>VWYP01013830.1:298530-312910 GCA_013400435.1 Pycnonotus jocosus | reverse complement strand
GCCGCTCTTGTCCCGGCCCCCAGGCCAGGGCCCGCTGCCGGGCTGGAGAACGTGCAGCTCCTCCCAGGCCTCCTGCAAACTGCCCGGCAGCGACCCAAGAGAGATCAGTGCTGGCAGCTCCGCTGGAGCTACGGAGGAGCAGAAAGGTGATGATGATGATGATGAAGGTGTGGAGTTCGGGACGCTGTCTGATAAATTCTCCTCTAGAAAATATTACCACAAAACCACAACGCGCTTTCGGGATTTAAAGCTTCGGGAAGAAGGAGAAGAAGAACCAGAAAGAAAACCTCGACGAGGCCGTAAGAACACTCCATACTGGTACTTCCTACGGTGCAAGGCCCTCATCAAAGAGGACAAGGTTTGAGCCCAGCCCTTTTCTTGTTTTTAGTAGCACAGATGAAATATGCAGCTCTGGCCAGTCTCTATCGCTTAGTATCTTTACAGAAAGAATTAAAATAATAGTTTCTTGTAGTATCATAATAAAACAGTTTGGATTGGAAGAGACCATAAAGATCATCCAGTTCCACCCCTTGCCATGTGCAGGGACACCTTCCACCATCCCAGGTTGCTCCAAGCCCCGTCCAGCCTGGCCTTGGACACTTCCAGGGATGGGGCAGCCACAGCTTTTCTGAGCAACCTGTGCTAATGCCCTCACAGTAAAGGATTTCTTCCCAGTATCTAACCTAAATCTCCCCTCTGTCAGCTTAAAGCCATCCCCCTCTCTTGTTACCACATGCCCTCATCCAAAGACCCTCTCCAGCCTTCTTGTGAGGAACCCCACACTTTGTAGGACTTGCACTACAATCTTCCCACAGCTGCATATATTAATATTTGTTGTAGTTGATTCCCTTGCTGCCTCGTGATGGATTTTTTTCTCATCCTTGTAGCTGGCAGAGGCTCTGGAGCTGTTTGAGGTGCAGATGCTGAAGGAGGAGCGTGTCCAGCCAGAAGAAAGCAATTACACTGTTCTCATTGGCGGCTGTGGCAGGGTTGGCTACGTGAAAAAGGCATTCAGGCTCTACAATGATGTAGGTTTAACTTCCCCCTCAAAGCATTTTCTAAGCTAAAACCATTTCAAGCATTCAGTCATGTTACTTTGTCTCCAAAACACCTTAGTGTTGGCACCTTCTTAGCCTGAAACTCCTAAAAACCAGTTAAAAAATTCAAGCTGTCCTTTTGCAAAAAGGCCAGTTCAAATCCTTCTTCTCTTCCTTTAGATGAAAAAACGAGGATTAATCCCCACAGAGGCCACTTACACAGCCCTGTTCAATGCCTGTGCTGAGTCTCCCTGGAAGGACTCGGGGCTGCAGAGCGCCCTGAAGCTGCGGCAGCAGCTGCAGAGCAAAAACGAGGAGCTCAACCTCATCACCTACCATGCCCTGCTGAAGGTCTGTGCCCTCTGCTCAGACCTCAGGATGTGCTTGGATGTACTCAAGGTAAATTGGTTGCCTTTTTCTCCTATTAAACCTATTCTGTGCTGTGGTTAAAGCTCCTGGAATTTGTCATGCTGCATAGGGTTCTAATTTCATTTCCAGCAGAGATAATTACAAATCATGTGTTTGTATTTCATTGATCCTTATTGTCATACAGTGAAATTGTACATACCAGACTCTAAGCTTAATTACCTAAAAGGCAGATTTCTCTTTGGCTTTAAAACTGGCTGGGTGTGTCCAAAACTTGTTACATCTATCCCCAGAAGATGGCAGTGGTATTTGAGCTTCATCACACGGGGTAACCGAGTTTAATGCTCTCTCTGCTCTTTTCAGGAAATTGTGCAGAAGGGCCATGTCCTCACAGCTGAGACCTTCAGCTTCCTTCTCATGAGCTGCATAAAAGACAGTGAAAATGGCTTCCGATTTGCCTTGCAGGTTTGTCCTCATGTTCTGAGAGGGGGGAAAGTGCTGCTGCATTGTAACTCATCACCTGAACACATGGAAAGCCCTGGGGTGGTGAAATGGGAGGAGTTCAGTTCTTCCTAGCACAACTTCTGAAAACCAGACTTTGCTCAGGACCTGTCATGTGCTGGTAAATAACCCTGGATCATCTCACAGGGCTCTCCAGCTCAAGGTCACTGTCCTTGTCATGCTGTAAATTCATTCCTTCTCATACCAATCCCATTAACAGATGTACTTACAGGCTGCTAGAGATACTCCTGTTATTTAATATCCATCTTCCCCTCTTCAGGTTTGGCAGCAAATGAATAAACTGGGAATAAAGGCCGACAGCCACACCTACAACCTGATGCTGCGTGCGGCCAGAGATTGTGGGATCGGAAATCCTGCTGTGGCCTCTAAACTCCTGCTCAGTCCCCCTGAGCACTCAACTCAGCTAAAGCTGCCACCTGGCAGGCAGAAGGAAAAGGTGAAAAATCAGAGGAGGAAGGGATCAGAGAGTGCTGCTGTCCAGCTGGATGTGGAAGCTATGGAAAAGCAATTATTTCAGGAGAATTTGGTGCAGCCTGAGGAGCAGATCCAGCAACAAAGTGAAGATGTGGCTCTGGTTGAAGTAAAACCAGCTGCTCCTGACAGCCCCAGTGTCACTCACAGCAGGGCTGAAGCCTTGATGAGGAGAGCCCAGAATGAGGTGGAACAACCACACCCAAGCCAGAAGCTGCCTTTTTGCAACCTGCCCAACTTGTTGGATTCCAGGATGGCTGACACAGCCGTAGTTTCCCTGGGGACAGTGGCCACACCATCCCATAGACTGGCTCTGATGGGGGATGTGGAGGGATTCTTGAACAAAATGAAAGAGGACAATGCAGAGCCCAACATTAAAACGTTCACGTTACTGGCTGAGCTGGTGGAACCCCAAAGCACCTCAGAGTCCTCTTTGCTAGCACTGCTGGATGATCATAAAGTAAAAGTAGATGTAACCTTCTTTAACACTTTAATGAGGAAGAGAAGTAAACAGGGAGACCTGGAGGGAGCAAAGGTGAGAGAAAAATGTCAGAACCAGCGCCATCACCACCTCCTTGTCTCAGGCCTCTCTTTTGCTGAGATCCACAACAGAAACAGATCTCACACCATTTCCCACAAGGCGGTGCTTGCGTTAATTTCTAAGTATTTATGGATTCTGTTCTAGCAGATCCAGCTCCCTGTCTGGAAAGCTACAGTAAGAATTTTTGGGAAGTGATGGCAACACTTGTATCTTGCAGAGCGTGCTGCCAGCTCTGGTGAAGAGGGGGCTGTCACCTAACCTCCAGACATTTTGTAACTTGGCAATTGCCTGCCACAAACAGCAGGATGGACTGCAGTTGCTCTCGGATTTGAAGGTAATCACAGAAAAATCCTTTGTTGCTTGGGGTCTGAGCTGCAGGAAGAGGCAAAGTGAAGTGTTAATGCTTTTAAAAGAGCTGCTGAGGTTTTTGTGGTGAATGGTTTTGGTTTTTTTCCCAAAAACATGCAGCTTCAGAGTAACTGGAGCTCAGGTGGTCTGTCTTAGGCACTGCACAAGCTGCTTCACAGGTCCTGTGATGAGCTGTGCTCCTTGGGTAAAAACTGCCTCTGCCTTTTCCTTCTGCAAGTCCTGCACTAGTCAGCAGATAAACTCGTTTAACAGTAGCATCTGTTCTTTCCAGAGGTCTGGAATAACTCCCAACAAGTACATCTACAGCACTCTCATTGCTGCTGCTGTGAGGCAGCTGGATTACAGTTACCTGACGGAGATCCTGCGGGACATGAGGAATAACCAGGTGCCTCCCAATGAAGTGATCATCCGGCAGCTGGAGTTTGCAGCACGGTACCCTCCCAAATTTGACAGGGTAAGGAGCCACGACTGGCAGGCTGTGAAGGCATCACAAAGGACACCAACAAGGGAGGGGAATCATAAATATGATGATCTAATGTCTGCCTGAGTGTCCTTTGGGTTTGTCTGGTCTGGCTGATGATTACTTGATCGCTGTTTCTTTGGTAGTGTCCTGTAGCTCCTGCAGGCTGGTGCTGAAGTGAGCTCTCATCTAATAGAAACTTGTTCTGTTGGTTTTCTCTTTGCAGTATAAGTGCAAAAACCCATATCTGGAGAAGATTGATGGTTTCCGTGGCTACTACTACCGGTGGTTAAAAGTAATGGCTGGAGAGGAGACCCCCCACCCCTGGGCCAAGTACAGGACAGCAAAGCCTGGGGGGCAGGACAGCAAGGCAGAGGCTGAGCAGGAAAAGGGAGCAGGATGCTGAAGTTTCAAGTTCTTCCAGCACAAGGAAGATGCATGACTTGCTTCTTTAAACTGGCTTGTAGTAAAGCTGCTTTGTGTATCCCCAACCCCCAGTTCTTGCAATAGTTACATAATAAAATATTTCATTTTGTTTTAAGGAGGAGCAGATATATTTTCAGTGAATTTCCTTCAACTCCCAAGGATTGGATGAGCTGTAGTTTAGCAAACCCTCTGCAAAACAAGGAAGAAGCAAAACCAGATTTACCAGGGGTTTAGCTCAGTACTGGTTTTGTCTGTGTCCTGTCACTTCACATGTGACCTCTAAGTCTCTAGACTGCTGGCATTCCTGAAGGGATCTGTGCATTAATTCCAGGTTACAAACCTCAGCAGAGAATTCCAGTGAAATGCAGCTTCCATCTGCACGTGGTCAGGGAAAAACTCAGACTGGACATTTGGGAACTGTATTTCCTTTCTACATAGCCTTTTTAGTTGAGGAAAAAATCCCAGAGCAGCTCATGATGTGCAGAACCCAGAACACATCCAACAAGAGAAGAGGGGGACAGGAATGTTTCACCAGCAGATCACACCACTCTCTCAGGAAGGCAAGCTTTATTTTAAAATAAATGGCTACACAAAACCCTACTCCAAAGTACCCCCCATTTATGCATGATCCAGGTGATCATGCTGCTGCTTTAATTATATTACAGAAATATCCCATCACAGAAAATGGCTGTAATTGCACTCATAGTCCATTGAGGAGGATGAGGAGGAGGATGTCCCTCAGAGTTCAAAAAAGTTTGATGGCAAAAGGCTTCACCCAGAGCAGCCTCTGCATCCACAGTGAGTGCACTCAATGATTCTGCCCTGAAAAACATGAGGAGGGGGTTAGAGCAAAGCCACAGCCAGAGCAGCAGGCTCAGACCTTGGGTGGGAAGGGTTTCCACAGTTTGGTGTTATTTCCCATAGTTTTAACAACTTTAAATGAATGCCAAAGCTGACAGTAACTTTAGCACCAACTGGACACCAATTCTACCAGCAAAGGCAGAGGAAATTACCAGGAAGAACAGCACAGCCCTCTCTGCTGTCCCTGAGCTGGCAGAAGTCAGAACAGCTACTGCAGAGCAGAGGAACAAGGTGGACACTCACCACTTCCAGCTTGCTTTTGGGGACCCTGCAGATGCAGTTGGTCCCAAAGTTGGTGTCCCGAGTCTGGATGCAGCGCAGGCAGCAGAGGTTCTCATAGCCCTGCTTCTTCCACTTTGCAATCAGGTTTTTGTCAGCATAGCCCTCCTTGATGCAGTACTCATAGAGCTCTGGGGAGGAGCAGATACTGTCACATCTCTCACTATCAGGAGTTACCAGCTGTAGTAACCAGCAGGTAAAGCCAGGCAGCTGCCAAGCCATCCCTCTGTCCTCCTTCTCCAGAAACCTTTTCCCCTGCCCTCCTCACCTCTGCTGATTGCTTTCCTCTTGTAGAAGAGATCAAAGATGTAACGTGTTTTCTGGTGGTGGATCCTGAAGATGGGCCAGAGGGACTCCACTTTCCTTTTCCCTTCGTGTGGCTCTGTCTCCGCTGGGAGGGAACACAAACACCAAGTGACCAAGTGCTTCTCTCAATCACTTCACAATGAACTGTTCCAAGAACGTTCATAACTTTCATATGTGACAGGGATAAGGCTGAGTTTAATGGGAGGAGACTCAAATGAGAGGGACCTGAGATGATATAAAACCAGTGGTAATGGGATGACATGACCCACACTGGGATCAGGGGTGACTTCATGCCCGCAGCAACACTGACAGGAACTACCAGCTCCTCCACACACCCATGAGCTTCATCCCTAAACCAGCTGTAACCAAATCTCTGTGCTCCATAACCCCAAAATTAGGGACCAGCATGGCCCAGGATCAACCTGCAGCACCACTGGAGGCATAGACACAAAAAAGATCCACCTGTATTCATGAAGCAGCTCTTGTGAGCTTGTTTTGGGGTCCCATCTCTGAGAACACGCACTCACCTTCTCTCATCTTCTGATCCAGCTCGTCCAGCGTGGGCTCGATCAGCTCCCAGCCATCCGGGGGAGGCTTCCTGCTCCTCTTCACTTTGGGCATTGCCTCGGGAACGAGGGGGCCAAAAAGCGAGGGGAACTGCCAACACTCCCTCAGAATCACTGGGAAAAACGAAAGGAAAGCAGCTGTCAGGTATACTTCTCCTAAGGTTTCCGTGCCCCCTTCCCGTTTTCCACATCAAGGATAAAAATGAGCTTTACGGAGCTCCTGAAAGAGGTGAAAGTTCTGTGACTGCCGCAAGATAAGTCAGTTTTTCCCCTCAGCAAAGCGCAGCAGCCACTCCTTCTCCGAGGTGACAACTGCGGTCGAAACCCGGTGATACAGAGGCCGCCCGGCCCGGCCCCGACAGCTCGGCCCGACAGCCCCACAGCGGAACCCGGGGCTGGCGGGGTGAGGGGAGGCTGCAGGTCCTGGTTCCGATTCCCGTCCTGATTCCGATCCCGATCCCGCTCTTGCCCCAGTCCTACTCTTATCCCGACCCTGCTCCCTGTCCCGGTCCCGCTCACCGCCCGCTCCCGTCGCGCCGCCGCCGTCACCGGGGGCCTCTGGCAGCCGCTCCGCCCGCGGGCCCGCCCCGTGCGCTNGGGGGGCCGCGCCGCCATCGCCGCGATGCCGAAAGGTGGTGGGGGCCGGGCCGGGCCGGGCTGAGGGTCCCCCCGCGGGGAACGGCGGCGGGGGGACACGGGGGACAGAGAGGAAGGGGCTGAGGGGGTGTGTGGGCCGCCCCGGCCGCGGCGCGGGCAGGGCTCGTGTTCGCCCCCGGCTGTAAAGATGCCGCGGCGGGGCCGCTCTCCTCGGCCTCGCGGGAGCCTGCGGGGGTCCCTTTCCCCCTCACCGGCGGTCCCCGCGCTGCCCACGCGGCTGTGTTTGGGCTCTGGGGGGGGTCTCGGGTTCTTTTTCCCCCCGCCCTGTTCTCGGGGGCTCCGCGGGTGCCTCGCCCCCTCCCCGCCCTCAAACAGCGCGTTCCCTTTGCCCCTCACGGAGCCGGGGCCGTTCTGTGCCCCTCGTGGTGCCGTGGCAGCGCAGCATCCCCGAGGGCTGTCCGGGCCTCCCGTGGGACCGCGCTGGGCTCCATGTGCTCCCGCCGGCACGGGATCCGCGGCCGGTTCCCGTGGGATGGGGCGTGGGGCTCACGGAGCCCGGGGAAGGTGGGTCCGGCCCCACCGGGGGCTGGCGGCCATCCCGGCCCGGGGATCCGAGCGGCCGCGGAGGGGATCCCGCCCCGGGGGGATTGAGGGGCTCCAAACGCGGCTCCTTTGATGTGGTTCGGGCAGCGCCGCGTTTTGGGTGTTCCGGAGCGGGCACCGACTTGCTCCTGGTGTGATTCAGGAGCGGGGATGAGGCAGGCACTGCCGGGCTGTCACGGCTCAGCAGGATCCACCCAGAACCTTCTCCACATGCACCATCTGCATAATTGGCTCTTGCAAACCCCGGTCACACACGTTAAAAACCAGCCCTCCTCATTACTCTTCCCTGCAGTTGGCTCTGCTTTGTTTCATCAGCATTTCCCAGCCTTTAGCACCAAACTGATTCCTTGCTTAGATTTTATTTAAGCACTTCATTTTGGATCCATTTTCACAGTGATAGAAGATGGGGCTGAAGCTTTCACGTGGTTTTTGTGAATGCAAAGAATCATGGTGGGTTATAACCCCATTTTTCATATTTAAATGCTGTGTAACCTCAGGATTTCTTGATCTTTATTTCGTTGCACAGATTTAGATATTGGACTCAAACCTTTTGCTTTTTGGAAGAAGAGAAGTCTTTGGTTGTTTTCCCCCCAAGTCAGTGGGAGTTGTTGGATTGTTGGCAGAAGAGTGGATTTTGGCCCTCACTGTTAATGTAAAAGGGAGGGGCATTAACCAGCTACTAATAATTTTTTAACAGGATTATTTTTGATTAATTTTCTTTTTTTTTTCCCCTAATACTTTGATTTTAAAAAGCAGAGATTACATCAGTATTGTTCCATTCTCTTTCGTATAAGTTCCTTAATTAGGCTGTTTAAAGCTGAAGACAGATGTGTTTGAATGTGGGCCTGCCTGGCCCACACTAGGATGTGCTGCAGATGAAATCTGCAGGTGATTCTGTTTTAAAACAAGTGCTTCACAGAGGTGGAAAAGCATTATCCCTGTTTTCAGATGGGGAAACTGAGGCACAGAGCTGGTCAGTGGCAGGTGTCAGACCAACTCCTCACGTCTGATGTGAGGTTTGATCTCCCTGTGAGAGCAGAGCCCCATCTCTGCACTGTGCTGGGCTCCCATGGGCTTCATTCTTCCATTTACTTCGTTTGAGGCTTTTAATGTAAAATAATTTCTCTTTAGTTGCCTCTCCCCCTTATCAGCACTGTTTATTTGCAGTAACGAGGAGTTTGTGTTCCTTGGTCCTGAGCCCAGTGTGGAATTCTGGAGCAGCTGGGAGAGGAGCCTGGCCCTGGCCGGGCTGGGAGCACAGTTTGGTTATTTAGGGGTTGGTGTGTCACAGATGTCACTGTTGTTCCATTTGTGGTGATGTCATGTGCTGGGCAGTGAGGTAATGTCTCTCCAGGAGCATTCCCGTGGCAGATCTCCTTCCAGGGGGTGTCAGTGTTCCCACGTGGGATGGCTGGGAGCAGACAAACAGAAAACACCTGTCTGGATGCACCGAAGCTTTTGGTTGGAAAAATATCTCAGGAGTCTCTAAATCTTCACAGTGGGGTTTTGGGACAGAACTAAGAAAGAGTTTATCTGTGCTGAGCCAGGAGAATTGGTCAGAAAATGTTGGCTCTCTAAGGCTCCCAGTGCCTCCCAGTCCAACAGCACACAGTGAGGGAGCAGTGGCAGATCTCCCATGGATCCCACACAGTGCCAGGGAGGGAGGGATCATCCCTCATCCCTCCCCATCACTGTAAGGTTCCCGTTGTCCTTGGCAGGTGAAGGGGGGAGGATGAGAGACATCCACTGTTTTCTCTCCTTCCATGGGGCTTCCAGGACTCCTGCAGTGGCAGAGAGCTGCCTTGCCACAGTTGTTCGCTTTTTGCCAGTCTCCCTCACTCAAGGCTGTGGATTGGCTCTATCCAACTTGCTTCCCAATTCTTTAGGTGGAAGAGCATAACCAGAGCAGTGGCTTGAAGGGAGCACTCATGGCTTCAGCAGTTCATTAATCAGCAGAATTTGGAACTTGGGGCAGTGCCAGCCACAGTGACTCCCCTTCTTGGTTCCTAGAGCTTGTTTTTATTTTTCCTCATAAAGCAGTAAAACATGGAGGCTCTTTTTAGTACTTCTTCAGCTCACATTGTAATTCCCAAAGCTTTTGTCCAGTTAGCTTCCTGTTTTCTCCTGGCACAGTGGGAAGGGTTAAGGAGCCAAGCTTGTTGGAATGTTGGTTGTAACCACAGGAACACCTCCTGTGCAGGAAACTGGGATCTGCAGTGGGACTGAGCATCCCTTGCCAGCCTGGGAAGGGAATTGGAGAGGCCACGAGCACAGGCAGGGAAGGGTGATATCAATAATCCCAATTCTCTGTGCGCCTCACCTAAAAATCTTGGAGCATTTCACCAGGTTCAGTGGGGGCTTTTGTTGGGTCTGTCAGAGGAGCTATTTTGATTTGTCCCTAAGGCTCCTAAAATGCAGAGACTGCTGCAGAAGGAGCAGACCTTTCTGGAGGTTCCCACTAAACCATTTGTTATTTTTATTTTTTTGTGCAGGTAGAAAAGGAGGCCACAAAGGCCGAGCAAGGCAGTACACAAGTCCTGAGGAGATTGATGCCCAGCTCCAAGCAGAAAAGCAAAAGGCAAGGGTATGTGTTTGTTCCTTTGTGTGCTTCCTGTCCTAATTCTGCCTTATCCAGCCAGGTTATTTGCTCTTCAGGAGCAATGGTAGCTTAGCCAAGTGCTGCAGATCATTCCAGCGGTGATCACAGTATGGATCTCAAATATCTCCAGCTGGGGAGATTCCAGGGTGTCACCCAGTCTGCTTCCTGAGGCCTGGGAGACCACCCAGGGCAGTGTTTGAAGGTTAGAGGATGGGGGAGCTGATTGCACAGCAGCTCTGGAGATCTTTTCCCCCCATATTTCATCATTCCAGTCTCCACTGTCAGCTCATTTGTTCTGCAGCTTGGCTTTGGAGAACAAGGGCCACATCTTGTCATGTTGTTGTATGTTGAAATTATTGTATTTGCCCTCTTTCTATTGTAGATTTTTGGACCAAACTCCTTTGACTTCTTCCTGGATACATGATTTTCTTGTTTGCCTCTGACTTGTAGGGAGAGATAACAGAGTTTTCTGGTGTGGGGCCTCTTGTGGGTGTGTTTCTGTGCCCCAGCATTGGACTGTAACAGCTCTCCCCACTTCCACCACGACCTGACTGCTGCCATAAAAGCCTTGGCTGCTTTTGGGGGCTCTTGCTCTCTTTATTCCCAACTTATCACAGCTCTGGTGACACTCCAGTATTTTTCTGTGACTTTCTGAAAGTGCTGCCTCAGCCCAAATACACAATTCCAACTGAGGCCTCCCAGCACTGACCACAGGAGGATAATGACAGCCTGTGTAGGAAATCTTGGTGAATACCTCTGAGATGACTCTCTCAAGCACTTCTGAGCCATAGTGTTGAGTCCTTTTTAATGTTTTGTCCAGCTGGAACTTGAGATGGTTGTTTGGTTTGCTGCTTAGCCACATATTCCAGTTTTGTGTTGGATTTCTTCTTCCAAAGTGTGACTTCTCTTGGTTAGTTTCTGATTCCACCGTCTTGGTTTCATGCCATATTTCCAAATTCTGAAACCACTTATTGAGTCTCATCCTGTTTTCCAAAATAATTCCAACTCCTACCAGTGTGATCTCATTCACAAACTGTGTGTTCTCTCCTTCCATGTTGTTGATAAAAATACTGACTGGAAATGGAAGAGAAAAGCAGGACCCATTTGAAATGTGTGTCTTGTTTCACAGCAAACCAGAGAACTGCTCTTTGAGAAGGATTTATTTTTTGTGATAATCCATATCACATGGTGATGGTTACATCTAACACTGATTTATTATGGAAAACTTGAAAAAAACCATCCCCAATTAACAAAATTACTCTTCTCACTGTTCCTTGCTCATCTACTTTGCTGGTTGCTTGATGAGAGGTGTTGGTAGGGTAAAACAAGCTGTTCACACCCATGCTGCTTCTTCTTATGATTCAGAAATTATTTCCCTGACTTCTGACTGGTGGAAGCTGTGCTAAAAGGGTTGTAATTCCTTGATAATAATGTTCCGGTTGATGGTTGTCAATTTTCTCCTCTAGGTGTTTTTATTTATCCACACTCAGAATGGGAACCAGCTCTAAGCTGCATCCATGTAGTTTCCAGTCTCTGAGGTAGTGTGCACTGGAAACCCAGGCCAAAATTCTTCTGGAGAGCTTTCATTTGGGGAAAGTAAAGTGCCAGTGGTCTTCTACAGTCATTTTCCTATTAGAGGGAACAGCAGAGTTGTTTGGAGGTGATGCTGTTGCTGAGGAAGAGCTCTGACTCTGTGACAGCCAGACCCCCTTGGTGGCACAAGGCCACATCAGGAATGCTCAGAGCTGTCTCTCATCTCTCCAAAATCCCATTTAAGAGCTGAGTTTGGGATTTTTAGTGACTTACATTTCCTCTGATTTTGTAGGAAGAGGAGGAGCAAGAAGAAGGAGGTGAAGGAGCAACAGGGGACCCTAAAAAGGAGAAGAAATCTTTAGATTCAGATGAGAGTGATGAAGATGATGAGGATTATCAGGTACTGCATTCTCAGGGCACTTAAGGCACCTAATACTTGGGCTGGGTGGGAGGTGCACACTCTGGATTCTGAGCAGAGCCACCTAGAGTGCATTTTCATAGAACTACAGAGGCAACAAGATCTTTTTAAAAAGCTGAAGGTGCCTTGATTCATAAATGGTTTCACTGGCTAGTAGTAAAACCTTGAACTGAGCTTTTGGAGTGCTTTGCAGTGTGTTTGGGTGTGAGAGCTCCTCCCTCTTGTTCTTGACTCGCAGCAAAAGCGCAAAGGAGTGGAGGGGTTGATAGACATCGAGAACCCCAACCGTGTCATTCAGACAACCAAAAAAGTCACTCAGCTGGACCTGGATGGACCCAAGGAGCTCTCACGACGAGAGAGGTGAGTGGAATTTCAGCCTTGCTGCTGGCAGGTGTTTCCCCTGCTCTGTGTCAGTGTTTCAGGGAGGTTCTGTTGCTGCCTGGAGCAGGAACTGAGCAGCAGGTAACTGGGCTCACTGTGCTTCAAAATGTGGTGCCTTAGAAACTTCACAGGAGTTGTCTGTCCTCTGGCAGCAGCTGTGGCTATCCTGGAGCCAGGCAGCCTGCCCTGGAGCTCTGAGGGAAAGGGATTTAGGCATTTCCTTTCCTAAGGTTTTATGCCAAAAATCAGACCCAACTGAAACCCTGAGATCATACTGCTGTGAAAGGGATTTAGGCCATTCCTTTCCTGAAGTTTTATGCCAAAAATCAGAACAGAAATCCATTAACCAGATGTCACCTTGCATCCACTTTACTCTCTCTGCAGAAGGTGCCCTGGTGACAGGTAGCAGTTTCCCAAATTCCAGATACTGTGGTGTAATTTTTATCTGGGGTAGATGAATAACCTGAAAACCAAAGTTTAATCTCCTAGTTGCAATTGGCAGTGGTGAGGTTTGGAAGGGAATGTTTAATCTTTCTTATTTGGGTTAGATTGTTTCAGCAGAAGGACACCTTTGAGGGTGAGGCTGGGAAAAACATGTCAGAGTTCTTGTGGTGTGGGGCTAATTCGTTTGACATTCTGTGTGTCCATGTCCTTACTTAGCTGAGGGAAGGTGGAAATAATCTCACCTCACCCCTGTTCAGACCCTGGAAATAGACAGAACCTGTGCTTGGAAACTGGTGAAGGACCCCCAGTTTTGGGGTTTTTCTTGGTTGGAAAGCCCCACTCTGCCTGTTCCTGTGGGCTTGCCTGGATACTCTGGTGACTGGTGTGTTTGCTTTGGGCAGAGAGGAAATAGAGAAGCAAAAGGCAAAAGAAAGATACATGAAAATGCACCTAGCTGGGAAAACAGAGCAAGCCAAGGCAGACCTTGCCCGATTAGCCATCATTCGGAAGCAAAGGGAAGAAGCTGCCAGAAAGAAAGAAGAAGAAAGAAAAGGTTAGAGAATCATTAATCATGTTCTCCTGCCTCTCCATGCTGTGGCTGCAGTGCCAAGAGGGCACACACCCCTCACCTGAGCCTGTGTGGTGTTGCTGAGTGTCATCAGCTCCCCTCAGCAAAGCCAGGCTCAGCTCTTTACCTCTCATAAAGTTCTTGGCTTTATGAACAAGAACTTGGACACTGGAGCAGGGAAAAAGAGAAGGGAATTGCCCTTGATATCCATCTTGTCCCCTGCCTCCCAGGCAGTGCTGGCTCCAGTTTGGGGGTTTAGCAGGCTCCTTGTGCTGGTGATTTATCTGCTTTGCATGTGGGGATCTGAACTGCCCAAGGAGTTCACAGCACTCCTTCCCTTCCTGGCCTTTCCCTGGGAGGCATGAACCAGGAGTCTGAACACAGCTCCTTGGTGGCTTCCACAGAGAAATTTGGGCACCAGGGTGATTTGTGGACACCTGGAGAAGGGAATATGCAAGAGGAGCTGTGCCTCTTAACTCTTATAAATTGCTGGGAAGGGTGGGATTTTTCCCATTACCCAACTGGCAGAATTCCGATCCCTGGGGCTGCCAGTCCACCCCCAATCCCTGACCTGCACCAGGAAATGATGGAAGTGTTGTTTTCCTCCCCAGCAAAAGACGAAGCGGCCATGGCAGGTAAAAGACTGCAGTCACTATCCCTTAACAAGTAAGCCCAGGCCATGCAAGAGGAGGAAACAGCAGGGAACTGTGCCTGGTGCTGCTGGGAGCTCTGCCGTGTCGCCTTCCATCGATGCCACGCGGGGCATCCTGCAGCCTTGACCTCACCTCCACCTCCAAGAGACACTGACGATGTGTTTGTCCTCATCCTGGCACAGATTTCCATTTGGGGTTAGGGGCAGCTGCTCTCTGCAGTGCAGAGCTGTGCTGGACAGCAATTCCCTGTAACAGTCCAGAAACATGAATGTTTTTGCTGTTTTTAGGATCAAGAACTCGTAGACGGTGGGAGGGGGGGCAGGGTGGGAGGTGCTTCAAATACTAGATTGCAAGAAAATAGATTGTGGGGTCATTTTGGG
>VWYP01013830.1:286054-298521 GCA_013400435.1 Pycnonotus jocosus | reverse complement strand
TAGATTGTGGGGTCATTTTGGGGTGGGGCATGGGGTGGCGAACTGACTTGATGTGAAATCCCAAAGGATAATGTATCTGAGGAATCCAGTTGGCAAATAGCCCATCAAATTTTGCTGCAGGGCGTTGCAGTATAAGCTGGGAGCCTGACTTCATGGACATCTGGAGTGCCGTTCCTTCCTGGATCCATCCCTCCTTTCTTGCAGCCAGTCTCCCCTTTTCCCTCCTCTTCATTTTCTTTTTCTCCTCCTTATTAGGGATAGTGCCAGTTTTTAACCACATCATCCTTTGTTTAAAGGAGAAAAACAAACATTTATTGTGTCAGATCCAGATGGAAAAAAAAATCCAAAAAGCAAAAAAAAAAAAACCCAAACAAAAGCAAACAAACAAAAAAAAAACTTGATCAAGTTTAAAAACCACCAAAAGAACTTGTATATTTGGCTGATTAAACTGTAAGTTATCAGAACTGCTGTGGGCTCGTGTGTGTGTGAAGGGCACAGCAAGGGGGTCCTGGGGGAGGCTCAGCTGCAGCTGGGGGCTGCTGGTTGTGGTGTGGAGTTCAGCTCTGGGCATGGCACGCACAGCCTGGAGGGAAAAAGCTCTTCCTGCTGATTCTGATGGATGTCTTGCACAATCTGTTGACCACGGTGGAGGAAACAATTACCCTCAGGCCACTGTCTGGCCTAGTCCCCTGTCAGAAGGGCACTCACGAGCTGTTACCTCCTCTCAGATGTGTCTGGAGGGGAGATGCTCCAGCCTGCTGTGCCCCAGGGGGTGTGGGAATCCTGCTGCCAGCCTGGTCAGGGACACCAGTGCTTCCCAGACTCAATTCCCAAAGGCTGGAGGAGATCCAGCCCCAGGGCTTGGAGCACTGGAGCTCACTGGGAGAGGGGTTGCAGCTGTGGAGATGAAGGGTGACAGATGGGATTTGTTCTCTGTCACCCTGGCCATGCCTGGCTGCAGGGACTTGTGCACAAGGGTGTGACACAGGACTGTGCCCCAGGGAATGTCACCATGAGCTGCTGGCTCAAACCACAGCTCAGACCAAGCCAAGATTTGGGATAGGAAATATCCTCAGGGAGCTGTGGAAGATGAGCGAGTGCTGGCAGGAGGAGCCTGTGCTGTCAGCTCCAAGAGGGAGGAGCTGATGTGGGGACAGCCTGACACGAGAAGTTTGTGTGATCCTTGGAGCACAGGGAGCTGGATGGGGCAGGACAGAGGGAGTTTTTGGGCCGATGCCTGGAATAGAGTGGGACAAGAGCCACTGGGAGAGAGCATTGACACTTGTGAACACATGGAAACGGGTGGAAAAATCTCCGAGTAACACCTCCCACTAACTGAGGGCTGGAGCAGAACTCAAATGTCACTGTCCCTCTGCCAGCCTGTGCTCCCTTGCCAGGCCGTGGGTGGTGTTGGGACTGATCTGCTCCTGAGATAAGTGGCTGGAAAGGCACAGGATTAGTTGGGGAGCCCAAGGTCTCTGAGCTGGCTCCAGGTTTGGGAATTGCCCACCTGACAGGACTTTACCAGGGAGCTCAATGGGAAACCTGTGCTCCCTGGCCACTTCCATCCTGTGCCCTCCCTTCTCCCTAACAGCAGTCATGTTCTGAAATGATGCTGAAGCAGGGAAGGGGAAGTGACATTCCCCTTATCCCCATGATCCCAGTTCCCCCTCAGCACTGGTGGCAGAAAGGACATGACCACCTGTGGTGAACACCATGATCTGCCCTGATCACATCTGTGTTTGCACTGAACTTGTTCTAAAAAAGTGCAAAAAAACCCCCGTTTTGATTTAACCAGGAAAATCCTTTATTTGGTATTTCTCCAAGCAATGTATGACCAGCATCGGGAAGGATGGTAAAAAAATAGTAAGAAAAATGGTTTTCTTTGTCTGGGAACAGCCACCAGGGCTGGCTGGCAGCAGGGACAGGCACTGGTGGCATTGTGGCTGGGTTGTGTGGCACAGGGGGGTGGCAGAGGGCAGCAGGCAGGGAGCAGAGCAGGGGCAGCTGGAAGCTGGGATGCCCTTCCCAGATGGCTCCTTCATTTGATCTTGAGATCCTTCAGCGCTGACTCCAGGCTCTGAAATGAAACACGAGAGTGTTCATCAGCTCATTGCTTCCCAGAGAAACTGGAGATGGTTGGGGAAATGAAAGGGGGGAACTGGGAGGGAAGATGGTTCAGTGCTGGGTACTCCCAGCCTGAGGAGTCCATGGGGATTCCTTACCTTGACATCCCAGATGCTCATGCCCCCATCCATCCCTGTGGTGCAGAACTGGGAGCACTTGTCCTTCCCACCTGTCAGCACTGAGATCTGGCTGTGGGTGCAAAGAGGGAGCAGGAATCAGTCCCAGTGCTGAGCCCTTGGAGCTCCCTGGCAGCCAGGGCTGGGAATGGTGCTGGACCCCTTCATCTCTTCCACCCATGCAGGAAGGCACTGGGGATAGACAGGGATGCTCCAAGAATGCTCCAGGACCACCCCAGCTTTTGGGACTAGACCTCTCTATCTCTCCTTCCCACATGCAAGGATGCTCTGGGGATACCCAGGCATGCTTGGGAATACCCTGGGAAACTCCAGGATACTCAAGGCTGTCACAGCTGCTGGAGCTCGAGCCTCAGTCTCTCCCTCCCACTTCCAGGGATGCTCAGGGACACTGGGGATATCAAAGGATGCTCCAGGGCTGGACAGCAGCACACCCACGGGATGCTCAGGGATCACCACCCCCAAGCAGCCCCTGAGGTGACCCCAAGCCTGTCCCTCTCTGCCCCACACCTGATGCTGTTCTTGTGCAGGGTGTCCAGGGAGGCGTTGGCCGTGTCCGAGCTCGCTTTCTTGTCCAGGTTCTGGAAGCGCTCGCGGGCGGTGAGGCCGCGCTGGGAGCTCTGCTTGGGGACATCCAGCTTCCCCCCGAAGGTCAGGGCGCCCTGGCTCTCCTCGTAGGTGAACAGCATCGGGCAGCAGTCGTGGCCCTGGGGAGCAAACCTGCCCTGCTCAGCACCCTCCGGCTGGCTCCAGGCACAACACCCACCCCGTGTCCCCGCCCGGACTCACCGCGGCCACCAGGCTGTTCTCGGTGATGAAGGTGACGGCCAGCAGGGGCAGGGTCTCGGTGCACAGGGAGGCAACACTGCCAGGAGTGAACAGCGAGCTGAGCTTCAGCCTCAGTGTTGAGACTGGCACAGCTCGTCACACGGGTGGAACCCACAAGGGGAGACACCACCTCCTCCACCCATGGTGATCTGGGGATGTTCCAGGGGTGTCCCAAATCTTGGGGCTGAGCCCTCTGTGTCCCACACTCATGTACAGGGATGGTCAGGGATACCCAGAGCTGCTCCAAGGCTGTCCCAGCTCCTGAGGCTGAACCCTTCCATCTCCCCCACCCACACGCAGGGACACTCTGGAATTGCTCTTGGCCCATCCAAACCCAGATACCTCCATCCTCGTGTTGGTTTGGGGGGCTCAACCCCTGCTGCCACCCCCAGCACAGCCTCCCCCAATCCCCCCAAGCCTCCTTCTGTCCCCAGCCCTGCTTACGCCATCTTCTTGCCGGCATCGGCGAGGCACAGAGTGCTGTCATGGCTCACCCAGGCCACACGGGAGCCACTGGCTGAGAAGCAGATGCTGTGCACCCACCCACAGCTGCTGCTCGACTCGAACATCAGCTCCCCAAAGGGCATCTTGGAGCCCCAGGGCGTGGGGCTGGGCCGCTCCTCCACCTCCTTGATGTAGGCTGAGAAGATCCTGGGAGGGAGAGAACCTTGCCATGTGTCCCTGGATGCAGGACCTGTGCCACCTTCATCCCTGCCCCTTACCTCAATTGTGCAATTCAGTTTCCCTGGCAGAGCCTGTGGGGTGCCCCCCTACCTCCCATGGGTGCTGTATCCCTGGGATGGTCCCCAGACCTCCCTGCATCTCCCCTGTCCCCCATTCCCTGCTCCAAACAGCACCTGGGGTGAATCCTGCCCCCCAACCCATGCTTGGGGATCCCCCAGCATGAGGCCCCCAGTCACCCAAGCCCTGCTCCTCACCTGCACTTGAAGTCACAGGAGCCAGCAGCCAGGAGGACATTGTTGGGGTGCCAGTCAAGGCTGAGCACTGTCGAGCGGATGGGCTTCTTGATGTGCTTGCAAACCCACCTGTGGGGAGAGGGAGTGGCAGCAGAGGGGCAGCACCACCATCCCCAGAGCCCCACTGGGATTTTGGGGACCTGCCTGATGTTGGTCAGGGCTCCAAGTGCCCCAGTAGCTGCCCTGGGCCACCGTCCTGCAGGAGCACCATCCATCCATCTATCCACCCCCTCTTCTTCCCTCAGGACAGACCCAGTGGGGCCGTGCCAGAGCCTCACCAGTCATTCTCCTGCTCGAAGTAGCAGATGGAGATGAGGCGGGAGCCGCTGCCCACGGCGAACTTGTTCTCCTTGGGGGACCACTTGACGCAGCGGGCGGCGCGGTTGATGCGCAGGATCACCAGCGTGGGCTTCCAGACGTTGCCCTTGAGGGTCCACACGTAGGCGTTGCGGTCGGTCCCGCACGTCACCAGCCGGTTGCTCTCCGGGGCCCAATCGATGCCTGGAAGGCAGAGGGGGATGGTGGTGGGATAGGGATGGGGATGGGGAGGTAGCACTCAGGGCTGGGGGATGGCTGGAGGTTGTGGTTGTTCTGGGTGGTTTCTGCTCCACGGTTCCTCTGTGCCCCACACCATCCCTCCTTCCCGTCCCTCCCACCTCAAAGCATTCCATGGCCACCCATCTCTCTCATCCATCCATCTCATTCCACCCCATCCCTTCCCATGTCTCCCACACCGTTCCTTCCCAAGCCATCTCTCCTATATATCAATCATCCATCCATCTCTCATTCCACCCCACCCCATCCATCCTACACCATCCTATTCCATCTCACCCCATTTCTCCCATCCATCCATGTCCCTTCCCATCATTCCCTCCCTCCCATCCCTCTCCATCTCTCCCATCCCATCCATCCCATTCCTGGCTACCTCCAGCTCCATTCTCCTCCACCCCTGCACAACCCCCATCCACCGGGTACCAGTGCCAGGAGCAGGGCTGGGAGCAGCTCTGGGACAGCCCCACCCACCATCCATGTCTCTGTCCCCGCTGCCATCCAGGGCTCACCTGTCACCTGCCCGTTGTGCTCCTTCAGCTCGTGGATTTTGCTCCACTTGGCCCCGTCCTTGCGGTAGATGTGAACCTCGTGGTTGTTGGGGCACAGGGCAATCTCTGGGGGTGACAGTGGCCAGGGCAAAGCCCTCCCCTGGGTCACAGGCAGGGCCAACCAGCACCCACCCACCCTTTCCCGAGCACCAGGTCCCCACTGAGCCCCAGCTGCCTGGAGGGGTCCCACCAAGCCCCCCAGCCCCAGTCCTGCACTGCCCTGATGCTGTAAATTGTCCCTATGGGAAGGGAGAACCCCGCACCCCACAGCCCAGTGTCCTCCCTTCCCTACAATATGGTCCCATGGGGCTGCTGGGATGAGACAGGACAGGATGGGATAGGATGGGATGGAGCAGGACGGCTGCGGGTGCACAGTTCCCAAATCCAGCCCCATCCCGCCCCGCCTGCCCGGCGCTCCGGCCGCAGCAGAGAAAGCGCTTTTTGTTCTCCCACATCCCCCGGGCCGCGGTCGGGAAATGCCATCGGCCGTGAATCACCCGGCTCCGCTCCGTGTCCATCCCTCCCCTGCCGGTGCCTCGGGCCCGGACCTCTGTGCCAGGCTCTGTCCCGGCAGTGGCACAGGGGGACACAGGGGAATGTGCTGTCCCAGCCCCCAAGGATCTGCTTCCCCAAACCCAGCCTCAACCCAGCTCTGCCCCGCCCCAGAGCATCTCCCACCACGGGGATGTTCAGCCAGGCTTTTTCCTGGGGATGTCCTTGGGAATTTCGGGGTGCCCCAGGCGTACTCACGGGTGCGGTCCTTGTTCCAGGCATGGCAGCTGATGGGCTCCAGCAGGAAGCTGTGGTAGGCCATGGCTCACGGGCTGGGGACAGGGAGAAACCCTCGGGCTGTCAGGATGTGCTGCTGCAGCCACAGGGACAAGATTCCAGCCCCACAAAATGATCCTTCCCACTGGGATCAGCCCTGTGCTGCAGCCCACCATGTCTCTCCTCTGCCGGGGAGAGGGTTTTCCTGAAGATTTCCAAGCTCAGAAACTGTCTGTTTCCAGGAACTTCTAAACCCTGCTGTGATCCTGCTCCAGCTGCCTGGAATTTGCTGGGCAGGAGTGGGCTGGGCACACAGGGACCCTGGGGTCCCCCCATGGGCAGCACCTCCTCTCTCCACCCCAGCAGGGCCAGATCCACTCACTCCTTCCACGCCTCTCATTTTGGAAAAGCCAAAGCCCCACGGAGACACTTCCATCCCATTCCATCCGTGCTCAGCCCTCAGGACTAATCCCTTCTCCTGGCTGAACTCCCACCATTCCTGCTGGTCCCCAGCTGTCATGGGATGCAGCAGTTTGCCCCAAAGGCCCCTCCAGGTGCCGCGGGACCGGGAAGGGCTCCAAGCAGCCCCTTGGCCATCCGGGAGTGCAGGGATGTAGGGAAACACCTCGCCAGGGCGGGGCAGACAGGAATTACTCACAGCCTGCTCTCGGCTATTTTGGGAACTCCCTGAACACGTCCCGTTTTCTTTGGCAGTTAAAAACGTTGCAGAGGAATGGGGGAAAAGTCCCTCTTAGCAAAGCTCCGTCCCTGGGCTGGGGAAAAGAAAATCTGAGGAGCTCCTTCACCTGCCTTCTGCACGTGGAGAAATTCCAGTGGTGATTCCAGCAGGGCACGAGCCCCGCTGCCACACATCCCCTGGCCAAGGACATGGGCATGGAGGAGGAGGCAGCTGCCCTTTCCAGCCCCACCGATCCCCCTGGGATGCAGCACAGGCTGTCCCAAGGAGGGAACAAAGCTGCTGCCACCTCGAGCCCTGTGGATGGAGCAGCACCACGAGGGACAGACAAAATCATCAGCGACAGGGACACTGCTGTCGGCATTGCGAGAGATCAGGAGAGGGAAAATGTGTGAAAAAGGGATTTGGCTGAAATGAGCACCGGGCTGAAAGGGCTCCTGGAGGAGGGCTGGGAGGCAGGACACACTGAGGTGTTTCTGGCTTCGACATTAAGAAAACAGCAATACTTTTTCTAGGTGGAAACCAGCCAGTTCCCTGCTGGTGCCCCGCTGGCTGAGTCCTGCTCCCGCCCTGGAGGGACCCACGGGGGCTCGGCAGCCCCTTCCCCAGCTGGGAAGAGCATCAGAGGAGCTGTGCTTATATCTCCACCCCCCCTCCTAACCGAGGGGCTCTTGAGGGAGGAAAATGGGAATTTTCCGAAGGCCAGACAGGGCGGGATTGGGAGCTGGAGCAGCTCCGTTATCTCCCCGGCCAGTCCAAGCAGTTCGGAAACATCCTCGGAGGAGATAACCAAACCTTGGCAGAGCCGAGTGCCGGGGGCTCCTCCCAGTCCCGGGAGGAAGCCAGACCAGAGGAGCTGGAGTTTGGGTTTTTACGAGCCTGGCGGGGTGGCGGGAGGAGGGATTGTACCCAGTGAGGATCCTGCTGGGAGCTGGGACACCCTGAAGCTCTCCCCGGACACTGTGGTGGACCCCTGCACCACCAGTGACCCCAACAGAGACCCCCGGGAGCCCCTCTGCTCCCTGCGGCAGCTGAAGGTGTCACCGCCCGTGCTCCTGCCAGCCAGGCTGGGGACACCCGACCTCAGACCCCAGTGTTGGAGGGGAGTACCCCATGAGCCAGCCCGGCCCTGAGGGGACACCCCCGTCCCAGGGCGGCTCTGACCCTCCTCGCACCGGGCAGAGCGGGAAGCAGCCGATTCCCGAGGAGGAGAGGACAGATTGAGGCAGCTCTGCCTCAGCTGTCACCAACACCGACGGGACCCCCACAAGAAGATTCCTTCCAACCCCCTCCCCCCCAGGAGCTGTCAGACCGCCGGAAAGAGAAAAAAAAAAAAACCCTCAACGTTGCTGACAAAGCTGGGAGAAAACCCCAAAACATCCGAAACGCAGGGACAGCGAAACTCGCAGGGGGCGAGGGGCTGCCTGCACCCCCCTGAGCCCAGCCCGGGGGGACCCCCCGAACCCTCAGGCAGGGTGTGAGCGCCAGCAGCGGTGACAGCCGCAGCCCCAGGGGACAGTCCCAGGTCCTGGCAGGGTGGCAGAGCTGTCTGCCCGTCCTTACCTTGCCGGGCAGCGCGGGCTGGGCTCGGTTCCTGCGCGGCGGGGCTCGTTCATGGACTCTGGGCAGTCGACACGAACGGNTCGACACGAACGGAGCCCTCAGCGAGCGGCTGGAGCTGTGCCTGCCCCGCCGAGGCAGCCCGACTTCCCTTTTCCTCTGCGAGAAATGCAACCACTTCCTTACGTGGGCGTTGGGGGAGCGCAAGGCAGCTCTGCGGCCGCCCTGCCCCTGTGCCTGCGGGCCAGGCCGCTCCAGCACCGCCGCACGTGGGACGGAGGCCCGGCCCCGGGATGCTCCCGGCCCTCGGTGAGACGTGGACAGCTCGCCCTGGGTGCTCTAGGGAGGGATACAGCCAGGAGAACAGAAGGGAAGGATCCCCGCCGTCTCTCTCTGGCAGCGAGAGTGTTGTTCACCCCCGGGCCCCGATGCGTTTTGGAGGGATGGGGACTTCCCGATGCCTGTGCTGGCCCTCACCGGGGAACAGCCGTGCCTGGAGCCCACCCGGGGCGAGACACCCGTGGGCATCGCCTCCCACGGCCGGGGAGATCCGCAGGACCCCGCGGAGCCTGGATCCGGCCGTCCTCGGCAGCAGCTGCTGCTCGTTCCTGCATCCCACAGAGCCCAGTGGGACCCAGTGCCAGGCTGGCTGAGGTCACCATGCCTGCATCCCCACGCACCAGACATCCAGCCCTCTGGGTTTATCACCTCCTGCTTCAGAGCAAGTAATTTTTATCCCATTCCTGCCTGGATGCATTCACTCCTTCCCTCCCGAGCACAGGGATGCACTCGCTCACCCCTTCCCTCGGCTCCCATGCGGGGAGGGCAGGATCTCTTCTCAGCTGTAGGATTTGGATACAATAACCTGGAATTCAGGGATACAATAACCTGATATCGGCTGAGCTGCAGAATCGATCCCCACGTGAGGGGGGCACAGAGGAGGCAGCCCCTTGTTGATCCTCAGCCGTAGCTGGGCTTCATTCCTTCTGTGTTGCCATGATCCCTGCAGGCACGGGGACATCCTGAGATGTCTCCCCGGTAGGGATGGGAATTAACTGGGGGTCAGTTTTAACTGCTGCAGGAGGCTTTGGGGTACCTTACTAAGGGAAAGGAGAGCACACTGTGATCCCTGCTCCTCGCCTGCCATCCATCCCCTTTGCTCATTGCTCCCATCCCCAGGCTGCCCCTGCTCCAGCCTGTGCTAATGAGTGCCAGGAACTGTCTCCACTGCTTTTGAACACTGCCCGGGGCTCTCCAAGGCTCGATAGCCCATGGGGGGAAAATCTGGCACTGTGGCAGTCAGGGATGGAGACTCAGTCCTGCTGGGCCTCTGCCAGACCCAGTTCATGTTTGCCCAAACCCTTTACCTATTTTTTCTTCCGTTTCTGAAGTGGGAAGATCCTCCTGCCCGCACAGCACGTCACATCCTCAAAAAGGCTGTAGAGGAACTGTCCCACTGCACAGACACTGTGGGGACATGGGGACACTTCTGGTGGGGTTTTCTCTGGGATTGGGGCAGTGCAGACGATGAGCAGCAGCGATTCTGTGTTTGGGGAGTGTCGCAGACAGGCTCCAGTATTCTCTGCTTCCCAACCCACCCATCCCAGCCATGATCCCCTGACTACAAGAAATTAAATGTTCATTATTTTATGTTTAGAAGGGAAGGGAAATTGCAAAGTCAAGCCTGACTGCCAGGGGAGAAGGTGGGAGACACAAGAAGACCAGAGAAGGATCCAGCTCTGTGATGGAGAGCAGTGGCTGCCACTCAGAGCTGATTTTCCACCTTCCCCTTTCAGCCCCACCCCGAGGTGAGAAACGAGCAGGGTATGAAGCAACTCTGGTTCCAGAGGAAGTGGTAAATTTAGTCACTGGGGGTTTTTTTAAGACACTTCTGCATTTTCAGCAGAAATGACAAGTTTTGTAAAGCAATGCCATGAGCCAGCTAATCCCTTCAGAGCAGAGCAAGGCAGCAACACAGGGAGGAGGAACTACACCCTGTGGATAAAGGAAGTTGCATGCAAATGCCTCAGGAGCTCCTGAGGCTCAGAGCTGAACTGCAAAAGGTACCTGGGGAAAAAGCATCAACACAGAAGCCAGACCACACTGACAGCTCTGGCTGGAGCTTCATCTGCCCACCAGTTGTTATAAATACAGGATTTTATGGGTTGAGAGCTCAGCTCTAACAGGACACAAAATCCCAGAACCACTGAGGGTGGGGGAAAAAACCTCCAAGTTCATCGAGTCCAACCTGTGACCAATCCCCACCTTGCCAACCAGCTCAGAGCACTCAGTTCCATGTGCAGTTGTTCCTCAAACACCTCCAGAGGTGGTGATTTCCCAGCCTTGAAGTTTCATAGACTTACCAAGTGATTTGCTTTTAATTTGTCTTCCCCAGACGATGCTCAGCAGATTTTTGTCTCCACACAGAGCTTTTCATCCTGTCCCCTGGGCACTGCCCTGGGAGCAGCCTTGGGACCAATCCCAAAGGCAACTACAAATAATTCTGGTCACTCACCTTTGGAAAAATGTCACCCACTGAGCAGACAACAAAAAAGACATTCAGGTTAATTTGCTGTTGTTAAGGATTAAATGCAAGGCAGACAGAATGAAGAGAAGTAGGATAAAGTCATTTGCCCTCCAAAATCATCACCTCCAGGGAAGAATTCCCCTGGAAGAAGCTCATCTGAATCTTCACATCCACATCATCAACTCCAGGTCTGTTAACTTTAGAACCTTTCAGTTAAGATGAACTTCTCCTGTTTAAGGCCATAAAATATCAGTGCAGGGTTTCCTCCACTCTGTCTCTCTCCCAATTCCCTTAACATCCATTTTTCAATTAATAAGCATCAAAACAAAGGATAATTTTTCTCTTTTTTATTATTATTATTATTATTTCTAGCAGACAATTTACATAAAATTCCCCTTTTAAGTTAGTGATTGATAACTTCCCGCAATAAACTACTTAAGGAGCAGCTTTGGTAAAGAATGGAATGAAACAACCAACCAAAAAAAAAAAAAAAAAGAACAATCACAGCTGATTTTGAAACCAACACAATTCACCAAATTTAGATTCAAAAGAAAATCTGCCAAGCTGTATTTTCTCAGTGTTTCCAAATATGTCACCTTCCTCCTCCCCCTTTTCAGGTTTGTGCAGATGTGGGAGCTGCGTTCTGTCAAGCAGTTTGTCCTGCTAGATCATGGAAATCCATCTTTACATGATTCGTAGCCCTTGGATTGAAGACTCTAAAGTCTTGAAAGAGAGAAAAAAAAAATCTTAATTACAATCTGCTGCAGTAGCTTGGGTTAAATAATTCAGTGTAAATGCTACCAAAACCATGTAAAACACATGAATATTTGAAATTAGACTCAGTCATAGAATCCCAGAATGGTTTGGATTGGAAGGGAACTTAAAGATTATCTCGTTTCAGCCCCTGCCATGGGCAGGGACACGTTCCATATTCCCAGGTTGCTCCAAGCCCCATCCAACCTGGCCTTGGACACTTCCAGGGATGGGGCAGCCACAGCTTCTCTGGGCAAACTGTGCCAGGGCCTCCCCACCCTCACAGGAAGGAATTTCTTCTTTAAGTAAAGCATCTCTTCCTAATGTAAGAGCCAGACACTACAACAGTCATTCCTTTCAAACTCAGGCCATGATACAGACCTGAAAGTGCACTAAAGCAGCTTAGAGATCACCTCATCTTCCTGTTTGACTCCTGCCCCCACCAGAGCACTCTGGTACCACAGAACACAGACAATCTATTCTTTCCCTGAATCAGCTCCCATATCCCAGTTTTGGGAAGACCAACAGGGACCTCTGTTGGCCAAAGCAAGCATGGACATTAATACATCCTTTTAGGAATTTCAGTATTGTATTTTCCAGCTGTTAGAGACAACTTCTTACTCCTTGGGTAAATTAATTCTGAGAGGACAGGACCATGTTCTGCAGCAGGACAATGAGCAGAGTTGCATGGGACGGGAGAAGGAAGAGGCAGGGGGTTATGTTGTACGAATTGTTCCAGCCCAACTGCGGCTGAAACTGGAGAATGAAAGAGTTAAGGGGATTCCTTCAGGGACATTAAGTAATTCTATTAAAAAAATAAATCTCTATGAGCACCATCTGCTTAACAAACTGCATCTGTATTTATGCAGATTCTTGGATCAGTTTTACTTATGGACCTTCACTAATGGTTTTGAACATTCCAGTCTGAATTTCCTGCTGATACTAAAACCTGGCTTGGGGCTCAGCCCCAGGAGATGATACTAGAGATTAAAAAAA
>VWYP01013830.1:250450-286040 GCA_013400435.1 Pycnonotus jocosus | reverse complement strand
AAGAGATTAAAGAAAAAAAAAAAAAAAAAAAAAAAAATCCACCACCCCAGCTAGTTCACATAAACATGGTAGTAAAAGCACATTTTTACCTTAAAATCCCAGATGGTCATTGCTCCATCGATGCCGGTGGTGCAGAATTTCCGACAATCCCGTTTGTCTATCTCATAAATAGACACTTGGCTGCAAACAGAGAGTGAGAGCTCCAACACCCATTCCAGAGAGCCAGAAAACTGGGAGATTTGGGTTGAATTCTACTCCTACTCTTTCAGATGGAGACACGACTATACCAGAGCCTACACTAGATTCTTGGTAGAATGCCTCAGAAAAATAAGCCAAGAAAAAGATGCTGAAAGCTCTTTAATGGCTTGGTGAGATTAAATGTTTTCCTTGAATAAGGAGAAATTCCTCAACATCCTCTGGGATCACATGATTTTTTAAATGTGAAGATATTTTATCCAATGAATGAATGAATCCTTTTGATTAACAGAATGGTGGAATGATTTGGGGTGGAAGGGACCTTAAAGCTCATCCCGTCCCACTCCCTGCTATGGGCAGGGACACTTTCCACTATCCCAGGTTGCTCCAACCTGGCCTTGAAAGCTTCCAAGGATGGAGCAGCCACAGCTTCTCTGGGCAACCTGTGCCAGGGCCTCACCACCTTCATAGGGAAGGATTTTTTCTGTATGTTTAACCTAAATTTCCCCTCTTTCAGTTTGAAAACAGTGCTACGTAATAAATAAATACATATGGCAGTAACATCTGAAAGAGGAAGCTGGCACGTGAATTTCAGGTGGATTTTGCTGACTGGATTTTGCGCAGTGCCACCAGCCTTTTGGAAACTACCCACATATTTGATAAGATAAGCTGTGTCCAAGGTACACAACACATTAACCACGAGGCAAACAGCTGTAGCCACGTCAATGATTAACTTCACCAGCACCCATGTAAATTGCAAAAACAGAGAGCTGCTAGGGAAAGACAGCAAGGAAAAAGGAATGCCAAACACAGCAAACTTGAGGGTTTGCAGAACACCCACTGGGCATGGAGAACATTCCCTGCCCTGCTCCTGGCAGCAGGACACTCACGTTATACTGTTTTGGTGCAGTGTCTCCAGGGTGGTGTTACGGTCTTCCGTGGTGGCTCTTTTATCCATGTTGCGGAAGCGTTCCATGGCGGAGATGTTGCGCTGGATGCTCTGTTTGGGAATGTCGAGTTTGGAAACGAAGCTCAGCAAGCCACGCTCGTCACAGTTGAAGAGCATCGGGCAGCAGTCGTGGCCCTGCAACCAAACACCTGTCAGGGAACACTTCCTCAGCATTCCCACCCTGCCCTTCCAACATGCAAACACTGAGACCAGGGCAGAGCTCGTTTATTATTATTATTACTGACTGTCCAAAACATGACAAAGCTCTACAAGGAGGAATTAGCGGACACTTACAGCTGCCACCACGCTGTTCTCAGAGACAAAGGACACGCTCAGGAGTGGGAGGAACTCTGTTTTCAGCTGCGAAACCCTGAGCACAAGGACATTTGTTAGAGGGATTCACTGAAACCTCTCATTTTCAGCTCTAACAAAAAAACAGGCACTGTTCCCACACAAGGATTGTTGGAAAAGTCAAGGTAGCTCGGCTGTCCTGTGGTGACAACAGAAGGTTGTAATTTGTAGTAAAAAGTTTCAGCCCAATGAAACTGTGCTGGAAGATTTATAACTAAANTCTAGTGATCAGAACCACAATTCAAAATGAATCCCATCAATGCCTGGATGACCCCAGAGACTTCTGTTATCAAAACATATGGTAAATCTCATCCTTCCTGGCTGGAAAGCCAAGGACACTGCAAAGTTATTCAGATCAAGAGGAGGAGCAGAAAGAACAATTGCTAGTAAAATATTTGGTTGGACTGGAAGGTCCAAGTTGAAACCTTGCATCAGCAGCACCTTAAGGACAGACGCTAAAATTAATATTTCATGAACTTATTTTCCAGATTCTTGTTGAGGATGGGGGTCTTAGTTCGGCAGTGAGCATGTTTCTGGATTCTCTTTGAATTGCGAATATTGCCTGGAATATTGTTTGGAATATTTTGTATTGCAAGTATTATTTTGGAAAAGGAAATATTGTTTCCCTGGTTACTCAGTGGAACATACCTTTTTCCCCAAATGCCTCTTTTTTCCCCAAAAATTAATTTGCTATACCCTCACTGAAGGATTCTTACAAAGAATTTAAATTATATCATCTAAAATTTACAGAAACAACCTTATTTATAGAATATCTGCATTTATATAAGCCTCAAGGAGACTCCTGGAATCTACAGTACAACAGGCGACAGAGTCTGTGATCCCAATATTCCACAGAAAATTACAGAATTATTTAAGGTTGGAAAAGACCTTTAGCATCATCAGGCTCACCATACAAGCAAGGGGATACTCACATCATGTTTTTAGAGGCATCAGCCACTGACACGGTGCTGTCGTGACTGACCCAGGCCAGGCGGTTGCCGCTGGCGGAGAAGCTCACGCTGTGCACCCACCCTCCGCTGCCCGCGCCCCCAAATTCCGACATCAGCTGCCCAAAAGGCATCTTGGAGCCCCAGGGGGTGCTGGCTGGCTTTTCATCCACTTCCTTAATGTAAGCAGAGAACACCCTGCAAATAAAAAGATTTTGGAGTGAACAAAGAGAGAACAAAGCTCCTGGGGGCACGGGATGTGTTTCATGTCGGAAGCGGAGAGATGTGTCCTGATTGTCCCCGAATAAAGTATTTTGGTGTCTTTAAACAAGCCTGGAAGCAGCAGAGTGCAGAGAGAAAGCAGCAGTACAAAGGGTGTAAAGCACACAGGTTTCTCATAAATGCTGTTCTTGTAGCCCTCTCCCTTTTTTCCAGAAGATGGCACAAAAATATACGCTGTCAGTGCATTTTCCCCCGCGCCAAGATTTCCCTTTCATCCCTTTGCGGTGCTAACAGCTCTCTGGAGTCAATCCTTCAGCTAGAGAAAACCCAGGAATGGCACTGTATAATTAGAAGCTAATACAAACACCTACAAAATTACCCACTTTTTAAGAACATTCCCATTTTAGCAGGATCTCAAAGAAAGAAATGTGATGTTCTAATGCCAGCAAAGGAGCTCTGAGCCACCTTCTTCCGGCTCATTATTGCAAAAATCCCCATAAAACCTGAAATACTGCAATGTTTTTACAGGTTGGTTTTTTTTTTTCCCCCAGCACTACAATTTTCAAGATATGTTTAAATAGAAAGCCTCCCCCTTTCATCAAATTCCTTCTGCATGATTCAGACATGCCACAATATGGTATTCTTGACTGTTACCATGGAATTTAATGGGACGTCACAACCATAGGATTTGAGTCCATTGAACAGGAGGAGCAAGGCAGCTACACCATGCTACTACCAGAGGGGGAAAAAAGAATCAGTATAAATGAAAAGCTATGATCAAATATTCATGGTTGCAGTCACACACAGACAGGAGTTATTTTACAGTGAGTTTAAGGAAGTGTGGCTCCCCCTTCCCTGTTTTTTGCATCTTTTGTATGTGTGGGGTAAGCACTTCCAAGGTACCTATATTCACCTTATTTCAATAAAGCTGCTCGTTTGGAATGAGAAGGGTTTAACTGCAGCTATATTAGGTAGAGATTTTCAGGGAATTAAGTATGGATATATATTAGGCTCTATCAGTTTAAATATAATCTAATGATAATCCTTTAAAAAACCGAATTTTATAGAGCTACCTAAGATGATGGTCTCTTAATGTATGGAAGTAGGACAAGACGTTTAAAGCAGCAGCCTTTGACACAAGGCAGGAAAATCATACCTAAGTAGGGAAGACCTTGAATTTAACTGTTAGTTAAAAATATAAGAAGTCTTTTCCCTTATTAAAGTCTCCCTGTCTTTTAAAATCAAAATCACCTCAGCTTGAAGGCCCCAGCCTTCAAAGAACGTTGGGAAATGACTTTCATTCCCTCAGCAAGAGGTGGTGCTCATAGCCACAGATACATATATATTTCAGATAAATATAAGGGGAGCTCATTTATCTTGGCCAAGCACCAAAAAACTGCTGAATACCCAGTAATTTGCTGCCTTCTGCCCTCCATTCTTTCCCCAAAATGTTTCCCACTTAGCTGCTCATTACGTGGCAGTGGCTCTGGCAGATCTGTTTCCTAATTTCCATCAGAACAGGTACACACTTCAGGTATCTTTATTTTTTCTTAATATGGAACTGAAGGGAGAAGTGGAATTTTAGAGATCTGTACTCATCATTTACAAAAGAGAGTAGTTTTTCATGGGTTTGGGGAAGAAACAGTATCCTAGAATGGTTTGGGTGGGACACACACACACACATTTCAAGTGACCTAAAGTCAAAGTCCTGAGGTATTTTATGAAACCAAATTTAAAAATTCCACACATGCAAAGTAGCTGCTTCTGTTTCACATCACCTGATTTGTGACAGGAAATAAATACATACAGTTTATCTAATTAAAACTGGAACTAAGTCAGGAAAGGGGAGACAACTCTCTCCTCTCTTCCCAGCTTCCATTTAACATCTTTCCTCACATGAAAAGGTATCAAAGGATGGGGTTTAGATGCAAAGGTTTCATTCTGAGATAAGGAATGTAATAGTCAGTCCCACCTCCCCCTCCTACTTAGTCATTTTTAGTACACACTTTGAAGCTTAAAAATTGCCCTATTACATAAAGAATTTAAGAAAAGCAGCTTTCATTATCATTCAAGGTACAAGTGATTGAGTCAATGTGGATTCAAGTCAGGCCCTGCAGACTCCCCATGCAGACTCCCCTGCAGTGACCCCAATCACTCAGCACACAGCAGTTTGCAGGGCCCATCCCTCACGCTGTAATTTCACAATCAGTTGCAAAGCCTCCCCCATCCATCTCTCATATCAATCTGCCTTTAACAGCCTTTTTTTCAAAATTATCTTCAAAAAGACTCTTCTATTGTGTTGAGTTGCAGGTGGATCAATTCCTTGACTCTGCTCCCCACAGGTAAAGGGGAGGGAAGAAGGAACTCTGAACAAAAAGATGGGATAACACCTTTGGAAACAGTCAGTTACTCTGAATTTTGGAACTGCACCATTAGGATATTTCTTTTAAAAATTCTAACAAGCAGTGTTGGTGTTCTACAAGATGACACCTGCTAATGAAATTTCAGCCTTATGACCAGCTCTCAGCCTAAACACTGTGTAATGTTGGGAAGGAACCCCCCAATTCCCCAAATTCAGGTGTGTCCTTCAGCAGATCCATGCTGGTGTCCAAAGTCAGGACACAGCAGCACCAAAGCAAACGTTTCTCAAGCTGGGTATTTTATATTGGTAGCACCAAGAGTAAACAATGAGCCACCTTTTATTTTAATAGCAAGTGCAAATATCTGATCACACGCTCAAGGTACTGATTTGATCCAGTAACCCAAACTGCAGATAGATGTTTTAGTTTCTCTCACCTGCACTTGAAGTCACAGGATCCTGCAGCCAGCAGGACATTGTTGGGGTGCCAGTCCAGGCTGAGGACAGTGGAACGAATGGGCTTTTTAATGTGTTTGCTCACCCACCTAAAACAAAACCAAACCAAAATAAGACATAAAATTTATATGAACAAACTTTACCTGATTCCCACAAATCCATGAAGCACTCCTCAAAAAGATCACTTGTTGTCAATGACTAAACACATCAGTTTTGAAAAAAACTTCATGTTCAAATCTTTCACATTCTCTTGGGCAGTCTGTGAACTTCATGGTTAGCTTAATTAAACTTTCAAATGTTATGAACAAACTCATTAAATACGTATCTCCTCAGCTAAATCTTATTCCTCTTCAAACTAATTTTTATAATGCATCAGATGGAGCTCCTTGATGTGAATTTTGCACAAGAACTGCCAGGTCTCTTCCCCCCAGTAAACACGAGGTCAGCTGTGATTGTGACACTGAGCTATAAGCAGCATTGTTTCCATGGATCACCAAGTACAAGTCCTTCTCCAGTCCTTCCAATGAGTTTTATAGTCACATCTCTTGCCTATTGACTTTTCTACTGTTTAAAAATACACTAACTATAAAATACAGCAAGAAAATAGGGGGACTGCCAATGACCCAACCAGTGCATTCATCTCAATTATCTGCAGTGCAAAGTGGTTCTGCTGCTGAATGCATCAACAGTGCCCTAAATATGTCTCAGCAGATTTGGTTTATCTGAACTATTTACAAACTAGTAATGAAATCTATTATTCACTTAATGACCTTTGGGATGATGGTGCTTTTTCTTTGATTTTACTTCTATCTGGCACAAGTTTTAAGGCTCACAATTTACAAATTATATTTCCTTAGCATACAGACTCTTGATTCTTTTGCAGACAAGTGAGGCAGAGAAAAAATATTGATAAGTGAATATGCTGGAAAGCAAAAGTCCAAAACAATCTTTAAAATATATTTTGCAGATGGTGCCATTGTTTTTCATCTCCACATGGCAGACTGCACACAGGACACCTGTGTTTTTGTGCCTGTTTATGCAATCCAAGTAAGAGATACCCCACACACTGATTTCAGCTACAGATGATACAGCAAATGTAGCTCCAACATGTGCAGCTACAAAAGGGGGAGATAAGAAGCATTAAGTTTAGATGGTAAAATGAGAAAAATGTTAATAGTGGAAATATCTTTGTGATATTCCTATGTCAAGTCTATAAACTGTGATATAAGACAAAATACAGAACAGGTTGATGATCAGCTCAAACGTCTTCTAACAGACCACCCTGCAGATGTGACAGACTTAGACCTCTAATGACAAGAAATGGCCCAAAATAATAGATAAGGAAAAAAGACTGGAGTGAAGATGTCTTCATTCATTCTGGCATGAAGAGGGGGAAGGAAATATTTATCTTTCTTCAACCATATAGTTGTAGTAATGAAATCTTTACTCTGCAGAAATTCTTGCACTTTTAGAAACACAACATATGTTTATGGCAGTCAGGCTGAACACATCCACACCAACTTGTAGCGTCTGAAAACAGGCAAAGTCAAAGGCCTTTAGGTGCTACAGCAGAGTGAAGAAGAGAGAGAACCTTTCCCCCTAAATGTTGAAGTCCACAAAAGAAGTAATGAGACCATCCCTCTACCTTTCCTGAATATTTGAGGCATTAGTAAAACAGTAACCCAGCTACCAGCATTAAACAGCTTCACCTTTCCCATGCAGCCCTTTACAGATATAAAACCAGCTCACCAGTCATTTTCAGACTCAAAGTAGCACACGGATATGAGTCGAGCTCCACTTCCCACAGCAAATTTGTTCTCCAAGGGAGACCACTTGACGAAGGTGGCGGCCCGGTTGATCCTGAGGATGACCAGGGTGGGTTTCCACACGCCGTCCTTCTGGCTCCACACGTAGGCGTTGCGGTCGGCGCCGCACGTCACGATGCGGTCGCTTTTGGGAGCCCAGTCAATACCTGCAAGTGAAGAGCTCACAGGAATTAATTTTTCCCCTCGTGCTGTTTGCTTTATGTTAAGGCAAAACAAAGATCACCTCACAGTCCTCTGTCACAGAATCCCAGGATGGTTTGGGGTGGAAAGGACCTTAAAGATCATCCAGTTCCAACTCTGTGCAGACTCTCATTCGCTGTCCCAGGTTGCTCCAAGCCCCGTCCAATCTGGTCTTGGACACTTCCAGGGATCCAGGGGCAGCCTCAGTTTCTCTGGGCAATCTGAGCCAGGGCCTCACCACCCTCACAGGAAGAATTTTGCCGTATGTCTAACCTAAATTTCCCTTCTTTCAGTCTGAAGCCATTCCCCCTTACTCTGTCTCTGCAGTTCCTGATGAACTGATCACTGAGACAGCTATTACTGTTGCATCATTCCTTTTTATCTCTTATTCTCCAGGAGCTATTTCAAGCTGTTAGGGATACTTGCTTCTCCCTCCAGCTTTCATCAAAACTGCAGATTCCAAATTCCCAGATCCCAGGGCTTTGCTGGCTGAGGAAGCTCCGAGGGCTGGCCAACAGGTGGAGCTCTGCAGACTGGCCACGGTCTGTCCACCGGCACCCTCCAAACCTCTGACTTCTGCAAGATCCCCCTCAACAGCTGAAACCCAGCAATTCTAAAACTGCACAACCTCTAGCAACATTTTGTGCTTGCTGCCAGACTGCAGCCATGATCTAAAGTTTAGATAACAGGGTTTTTTTTGTTAGGCTTTATCAATCTTTACGTACTGACAAAATCTTTACATTTTTTTTCCCATGCCTATTTAAGCTGTGCCACAAGAAAGGTTTCTGAGAAAAAAATAACAAATTCAAAGAATGAAATAAAACCTTTGATAAGGCTGCCATTGTTTCTTTCCCCTCCTAGGCAATGAAGGATGTTCCCAACTGGAAAGTCTTATGGGAACATTATTTTTCATCTTTTCTCTAGCACCCTTTGGGATGCAGTCCTCAACTCTCCTGCCACAAATGATATGTCAGTGGTTTTCCATTACTACACTCAGTATTAAAAACATCTCTTAAGCTCACAAACTAAAAGTGGGATAAAAGCTGTGGAAATAGTTTGTACTAATGTTACCATATTATTCATAAATTGTTTACTTCAAAAAAGGTTTATGTTTAAAAAGCGAAGAGCTTGGTAGTCTAAAATCACAGTTACAGGAGTTCTAGCACTGCTTTTGAAAGTGGGACCATCCTGCCTCTCTCTTTCCTTCTCCTGCTCAGCACCTCCTCTCACCAGCCTTGGGCTGTTCTGACTTATGCCAAGTTCAGATTTTTAGCAGAAAACTAAGCCAAGAGAGCAAAAAAAGCTCTTCCTGTGAGTGAGCAGAGGCAGCTGACCACAAACCTGAGTCAAGAGAAGGACCTTGTCCCCTGTGCTCAGGAGCTGGAGTGGCAGCAGCTGACTCACTCTTGTCAGGGGTTATGAGCAGTTTGATCAGTGGCTCTCCTGTGTGTAACCACAGCTTAAGTCCACTCTTTACAACCACCACAGTGTTTTGTATTCCAAAGGTTCACACTGTGCAGGAAAGCAGGGAGAGCTCTTTTCCCAAGTCATCAATATTCGGCTTCTAACACTAACAGGTACAAGTAAAATGTCTTGGGAGGACACAATTTGTAAATGTAGTCCAAGTGACTCTTCACAAAGAAGCAGGGACAGTTGTGCTCTTGGACAGCAAGAATTGGAAAAATTGAATAAAGTCCCTGCAAAATGCTGTTGGACTGATACTTCTGCCCATTAGTGAGCTGAGAACAGAATTTGCTGCTTTGGGCAAGTGCTTGTATTGATTATGTTTGTTTCCTTAAGAGAACAAAGCCCTTTTAAAAAATCACCATGGAAAAAAAAAAAAAAAACAGTCATAAAAAGACTGCCACAGGATAATCACATTTTTAAAAACAACACCTTGTGACTCAATGTGGCAGCTCTTCTTAATTTTCACTGTGGGTGTACAGATGCTCTGGGCCTGCAAAAAATGTGCTCATTGATGGTCTAAGTCCAAAACTGACCACTTCAAATGTTTATACAGTCCCTAAAAAAGGGTATTTATTGCTGTTGGAAACCACAAAGCAATGCTACAGTCGTATGCTTGATGAAGTCTTAATACTAGCACTTGAAAGGGAGCAGCATGCATCACTGTGACACAACCAGATTACTCCAGTAGACTGAAAATGTGTTCTCATTATGTCATTAGGGATGAAAAATAAGCCATAGATAAGAAAAAATGGCTCAGTAACTCCACTGAAATGTCTGGAAATGAGATAGATCTTTTCTTCCTAACATTCACTGCATGCAGTTCAGAAAACTGCTGCAAGACTCTCTCTAAGTGGGAATGCCAACCTATAAAAAGATCTATTCGCTCAACACTTGCAGATTTCCTGTTCAGAATCTCAACTGGGGAAAAGAGAAGGGGCTGGAAAATTTCATTTCTGGCTCAGCACAATCTCACCTGTAATGTGTCCATTGTGTTCCTTCAGCTCATGAGCCTTCACCCACTGGTTCCCACTCTTCTTGTAGATGTGCACTTCATGGTTATTAGGGCTAATGGCAATCTCTTGAAAGAACAAATAAAACAATTCAATTGTACAGGCAGCTTTTTAACAGCAAATGCTGTATTTGGAAAGACTTTTCCCATCTAAAACCTCTATTCACAAATTTGAGAGCATTACATGGGCTTTGTAAATGAAGGACCAAAATGCCTGGACAATCTCCAATAATTATGGATAGAGAATCATGGAATGGTTTGGATTAGAATGCATCTTAAAGATCATCCAGTTCCACTCTTCTGCCGTGGGCAGGGACACCTTCCACTATCCCAGGTTGCTCCAAGCCCCATCCAAACTGACCTTGGACACTTCCAGGGATCCAGGGACAGCCCCAGCTTTGCTGGGAATCTGTGCCAGGGCCTCCCCACCCTCTCAGGAAAGAATTTCTTCACAAAATCCCATCTAACCCTGCCCTCTGGCAGTTTGATACCGGCACACATACCACAGTCATCAGTACTCTGCACAGGAGGAGAACACATTTGGACAATAATCCACATTATATAGAAAACCTGGCCAAAAGGCAAAGCTTTGTGGAATGCCAGGAAGTCTCAATTACCTCCTATGCCAGCAGGTTTAGAAAAGCTCAGATTTGAAAGACATGTGCTTTTTGGATCAAAAGTAGAACATTTAACATGTAGAACTATGTATCTGATCACACCTACCCAGAACAACACAAGATCAAAAACTGAGAGGACAAAGAAAATATCAATTAAAAAAAAAAAAAAAACAAAAACCAGCCTAAAAATGAAAATGAACTTATTACTTACGAGTACGGTCTCTGTTCCAGGCATGGCAGGTGATTGGCTCCAGCAGGAACTGATGCAGAGACATTCCGAGTTAAAGAGATTCCTATGTTGTAAAAAGTGAAAAGGCTGAAAGGTGTAAAATCAAAAACAAAACTCTTCAAAATGAGAGAATTAATAAAACAAAGTTAACCTTCAACATTTACCAAGCATCCCTCAGTGCAGTTTTACAATTTATTTACAGATCACAACTTAATAAATATGATGAGGCTGTTCAAGAGCTGCCTGTGTCACACCCCCAGATATTTTCAGCAGGATGATGAATTTTCATTGTCCTGCTTATGTTGGATAATTGCAATTACCCTAAAAGCCAGATACATTTGCTTTTTTGTGTATCCTCACAGACAACAGAGCAAGTCCTCCAGAAATCTAATAAACCTATTAATTTTACTATGGAAATAGAATAATTAAAAAAGAAATATCTAGGACAAAGCTCAGTGAACTGATTCTAAAGCCTGACTTGTATCCAGGCTCACAGCAGCACTACAACAAAATCCTTCTTTCAGGAAGTCAAACTGATGCATAACCACGACCTGCTGATATATTATTTGATAAAACTTCATAATAAAGCCATTTGTACGTCTCCTAGGGAAAAAATTACTAAGATTAGTAATTAACTAATTAGTAAATTTGTCAAATTAATTCTAGCACTGAACTGTTTGATAATCAGGCTTCTGCCCCATGAAACTCAAACATTAAAACAAACTGAATCATTGTAGTTTTTGAGTATTTTGTTTAAAAATGGCTAAATACCTACATTTTTCTTTCAACTTATGGCTGTTACAAGAGACAGTGCTGAAAATCTGCAATTGGAGGCACATCCATCAGCAGACTCATCTAAAACGTTTTTATTATATCATCTTCCATCCATTTACGCTGCCTTTGGTTAATACAGGCCATGGAATAGTATATTTTTGAAATTAAAATATTTTAGACATTAAAATATTTTAGGTATTAAAATATAGTATTCTACGTGCTGTATTAACCAGAGCAGCATAAATGGATGGAAGATAACACCATAAAAACTCAAGGTCACCTGTAATAATAAAAAATGTGTACAGTTCAATACATCCAACTTGGATTTGTCAATTCCTTTCTCATATTCCACTAATTTTCACAGCATTTTATCACTGGTGGATCAAAGCATTTTTACCCCCACACATCCATCTTAAAAGATCTGTCTCCGTGATGTCATTCCAAGACATCCACACCCATTACAGCCTGGAATTACAACATACCCAAGTATGGCCATGTTAGCAGAGGGTGGAGACTTCAGGACAAGGTAGGAATTTGGAAGCAAACAGGAAATGAATGGCAGTCCAACAGAAACTTAAAGAGTGAAAGAAGGATGAGTACACTCTTACAAAGCCTCAGGAATTACTTACTATCTCACCATCAGTTTAACAAATACCTTGAAAGTGCAGAGGTGAGACAGTATTTCACCAATGCAAGTAACTGGAGAGACTTTTTATTATATTTAGATTTTTTGTTTAAGGAAATCGAGCACTGTTATTCTAAAAATATGCAAATTATGGGTGTGTTTCAAAGGTACTTGAAATACAACTTTTAACAATAAGAGCTTTTAGTCCAGCTCACAATTTTAACCAGCATGATTTTCACGGTTCTTATAATAATCACTTGTACCAATCAAATTAAATATTAAATACATACAATCCTCGGCAAAATAATTAATTATTTTTTGTTAATGTGAAAACGTTGCCATAATCTGGGTTACCTCTGCCCCTGGACATCCATCATTTGACATCCCACGTGTGAATATAAGCAAAACACAACTGCAAAGTGCTTTTTCCAGAATCTTGCTTCAGCTCCTGCCAACATTCAGTAGCAGCACATTTCCATATACAGGAAAAGTTCAAGAGCTGTTCCACCAACAAGGAATGCTCAGCCTTTGCTACTCTTTCCGAAATAAAATGTAAAAATATCCAGTCTCCTCTCCCCAAGGAATGCAGCTATTTTGAAACACTTTCTAATACAACTGTAGTATTTTATTAACAGATTGGCATTACATATAAAATATAGTCCCACCCTACCTCCAAATTCAGGTGTTTTTACTCAGCTGTTCCCAAAACCAACCCAAAGTTGTATGATCCATTCTTTCCCATTGATTGAGTGTACTTGAACTCCATAACTTGGCAACAAGCGACCTTTTTCCATTTTGGTTTGGTTACAAACCCATAAAACACAACAACGATGACAACCTCAAAAAGCAGTGCTACTTCTATCTCCTAATAGGTACAGTGATATTTTCTTTGGGAAGATAAATCTTAAAGAAGTTTTCCAGTTATATTTATTCCTTACTAATACACAGGCAAAATCCAGCCCGTATTTCAGTAGGGAAAACGCTGCTGGCTTTATGATTCTTGACAAATTAATAACCTCAATGCCATCCTGTCATCCAACCTCAGAATCTCACATGGGGAAGATACTGGTATGACTTTGTCAACAAGTGCTTAACACAGCTCTCCCTGAGTTTTATTTTAAATGGAAAGCAACTGACTTCGAGTTTCAATAAAATATTTTTAAATGGAGAAAAAAGAGGAAATCTTGCACCTCTGTAGAGCAGTTCTTCCAGTACAAGGCCTGAAAGGATCGAGGTTGGGACGTACAGGGCTCAGCTGCTGTCACCTCTCGAGTCGAGTGGGGTAAGAAATATGTGGCAAAAGCCCATCCTTGGACAAGCAACCAGCCAGGATACGGACCCAGAAGTGGAGATGGAATGTGAGCGTGTGTGACAGCGAGAAAGGGATCTTTGTAATCCTTGCCTATTCTCGGAGCACCTACACCACCTCCAAACACCTGGAAGCCAAGCACCTGCGATGAAGGACAGCCTCCCACCACTGTCACTCCCTCCCAAGTCCCTCAGGGCGGATTTCCCAGGGGGGTGACTCCTCTCGGGCACCTCCTCACACCAGACACCGTCAGCAGGAGAAAGCCGCCGGGATGGGGATGGATCGTGGGCTGCGGCCCTGCCACCCCAGGGGCACGGCGGGGGCCGCGGGGGGTACAGCGGGGGATACTGCGGGGCACAGCGGGGGAAATGGGGGGCACCTCCTCAGCCGCACCTCTCCCCGGCCCCTCAGGGCGAAGAGATGAGCGGTGCGCACCGCCTCACCCTCGGCAGGGCGCCCGCAGCCCCTCGGGGCAGCGATGCTGCGGTGCCTCCCCCCGCCCTCCCCTCACGCCGGCGGGCCCGCATGCAGCCCCCACACCCGCCGCCCATCGCTGCCGTGGCCGGGACTCACCTGAGGCGGCGGGGGCGGAGCGGGACTCGCGGACTCTGGGCAGTCAACGCGACTCCGCTCCGGCGGCGGGAGAGGCCGAGCGGGCCCGGCTCTGACACGGGCGGCAGGAAACGCGCACCGCGCCTGCGCCGCCGGCCCTCCCCACACAAAGGGCGGAGCGGCGCCTGCGCGACCCCTCAGGGCGGGGCGGCACCGCCTGGGAATTAAGGAATTGATAAGGTAGGGAGACATCTTTTGGGTCATAAAGTCTGACTGTCGGTCCGTCCCCGCCGCTGTGAATCCTAAATCACATCACCCGAGCGCTTCTTAAACGACTCCAGGCGTGGTGAGTCCACCACTTACCTGGGTAAGCTGTTCCAATGTCTGACCACCGAAACAGTGAAAAAAAATACATTAACATCTAACCTTATTCTCCAGTGCCTCAATTTAAGGCCATTTCCTTCAGTCCTCTCACTGCAGACACAGCAGAAGAGGCTGGATCCCACCTCAGTACCCCTTCCTTTCAGATCTGCTGCTGTAGTCAGCCTGGAGGACAAGGAAAGAGAACAGGGACAAAGAAGGAAGGTATTTCCTCCCACCCGGTTGTTTCTCTGAAGAGGAAAAAACACAAAGGTGTAATTATTAATTGTTCTCAGTAGATGACTCCCAAAATATAGAGGTGCCACAATGCTGGACACGTACGTGAGATTGGGGACCCAAACAGCAACACTCAAAACCCATCCTACAGAATACATCAGAGAATCTGTACTGCAAGTGAGGTATCACTGGTATAATGAGACAAAATGCCACAAATATGAGAGCAAATAAATCCACATTTATTGGATTATTCAAGGTTTGGTTAGTCCTTGAGACTAACCAAACCCAGTTCCTTCAGCCTGGGCTCATAAGCTTTTCTAGACCTTTCATGAGCTTTTGCCCTCCTCTGGACACTCTCGAGCACCACAATGTCCTTTTTGAAATAAGGGACCCAAAACTGAACACAGCATTCAAGGTTTGATGTCACCAATGCCGAGTACAGGGGGAGGATCACTGCCCTGGTCCTGCTGGCCGCACTCTCCCTGATACAGGGAAAGATGGCATTGGAGGGGACAGGGCTGCTCTGGAGCCAGGCTGGGAGAGCTGGAGATGTTCAGCCTGGAGAAGATGCAGGGAGATCTTAGAGCCCCTTCCAGGACCTAAAGGGACTCCAAGAGAGCTGCATAGGGACTTTGGACAAGGGACTCAAGGGACAGGACAAGGGGGAATGGCTTCAGACTGAAAGAGGGCAAGGTTAAATGGGCTGTTGGGGAGCAATTCCTCCCTGTGAGGGTGGGGAGGCCCTGGCACAGATTCCCAGAGAATCTGTGGCTGCTTCTGGATCCCTGGAAGTATCCAAGACCAGGCTGGACAGGGCTTGGAGCAACCTGGGATAGTGAAAGGTGTCCCTGCAGAGGTGGCAGAGGGGTGGAACTGGATGATCTTTAAGGTCCCTTCCAACCAAAACCATTCCATGATTCTGTGATTGAGGGTTGGAATATCAAAATAAGTTCATGAGCAATAATTTGCTCTACTCTTAATTCCTTTGAGGAATTGCCTTCTCTTTGGGGTCTCGTGGTTTTTCTCCTTCAAACTTGTAAGATTTTGTTAGTACAACAACAAACAAAGAAGTCTGGGAGAATGGGGAGAGATAAGTGACTCCCAGATATACTGAGGAGCAATAGAGTAGTGAGTTTAATTTCAAGTCTGAGAGAAAATAAACAATTTATAAGCATTTCAAAGGAAAAAAAAGAAGGTGAATGCTGCCCAGTATGGCTTTGTCAGGAATGAATTGAGCCAATCTAATTTCCTCTTCTGGCAGCATAACAAGGATTGCAGATAAGGGCGAAGCAATGTATGTCATATATCTTGATTTTTAGTAGGGTTTCTGACACTGGCTTGCAGGATATTCTAATAATAAACTGGAAAACCAGTCTAGATGATACTGCTCTAAAGGAGTTGCAAAACTGGTTGAGGGAAGAAGTACTTAATATGAGTGCTTGTACAGGGAATTACCTGTGCATTACTCATCTCTGATGCAATAATGCAATTGCTGCATCTGAAGCTGAGATCAAGTTCAGAATAAACACAGTGGCAGAACCAGGATTCGAAATGGGAGCTCTGTGGTAAAAATGGGATGTGGTTGAGCAGCAGGTGCACTGCTGTTCACTTCAACACCATCAGCTTCAGATTTACACCACTGGGAACAGGGTAGATGGCTGTGCTGCAGGGAAGGGTAGAGGGGCTGCTGAGGGCCAAAAGCTGAACAGGAACCAAAAAAAATCATCTTTTTGCAGATGAGGTAAGCACCACACAGGCCCATGTGGGTAAGAAAATCCAAGTAACACACGCAGAGGAATCCTGCTCTGCTGAGCTGCGTTAGAAGAGCATTAGAGTCCTGTGCACCAGAGAAATGTGGATGATTTGGAGAAAAAGGTGGCAATAATGATCAGGGTCTTTGAACACATGACTTCAGCTGAACCTGTTGAGAGGACAGAAAAGTGAGGGAAAATGTGTGTAGTCTTTGAATAGATGAAAGGCTGCTGCTCTGAGGAAAGGAACAATTTGTTCCCTTATGTTCACAGGGTAGGGTGAGAAGTCATAAGCTAAGATAACAACAACGCAGATCTGGGTGAAAAATTGCCAGCGACTACTTTGAAGTAGTGAAGCCCTGTGTTAGGAACTGATTTGACAGGATGTAGGGCTGCTCTTAGAAGTTTTTAAGAATGGATGAAATGGACAAATGAAATATTTGTCAGGATGGCAGAAGTGCAATACCAGCTCTTGTGTTCAGGAAGGAGGCGAGAGTCGATGGCCTCTGCCAGTGCTCCTGTGGCTCTGTGGCTGTGAGATGTGGGATCAGTGCAGCCCTCGTTGGTTTAACAATAAAACTGCCTCAGCTGCAGGGATTAAAGACACACAACTAGGCCGAGTGGAGTTATGTAACAGCAACAAAATTACATTTTAAGTACGGGTTTTATGTTTACAAAATGACTTTCACCAGATGGAGGGAGAGCATCTAAATGAGGAGCTCTGCAGAGGTTTTAAGCATTAAAAGCTAAGACCCTGTCTCCAATGAAGTTTCCTGAAGAATTTTCCACCACTGTCCCTGGGTAGTGCTGATACAATTGTGCTAATCCGGGAAAGATGCCGATGTTTTTGAGATTAAAGCCTCACAAGCAAGGCTGGACTGATTTTAGTGAAAGTGATTTAGATGCAATCTGACCTTAAGGTATATATGAAAAAAAGATTTAAACTGGAACATCCTCATTCAGCTACAGGGTAGCAGCTAGTAAAAAAGAGATCTTCTGGAAGCAGGCTGTTAGTTACACAAACAGGTAATTGGTGATGAAAAGTCATGCTTTGAGTGCATTCTAGGTGTGCATTGCCACAGGAGCTGGTTTTGCCTCTCAGCTCGTTTGATTTTGCTCTTTCTGTGCTCTCTACCCTCCTGTTGCAATGCCTGACATCTTGAGTTTGAGCAGAATACATTTTGCTTTCTCCCTGTGAACAAATCCAAGCTTTTCCCCATACAATAAACCTTAATAAGACTATGAATAAAGGCTATTGATGAGAGGAATTACTTGAAAGAGATGGCCTGGATCACATATCCCATCTTTGACTTGAAAAATCTTAAATCTATGGTAGCACAGATCCTTCACATAGTGTTGGATGTGTTCTATCATTCCAGATATACCAGGGATGTATTATTTGAAAGGTTTTGAGTCTGACAGACAGATAATTCTTTTATCTGCACACTTTTTTTTTGTGTTCTGTTCTATTCCTTTAAGATAAGATTTAGCCCTTACTGTGCATCCATTTGGAGGGTAGAAGGATGCTGCTCCTTTTCCCTTTCTGTTTTACCATTAGTGAAAACATCTGTACTGTCCATTAGCTGTTCCAGGAGTAACTGTGTGCCTAAAGAGACTTGTGGAACATCTGTGTTCCCTTTTGCAGGGAGCTGCATGAGTCAGCTGGTGTTGAGAACACACCTATGTTTTCCTCATCTCCATCCCACACCCTTTTCTGCTCTAATAAATTCATGGCAGGTGGATTCAAACACGAGCTTCAACTTCCCTGAGCCACTGGCACAGAGGAAGAGGATTGAGGCCTTGGATAACCTCCCCAGGAAACAAAGTCTGGGACACAGTGCCTGCTGTGCAGTTTGTTTAGAGCCAACAGAGCCATCCCATCTCCCTCTCTTCTGCATCTTCCACTTCATGTATGGACTTCCTTTAATTGGCCAGGCTCTGTTCCTGTACCAGAAAGAAATGTTTGCACTGATAAAAATTGACCTGGAACATGTCTGATATTTGTGCACATCAAGGTGACATCAAGGTGAGGAGAAGGGGCATGACCCTGAAGAGTGGTAGTTAATAAGTATTTTATAAATTGTGTGTTCATGTCTGTGCACACATCAGACTGTGCTTGAGAGCAGGAAGTGGCTGCTCAGAAGGCAGAGGAGAAGAATGCTTTGTAGAGAGTGATGGACACATTCCAGGGACTGTCTCAAAAAGTGCATCCAAGTCTACAAAGGTCCACATGTCCAGGGATGCTGTCAGTATGAGCTGAACATGTGCTTCGTGCAGCAGGTGTTTTGGAGAGGGAAAATGCCCCTGATGTGCATTGAGTGCCATTGTGTGATCACAGAACACATCAAGATGGAAGCAACCTGTAAGAATCATCCAATCAAACTCCCAAGTGATGGAACCAGGAGGTGGAGCAGAGAAGACCTGCAACCTCTTCATTTACAGTTTGTTCTGCATCTTTCCCATCTGGTTGATTTTACAGCCTTTTTTTTTTTTTTTGTGGAAGACCAGCTCCTTTAGAGACCTCTTGTTCTTATGCAGAACTTCCAGTCTCCACATAGTATTTCTGTTTGGTGTCTGGCTATTTCCAGTTCCTTCATCTGAAGAGGAGCAGAAGGACAATTGATGCAATTTTGAGGGTCAGAAATAGGACGATGGTATCTACCCCAGGAATCTGAAGTTACTCGTGCTGTAGAGTTTTGTTGCGGTTGAAAAATAAAAGTCATGCTGCTGATGACAGCACACCTTTCAAATTCTCCTTTGTGGGTGTAGATCAGCTGCTGAGACCACTGGCTTGTTACTGCTGCATTCAGGCACCATAAAGATTCTGATGGATGGGTTCTGCACGGGGTGCAAAGTGCTGAAATTCCCTTGTGCTCCAGTGGGTTCAGAGTATCCCACACGCAGCTTTTCTGCCTAGCCTGGATTTCCTTGAATTAGTACATTCCCTTCAGGACTTCTTGGTTGTTAAATGAAAATGTTCCTTTTCAGGCATTTGTGCTGAATGTGGAAGCTCACGTGCAGGAAAGAGTTTCATAGCTGCTCTGTTGGAATAATCTTTCTAATATATCTGTACATGTTTTTCTTACCCTGGAGTTTCATAGTGGTGGGTTTTCTCCCCTCCTCTCAGGACTAACTGTTCTGCCTATTCCATCTTGACTTACAGGTCTTTTATTGCAATTTAATAGTTGTTCTTAATCTTTTCCAGGTGCACATAATGATCCTGCTCCTGACACAGATCTTTTGCCACACAGGAAGCTTGTGAGGAAGGTATGAAACAGATTGAGAGCACAGCTATTTATACAGATCATGGAAAGCCAGGATATGTAGATTTGAAATCTGTGTGTTACTTTCTCAGAATTTTTGCCATATCTTTAATTTTATTGTGTATCACAGGCTGCCTTTCTGAAGGCTGGATCCAGAGTTCACTGAAATCATTGGAAGTAATCCCTGACATTTTGGATGACTCTAGATCAGACCATAAACCAGGTGATGGGGTGCTTCTTTTCTTTTCTAGTCAATGTTGTTATCCTTACCTGTTATTAAATCAATACTTCTGATTCTAATGACAGTTCAGGCTTTTATTTCCACCCTGCAGTGGAAAGAAGGTGGCTGAGCATGTGCTGTAGGTGGAGGGTGAAGACATTGTCTGAGCACGCCGTAGCAGAAAGCACAAAGGTGGCAGAAGGCTCAGTGTCAGTCTGGGAGGAAATGCTGTGCATTAAATCCCCAGCTAGCTGTGATATTTGGGAAGTGCCAGTTGTCAGCATAGTGCCAAAGGAGCAATCTGCTCAGTGCTGGCAGCTCTGCTGCACTCTGCCAATTCCAAATGCCACTGACTCGCTGGAGAGGGAACCCAGCCTACTCTTTGTTGGAGGGCTGGTAGGTGTGAGGAGTGGAGTTGTGTAATAAGTGAAAGAAAGGACAAATCAAGAGGAAATGGAGGAATTCCTCAGGGTGCCATCTGTGATGCAGATTACCAGGGAGGCAGAGTGAAAGTGAATTTCTTCTTTTGTGGGTTAATTCTGCCAGGCTGCGATCAGTGAGCTAACATGCATCCTGCCTTTCAGGATCGTAAAAAAGCAGTGCAAGTGCTGACATCTATTATTAACACTGCTTTCAAATCAGCACTGGAGAGAAATAATGGAATATATACCTGAAAATTTCCAGCTACCACCATAAAGGGCAGAAAGGCAGGGAGTTGACTTACACCAGTCACAGATTTCTTTGCTCCCTCTTCACATCCTCAGTGCTTGCTGATGATCTCCTTGTGCTCATTAGTAATGTGTCGAAGGTCAGGCCCCAGCTTTCATTTGGTAGTAAACAAACTGATTTTAGAGGGCAGAAAGAAGTCTTAGAGATCCAAAACATCATTCTTATCTGCTCCTCTCTTCCATTCAACTGCCAGAGATGATTTGTGAGTGATACAGTGATACAGCTCTGAGGCAGAAACAGACCTTGTTGTTTACCAAGGCCTGGAGTCCACATCCATTTTTCTGAATTTCTGTTGGATTTGAGTTTATATACCAATATTATTTATTTCAAAGCTCTGCTGCAGTAGCAGCATCTGGCTTTAAACCTGACTGAAGCTGTATTTGATTGCTTTCTCAACAAACATAGCCTCTGCTGCACAGTTTATGATATGGATGTGTCTTTTTATCTCGTGGAAAATATGAGCCCCACAGCTCATTTAGCACTTACTGTTTACTGATATGAATCATTGGAGGACTGTTGTTGCTGCTGCTGTAAAAATAATAATAATAATAATAAAAACACTCTATGGAAGGAGAGCTCCAAAGGCTTTAATAGAAAAATTGCATTCTCGTAACAAAGGCTGCTTTTCAGCAAAACAACATCATGTAAATGTGCCACAGTGTTCCAGAATGCTGCACAAGTTCAGTGCTATGTGTGTTTTATATAACAAATAAGTTTTAAACCTCCAATTTAGTGTGGAGATAGCAGCTCACCTGCTTAAAATGTATCCTTTTAGTATCGGTCAATTGGAGGGGAATGTGTTGGTTGTATTTTTCATCCTATTTGAATAAAAGCCACATTTACGACTCAGTTTTTATAACCAATGTCCCATAATTGCAGCTGAGAAGTGCTTCTTGGATTATCAGTCCTTTCCAGAAGTTACACTCTTCTCCTTGGAAATGTTATCATGGGTGGTCTTGATGGAAAAGCACTGCAGACTGTAATGGTGAATGTTAAAGTGGCTTCATAAATCTGTGCACAAACTGAAGTGGCAGGTATGTTATTTCATTCTGCAGTCTGTAATGCAAAGGGGCTTCAAATTTCACTGCAATGGATCTCACTGGGGGCTACAGTCCATGGAAGAAATCTGAGCACCATGGAAACAACTGTAAAACTCTGGTTTCAATGGGGCAGAATTTTATGCTGTCCATTTTAGGGTGGCTTTTCCCTCAGCAGTGTCTTAATTGTTTCACCAAATTTGTTAAAAGTCTCTTCATAAGCCTTGCTAGGAGTAAAGCTGGGCCAAGATGGTGCTTTGGTGAACATCTCACTATAAGTGTAATATTTTTAAAATTCTTCATGTTCCACAGAGTTATCAGACTTGTCTTGTAGACCACTGATACTTATCCATTATTTGCTTAATCCTGCATTTCTTACCCAGAATTAAGATTTAATGTTAGACCACACACACATAAACTCTCTGGTGAGGTAGCTGTTGCATGAATAGTTCTATTGAATAGTTCTATTTCCTCTGTGTATGGGCACTGAGTTCATCATTCCTTCTCCATGACCTCTGCCTGCTCCTAGAGTTTTCCAGAGTGCTCACTGCCCTCCAGGTCAGCCTGCACTTCTTCCAGTTCTCTCTGAGGTGGGCAGAGGCAGCATTTACAGCTCCTGCAGGTACTCATGCTGGTGAGCATCCTCATCCCTTTGGATCCAAAGGTCCTGAAAGCAGGTGAAATATTAATGTAAATAATGCAGAGAGAGGATGCTGAAAGTTGTTGGAGGTCTCTCTGCAAAGCTGTTCTTTAAGATGATGCCAGATTTTGTTTTTCTTTTGAAAAAGCAAAACTTAAAACCAAACCCCATGAAAACCTCAGCTCTCCCAGCATCATGTTTGCCTCTCATTGTAGCCACACTGATTTTAGGAGAATTGTTTCTGACTGAGGCTGATGTAGCTGAGGACAAGTTAGGTTTGAGAGTGTGTGTGTGTATAGATGTGTATAGGGAGATAGGATCTTTGTTGTTAGTCTTTCAGTTACTAGAATTGGATTTTTGGCAGCAGTTGTATTACTTTATTCCAACAAAGAGACAGCTCTTTACTAATTTGCTTTCTTAGTTTTTATTTTAGCAATGAAGAGCTGAAGGAAGCTCTCTAGTTTTGCATCTCTCTTAGTTTCCAGTCCATTTCTTGGCTACCCTATTCAAACAGCAATCACAACTTCTCTTAAACACAGAACTTTTTGGGTTTAATTACATATAAATAGTTCTTGGATTTTCAGTTTGACAAAAACAGATAGTAATGCTTGTCTTGTATAAGATTTGTTGAAACTACTGCAGATTGAAATCGGTGTGAGTGGGAGAACCAGGGCTTTTGAATATAAATTCTCAGTGTGTTCAAGATTTCTGTCTAAACAAGACCACATAATTTACTGCTTTGTTGCTTAAGTATAAAATACAACAGACCTGGAGTTATTTTCCATCCAAGAGCTGCATCCAGCCCCTCCAGTTTACCTGTTGCAGTTTATTCAGGTCTGGACAAGCTCATTGTTTTTCTTGCTTGCACAATCCAGCTGCATTTCCATTCTGGTCAGCTCAGTGTCCATAATTTCCAGGCAGAGATCTTCAGCACTCCCCTTCACTCTCCAGACTCGCCTGCAGAGACTCAATTGCATGCTGGTGAGTGTTTCTGTGGACTCCAGTGAAGCATATGGTACAGCAGTCTGTTATCTTGAGTCTGATCCAGCCCTTGTATCAAATTATTGCCCACCAAGTAATAAAAATATAGTAACTTCTCAAATCTGTTAAAATTGAGATACCAAGCCTTCTTTTAAAACAGGGCTGGAGAGATTTCAGGAGGTCATCCTAAAAATGTACTGCCTAAAATCTGGATCACCTCCTGCTGAACCAGGCCCACTTGATGTGAGACCAGACTGCATTTAACTTCCAATAACAGAGACTGTAACCTCCAGACAATCTGGTCCAAGCAGTAATTCCCCTTAATGATTATCAAACTTTCCTAATGTCTAACTTAAAACCTCCATGCTGCAGTTTTATTATGACATAATTTAATTATGGCCTACGTGATTATACATACAAAATCCATCCAGTTATACATGCAAAATCCATCTGGTGCTATGTGGGCAGCAGGCACCAGGCTGGCAGGAATCTCTCACATCTGCAGCATTGATACCTCCAAGGAAGACTCTGCTTCCTCCAGTGCCACCTGCAGTTCGTCCTTCTCCATCTCCAGCCTCGCCGTTTGCAGCTCCTCAGTGTTCTTCCCTCCCTTCCTCAGCTGATTGATTAGATCCTTAATTTCCTCTAGGGAAGAAAACAGATATTTCATGTGATATGTTTATTTCAGGACTATGGACTTTACCGAGTGCATCAGACAGATCCTTTGGCTGGAAATAGCATGAAATGGTTTCAGTCACTTTATGTCAGCTGCCCTTTTCTTTCATTGCTAAATATTATCCTGGGTTTCTGAATGAGCCCTGCTAGCTGAGTGTGTTCACAGAGGTGGAAGAACGAAGTGTACTAAATAAAGATAATTTTTTTCCCAGTTTTTATCCAGCCTTCCCCTTTCCCCCTTTCAGATGGTTGCTTTCACAAAATGGGAACGGGACACCACATCATCTCCCTGCAGCAGAGAGGGGCTCCCTGCCAGCTGATGGAGGCTGGAGCAAAGGGTTGGAGGGAGAGCCAGGAAAGGCTGTGCCAGGGTGTCCATCACTGTTTTCTCTTGGCCACAAGGACAGCAGACTGTAGCAGCTTCTAAATGTTTACAGTGTTATCTTCTCTCCTGTAAGAGATCAATTTTTGTAATTTACAGAAGTGTAAAAAAAAGAGGGGAGGGGGATGGAAAAAGGGAGATTGAGAGGAGTCTGACTGTAAAAATCTGAACTGATTGCTGGAGATGCTGAATCCTCTCCACAGAGGTTAAAGGGAATGACACCTTCCCAGAGTGAAGCTGGCTGTTGTTAACAGCCCCCCAAGTGAATTGCTCAAAATTACAGGATGCTAGTAGCCAGAACTGGCACTGCAGCCTCTCATTTATGGCACCAAATTAATGTCCTCAGAGACTGAAAGCACTGCTAGGCATAAGGAAAGTGGAATTGGTGCTGGAAGACACCCCAAGAGATCATTCAGTAAAAATCAAGGGGCTCATGATGTGCAGAATTTTTGTACATCAAATCAGTACTTAACCTTAAGGGCCTTCTCTTTCTTCATAGATTCCAGGTGCTCCAAGGATTCTTCATAGGCATCTTAAGTTCTGCATTTTCAGTTGTGTACATTCCTTTCGAGAATTTACTTCAACCTGCAGCTCTTTGCCCCTTTTTTTGCTATTCCTTTAGCATCTTACCAAAAGCTCTGTGCCTCTTGTCCAGAGCAGCAAAAGCAACATTGGCCTGGAAAAATAAAGCCAAGCATTCACTGGACACAAGTTTTCTTCACACTTCACTTCTCTGCGTGTCCTGCCAGCCAGTCACTGTAAAATTGGCAGCCATTCTAAAGGCTGGCAGCATTTCTCATGGTCACTCTGAATGGATGATTAAAATGTTTATGAGGCTGTCTTTCCTCACCATTAGGAATTTAACAAGATCACCCAGTTCCCATCAGTGTGATAGTCGTCCTTGCTCCTGTGGTTATAATGATGCTGCTGTGGAGCAAATGTTTTCCACTTCAGATGTTCCTTGTGCAGATGTGCTGTTAGTAATTGCCTGGGTTGATCAATGTGACTTTTTCTATTTCAAAGCAGATTCAGTTACAAACAAGATGTTATTCAAGACTATTTTAGATTGTTTAACTGCTTGTCACGAAGGGAAAGAATAAAGGTACATTTTTCTTTCCTAGGAGCTTTTAATCACAAATATTCTACATATCCTTATGATCCACACATGTGTTCAGATACCATGGTGACAAGCACACCACAGGGACCATAGAATAAAGAACTGCTTCATTAAAGAAAGGGATGGGGAAACAGATTTTTTTCAGCCCAGTAATGCCATGCTGTATGTGGGATTTTCGGCTCTTGGGATCTGTTCTAAAGCCAACTGCAGGCATTGGCAGGTACCCAAGGACTTCAGTGGATTTGGAGCAGCCTTTGTGCCTATTTTAAGTAACATTTTTATTCAAATATCCCACAGTTGCACTACTATTCATGCTCTTACACTAACATGAGCAAGAGTAGAAATACTAATTTAATGAAGGAGCTGGTGTTTAAACTGTGTTGTTTAGGTCTGCTTTGAGTTTGGTAGTTAATAACCAGTGGCCAACCCACCAGTACTGCAACAGTGAAAAGTTCAAAGCAGGATATCATTATCCTTTAAGGGAAGATGAATACCTTGCCTTGCAGTAAAGGAGGGCTTTTGCTTTAGCTGTACTCTTGTTTCTGGAAGTCAGCTAATGAGCTTATGAGAAGCATGCTGTGTGCTCCCAGGAATTAGCTGTGGCTCTCATCTGGGTTTTCTCTTGATGTGAGAAATCTTAGCCTTACTCCTCATGGCCATACAGATTGCTTGACGTTTAACAGAGAGACCTTAAGAAATGAGGGACTGGATCAAAGCCGACCTGAGTTAACAGAAAGACTCTCAGAGCCTCTGGCACCTGGTCTTAGATCTTGGTGGTCAGGCTGGGTACACTCCTGGGTAGCTGGATTTCTGGCCTTCTTAAGTCAACAGTGAGTTCCTCCATTCTGAAGCCTCTGCTTAGTTTTCTCCAGCCCAGGTTTGGATTGATCCCACTGTCTCCTCTGCTTCCAGAGCCTCACAGCCAACTTTGTCCTGAAGGAAAGATGGCAGAAATATCCTGGTGAGTAGTTAATGGAGTTGAAGAGTGGTGGAATCAGCAGCCCTCACCTACTGAACACCATCACTGTCTCAAAAAACAGATTGTAAAAACTTTGGTGTTTGCTTTATCCTTAGGAAATTATAGTGGCTTTTGTAGGGTTAATGGAAGAGTAAAGTCCTGCTGAAATTTAAAAAGGCTACACAAATTCAAGCCTTAATCAGAAAGGTTTGTTTTCTGTTGTCAGTGTACCAATGTTAGGTCTCAATAGTCTCTGTTATTGCAAGTATTATTTTCCTTCTTTTGGCTGGAGCCCTTTGCTTTCTCTCTCTCTTCCCAAATTACATCCCAACAGATCACTTCCATAAGCTGTGATTCAGCTGCCAAACTAAATAATGAGACTGCCCTAAGCTCCAGACTCCCTGAAAGCTGAGTGCTCACTTGGTTTCCTCCAGCTTTTGCTTCTGTCAATGGCATCAATCCTCTATTTTGTCCTCCAGACCAAACAACAGTTCAGTGTTGGGTTTAGAGAGCTGAACTGCAGTTCAGCTTTGCTTTTCTCCTCTTCCTCCAGCTGCTCTTTCATCAGGTCCACATCCTGCTCGGTGTTGTCTGGGCTCCTGCAGCAGCCATGCAGGACTCAAGGTAGCAAAAGTTCCACTTGAACCACTCAGTTCTGGGCCATCTAGAAACACTTCAGCCTTCAAATATCTTCCTGTTCAAGCCAAGGTTTTATTTTTGCCTTACCTGTTTTTTGCTGTATTGCAATGAATTGAATTGAGCTCATACAACTGAAAACAGAACTTGGCTTGTCACCATCACTGTTTGTTCTCAGTGTTTCAAAGAATTATGACAGTAAACCCATTTGGTGATTGTTCTGAACACAGAATCCTTGCCAGACTGGTGATATACAGGTGCAGCACTAGAATTACTCTTTGGAGATAAGCAGAAATTTCCAACACACAGGTGTCAGACAGGGAGATAAAATGTTGATATATTTTGAGCCAGACTTTTGTGATCTCTCCAAATAAACTGCTGCACAATCCAGTGAATGGACAGTGGACTGATAATCAGGAGGCTGTGTTCTGCTCTGCTTCCAGCTCATGGGAGGCTCCATATCCTATTTCTACATCCATAAAAGGTTCATGTCCCCCACATCCCCTCCAAGACCAGCTGGTGACAAGCCCAGAAATTAACCTGGATAAGAAAGTTCTCCTTTGTGAGGGCTAGCACAACAGGTTTGTTACTCTGAAGTGGACAACCTCCAAAGGAGCAGGCAGTGCATGACCCATGACAGCAGCAGCCTCTGCAGGCAGCTGGTGTTCCCCAGCACCTTGGACTCCTCATCCAGCTGCCTCCTCAAGTCATCTGCCTGCAAGGTGAGAGGAATCTTTAGTGGACAGTCTGGTTAAGCCTGCTCTGAGCTTCCTGGAGCTCCCAGCTCAGCTGGCTGGTTTTGGCTGTGCAACAACTGCATAAAGAAGCAGGAGAGGAACTAATTCAATGTGACTGGAGTGAGAGAGAAGCACTGGGCAGATCTGCAAGAGGAGACAGGGCAGGGCTGCCAGAGCTGGATGAAATGTAGGGGAAGAGAAGGATCCGAGGGAGGTAACATTGCACAAAGCTGTCAAGGAATTTACCTTGGAGCCTGATGGCTTTATTTTCAGCTTGGCTCTCCTCCACTACAGCCAGCTGGGCATTGGCCTCGGCCAGGTTATCTTCCAGCCAGTGAACATGAGCATGGGAGCTCAGCTGGAAGAGAGAGGTCAGTCATATGATGCTGAGTAAGGCTTCAAGGGCCAAGATATCCTCCCTCACTGGCAAACTCAGTTTATTCCAGTTGGTAGTTGCATTGGGATGACTGTAGTAGCCCGGGGGAGGGCAGAGTGTCCTGACCTTTGTGAGAGGGATGCCTGCTCCATCAGCCAGGATGGGCAGCTGCCAACAGCTGCTTCCTGGCATCAGCAGCTCCCACTGGAGAGCTGGATTCTGCTGTGCACTCATGGCTGCACCTGTGGCTGCATTGCTTTGGTGAGGAATTCCCTGCTGGTCTCTCCCCCTGGATTTCTGCAGAGATGCCATGCTCACACTGAGCTTTCCCATTTCTGCCTTCATGAGCTGTTTGTCCATCTCCAGCTTTGCTTTCACTCTGGAGCATCTCCATGAGCTCTGCTATCCCAGCCATGGCAGCTGTGTTTTTCCTTTGGCCCTGCCCTGCTTGACTTGACCTTGCTGCTTTCTGTGCCACTGGACAAGCTCCTCTACCTGCTTTCCCCCTTGCAAGGTGTCTGACAACATGGACCTATCTCCTGATTTGGATGAGAATTAATCAGCTCACATTTCTAAAGTAAATTGAAATGGAAATCTTCCTTATTATTGATGCTATCAATTTGTATTAATCATTAGGACATGTTCAGAGCATTCTATTCAAATACAGCCTCAGCTTCCAGATCTTCTTCCAGCTCTTCCCTGTCGAATCTGACTGGAGTACATATACGAACACAGCAGTGTCTGTGAGCAGGAGATGTGAGAGCAGTTTGTGGGAATATGAACAAGAATCTTAATTTCTTCACTCCCTTCTCGATATATTTGTCAGCTCAACTAGATTTTATTTCCTGGGAGAGATCTATAGCTGGGAATACTGAGCCAAGAAAGCAGGAATGCCTGGCCAGGTGTCTCAGCAGACAGCTGATGTTATCTGCAGCATGGTTGGCTTCCTGTATGATTTTGGAATTTGGCCTTCAGGAATATAATCAAGCTGAATTGGTTACTTGAGGGAAATAGAGGCTTGTTCATAGAAATAACTGCAATCTAGGTCTGTGTGTCATGGTTTTGTTGAAATGCTGAGTGTTTAGTTAAATATTTGGACACTGAAATACTTGGATGAAATAAATATTTGAATTCAGAATGGTAACACGGCACATCCTGTGAACTGTGGCCTCATTTCTTGTTTGATTTGCCACCTTTCCCTGCAGAGTGAGAGGGACAGTGCCTTGGAGGGCAGTAGAGTCCATGGAAAGGTCTATCAGACAGCTTTGCTGACTGCCTGAGGAAGATCCTGGAACACATCACCTTCCTCCTGGTCAGAGCAGCATGGCAGGAGATCTGCAGTGAGCACACAGTTTCCCAGATTTCACAGAGGAGTTTTCAGTGAGTGGATAATACACAAGACAAGCTGGATTCAGAGCTGGCTGAACTGTTCAGTCACTGGAAACTAAAAGGCAAATGTTTCCAAGCCCAGGGGTTTCACAAGCTCATAGAGAAGTCAGAATCTGCTGTAGAAAAAACATCAGCATCTGCCTGGGGAAAAATAAATACTAGATCTCAGCTGGTTCTGTTATTTAAGGGTTTAAAGAGTGAGAGGCTCCAGACTGAAACAGCTGAGATTTACCGTCCTGTCTCCTTCGTGGGACTGGCAGGGCACTTAATTCCCTTTTTCCTTTGTGGAAGCTCCTGTTACCCCATTATTAGCTGGTCTGCACAGAAAGGCTCAAGCAGCCTGGGAAGCTGAGCCTGTTTGCAGCTCTGAAGGACTAAAACACTTAATTTTTCTTCTGTCACTTAAATGTTCTGGTGGCCTTGCTCTGAAGCACAAGGATCTTGTATTCCCTGTGGAGAATTTGAATTAGCAAAGCTTGCAGTATGTATTAATGATTGTACACATTGCCTTTGCTACTTAGCTCATTAACTAGGTAAATTAGTGGTTTGGATAATATAGAGTTGGATATTTGTATTCCAGGAAGTTAATTTCTAAGGGAAGGTTTCTCAGAGCAGTGCTGGCAGACCCATCACTGATGTAGTCAATAGTGACACTAAAATAAAGTTCTAATTTGTGATAATATTTTGCAATTCTAAAACAGTTTTTGTCTGAGGATCAGAAGGCCTTACATAAACATGAATCATTTAAGCCTCATAACTTCCCAGTGATTATACACATTTTATATGTGGGTGAGTGTGGAAGATGAATTACAAATATCAGACAATGAGTCAGAGAAAGACCTAGCAAACAAAATCTTGTATTTCTGATTCTGCTTGCCTGGATTACTGAACTGTAGTTGTGCTTGTCATTGGGTTAATGCTGAAGAGATCTGGGATGACTGTGGATTTTCCCAGTGAATTTATGGTCAAGGGACTTCTCAGCTGTAGCTGATGCTGTCAGAGCTGTGACGTAGCACAACTGCACCCAGTAGGATTTTGTATCCTTGGAAATTCCACTCCAACTGACACATTAAACCATAAAAATTCCTTAGAACATCTTCCAGGTTTTGCTCATTTCATCTCATTGAGGTTAGCAGTTGTTATTTTGAGGTCACACTCAGCTTTACAATGAGCCTTTTTCATCTTGCAATGAATTTTCTTTTCTTCTTCAGAGTTGTCCTCCAGCTAGTTGAAAAAGGAAATAAGTGGGAAAAAAGACTTTGTAACAAGCATAAAATCATAGGATCATGGAATTATTGGGTTGCAAGAGACATAAAGACCATCCCATTCCACCCCCCTGCCATGGGCAGGGACACCTTCCAGTATCCCAGGTTGCTCTAAGCCCTGTCCAAACTGGCCTTGAACATTCCAGGGATGGGGCAGCCACAGCAAACAAATGGGTGATGTTTATCAGAATGGCCCAACATGTTGAAACCAGACCAAAGAGGGTCATGTAAAATAGAGACTGTGGCAACTGCCCTTCACCTCAGGTATCTGAGTGGATGCTGTTCTTGGGCAGGTGGTTCACCTTGTTCTCCTCGCCTTGTTCTCCTCATCCTGCAGTTTTCTAAGAAGGGAGAGGCCAAGCTAGTGCACAGAGTTGGATAAGAAGCTAAACCCTGCCATGGCAACAAACTGAAAACCCAAAGAATTCATCCAAGGTGCTTCCAGAGAGCAGCCTGAGCTCTGTGTGTGGTTTTCAGTGGGCCCACAGGAGCTCGGTCCAGCAGTGACTCTTCCCAAAGCATCCTGCTCACCCTCAGAGTTCACACAGCTCTTTTGGGCAGTGGCACAAGTTGGCAACACTGCAGTGTGCTGCCATGAGTTAATACCTACAAAAACATGGCCCCTTCCTGTTTGTGCAGCATGCTGGAGTCTCATAGAAATGAACCAAGTAGACAATGGGGTTTTTTTCCTTTCCCCAGACTGGGAGAATGAGAATGGGAGAGAATAAAGAAAAAGTGAAACGGTTATTTCTGCCTGGTGAACTCCCTCCAAAGCTCCCTTCTCCTTTTGGCATTTAGTAACTGAGTCATTCCGAGCAGAGAGATCTAAGTTTGAACCCTGTGGTCTAATGCCTGCAGACAGGAAAAGGTTTTTGTGGATCACACGAGCTGTTAGCAGCAGCAGGACAAAATGTCACTGGAAACTTGTGCTTCTTTAGAAGGAATCTGAGATTCAGTTAATAAATTCTGAGGCATATGAGGCATCTGTGAGTTTAACATCCTGTGGAAGTTAACACTGACTTCAGAAGAAGCAGCAGACAGCCACATGGCTGCTCTGGTGCAGATTTAAAGCTTCTCCTATTATATTAAATTAAAAAAAAAAAAAAATCATGTGCAGGAGAGGGAGAAGCATTCCCTAAGGCTAGGTGGAAAGTAGTTACATGGCTGCAGAGGGAGACATGTTATAAGCAGAGGCCTAGCATCATCATTATGTAAAAGTGGGTCTAATTAATAAAGAATGTCAAGGAAATACAATGCCTTTATGTAGAGAGATCCCTAAAAAAATTCCTGTGAAATGACTATTGCTATCAGGTGGGAGGGTGAAGTGAATAATTAAATCCATCCCAGGTTGTATGAGATGCTGGAAGACAATATAAGAAACCGTGGGGGAGATGAGCTGAATAAATCTGAGCATTCCAAAAGGTGCTGTTAGTGGAAGAGCTGTAATGGTTGGCTGGGTTCATTTCCCTGAAGAATAAGGCAGAAAAACCCCTCTTGTTATGCTTCATACCCACTTCTCCTTCTTGGTTTTAGCCAGGGTATTCTCCAGCCCTTCCAAGTGCCATTTCAGATGGCTGAGCTAATCCTCCAGTATCCACTTGCTGGCCCTCCTGTCACCTCCTTCACATCCAGAAGCTGCCTCAGGAGGCCCATCCTCCTTCATTTCATCATTTGGGCCAGGTATCCCTCAGCATCCAACAAGTTCCCTTGTTCCTAATGAAGGAGTGGGAATCCAGTGTTCATCCTGTAAAAGGCTGCTCATAACATTCCTTTAACATAACCTATGTTACAGCTGATCTCTGTGACTCAGGCCACAGCCTCTTAAAGTTAAGCATCAAAAAATCTATTTGGACACACACAAGTTCCTAAAGAAGAGTTTGCACATCAGAAAGATGCCATCCCAACTTGCTGTGGCTCATACTGAATATCAGTGGTGGACCAGGGACAGAACTTGGTTGGGACTTGTGACAGCAGCTCCTTTGCTTTAACCAGAAGGCTTCTCAGTCTCCTTTGTTATCTAAGGACTTTATCTGAGTTACAGTCAGGCTGCCTGTGAAGCTCATGCATCATCCCCATGTGCTCTTTATTCATTCCATGTTCTGAAATGGAGCCTCTTATGAGTCACCTGAGGGAGCTGATGCCCTGCCTCATGAATCCTGAGCCTTTAACCATTCCCTATGGATAACAGCCTGCAGCTGGATGGGGTGGTCATCTTTCTCCTGACTGAGGGTGGCTTGTCAGCTCCTCTGCTTTTTGTGTGTTCTCTGAGCTCCTGAGTCTTTGACATGATTCTTCTCACCTCCCATTCCTTCAGTTCCATTTCCTCCTCCTGCTGGGCCACATTCGGCAGCAGATTCACCTGGAATTATGGAGTTCAAGCAATGAGGTTCCCAAAACAAACCATTTCTATTATAATGGTTCCTGAAAGCCCTGAGGTGGTCATTTTATTATCAGATCCTAGAGGGTTTTGCATACCAGTGGGAGGCCTGGTGTTTCCTGAAATGCCTGTTTAGTGCAGTTTCATATCTGTAGTCTGAGTAATACAGCTCCTAGAAAAGGTTGATATGGAGCACAGGAGCAGATCTGTGTGCCAGCACAGAAGTCAGGACTGTATGCCAAATTCTGAACTGATATAAATGCAGAATGATTCTTATCATGATCTAGATTTAGACCAGTCCAAATGGGACCAGAACCCTTTGAAATCTTTTACTTTTCAAGGCTGTGGCTTAGCCTCATTTGGCTCACACGAGCTGGGAAGGTGTGTACCCAGATAAAAAGGCAGATTTTGGTTCAATCATATGGGGAAAATTAGCTTTAAAATTTTTTGTTTCACTTCAACTTGTATAATTTGGTCAGCACTTTCTTTCCTCTCTTACCAGAAACCCAATTGGTTTGTCCATCCTGGGCCTAAGTGAAGAGACTCTGACCTGGAACTGCCCCTTTGTGGATGGCTGTGTGGTCTTGCTTAAGAGAAGTGAACTAAACATCTTTGTTTCAGCTTTTAAATGTTAATGATGAGTGAAATCTTGTATTCCCATGCTCATATCCTCACCCTCCTCTCTGTGCTGGTTTGAGAAGTGGGAAATCCAGGCCTTGAATTTTGAAGACATTCTCTTTCCGCTCCTTAGAGGCAGCAGGCATAGACTCAGATTTCAGGATTTTCTCCATTTACTAACTTTTCTGGCATTGATTTGGAAAGAAATTATTCAGGCCCCTTGCCCTATCAATAATTAACAAGGAAGTCACTGACTTTCTCAGTGTCTCTAAGTGAACATGGCTGTTATTTTTTCTCCCAGCCCTTATCTTTCCTGCCCAGACATCCCAAGGTTCTCAGTGCCTGTAATTGCCACTGTTTAATTCTGCAGAACAGGACAACCTCAGTTTATTTTCCTCACTCAAATGTTTAATTTCTCCCAGAAAAGCAGCTGCAGAAACTTGTGGCCATTCCTCTGAATTGCCATCAGTCCAAGCCTGTGGCAAACAGAACATGTGGGGCTTAGAAACAACTGTAGGGGTGGGAGTTTTGTCCTTGATAAAATCAAAATACACCTTGTGCCGTCCTGTTACAGGAAATGCACTAAGTAGTTTTAGTAGTAATGAAAAATAATAGTAGTAATCTTGCAGCTGTTGGCTTTAAACTAATATTGAGGCAGCAATCTCCATCCATAAGTTGAAATCTAAGGATAGAGTAGGTTGTAGGAGTGATGACTATTGTGTAATTATTATAAAAGTTGGGAAATGCAGATTTTAGGTTCTTGGAAAGAACAGAATGCTCCCTTCTGTGTGGCTGTTACAATAGCTACTTTCATTATGTTATGACAAAAACATATGTGCAAAATTAATGATGCATGCTGCTAATATTAGATGACTACAACAATCTCTACATTTTACTTTCCAGTCTTAAATGGGATAAATGATCACTTAGTAGGATTTTTGCCTGACTAAGGAATAGTAAAGAGCAAGTGAGATTTATTGCACAGCTGAAGGTGCACTTCATTTGCATTTTATTAACTGAACTGTTTGATTAAAAGTCAGTTTCAGGAGCGTGTGTAAGAGAGAATATTATATGCATGAGGAAGTGGGTTGCTGTAGAAACTCAAACTCTGCAGCTCTATCTACACCAAAGGCATCCTGAGTCATAAGTGCCATCAGTTTAGTCAGCCCAGTTTGGTTGGAGTAAATGGTTCCCTTTTATTTCCAATTCTGCACTCCTTTTCCCCCAGGTCAGGAGAGCCAAGCAGTGACTCTGCTGCCTTCTTATTGTCCACAAACCCTGGAGAGATCAAGCTGGGATTCAGGCTTTGGTATCTAACATGGAAAGACAGGTGTAATGATAGAAGAACTCAGCAGCAGTGCAGAATCCTCATCACTGCCTAGGATCTTCTCTGGTGTATCTTCCCAGCCCCACAGGCACTGAAATATTGCTGTAAGGAATCCTGTGGATATTCCTACCTGTGAAAGTTCTTGGAAGAAGCAGAAGCAATGGAAGCAGTAATTTCTAGCCACTCCCTCTGTGATTTCCCATCAGGGACAGAATCCCTGCACAGGATGCAGACCTCTGACATCTCCAAGTGGATATTGTGCATTCAGTAATGGTGTTGGAATTCAAACAACATGAGTAACTGCCTATTCACAGCACACTTGTTTGCTGTTCACTGCTTTCCATTACTTGCCCTTCCATTTTATTATATATGGCATAGGTGAAAACTCATGTTGCTCTTCCCTCTCTGCAACTCCCTGTTTCTGTGGTTATCCTGCAAAAAGAAAAAA
>VWYP01013830.1:220485-249735 GCA_013400435.1 Pycnonotus jocosus | reverse complement strand
AGTAACTGCCTATTCACAGCACACTTGTTTGCTGTTCACTGCTTTCCATTACTTGCCCTTCCATTTTATTATATATGGCATAGGTGAAAACTCAGAAGTTGCTCTTCCCTCTCTGCAACTCCCTGTTTCTGTGGTTATCCTGCAAAAAGAAAAAAGAAAAAAAGAAAAAAGAGTTGCAATACAGCCCAATAAAACATGGTGCCAGTTTGTCTAGTTCCAGGTCGTGTATTTCCTAATTCTTTGTCCGTCTCTTACAAAATGAGAGGTTTATTAGACATCCTGTCTCTGGCCCTGGCACTTGGAAGTGTCTCTCAGCCTGACATTCCCTGGAGCATAAGGCAACCCGTGAAGGGATGACCCAAACTCTTTCACTGCTGAATGAGGATCTGCTCAGCCAGCCCCAGCTTGTGCAGAAGGCACAGTGTGCTTTGCCTGAGGATTGCTGTACCAGACTGTTTGAATCCATTTGGAGCAATGCAGTGGGTGAAATGCAGGGATGTGCTGTGCAAAGCAGCCCTCAGTTAGTCCAGCTGCTCCTGGAATGAGACAAAGAGGAGTAGAGTGAAAGAACTAACAGGAGTTACCAAGGCTGGAGAGAGAAAACCTTCAGGTTATTTGCATTTCCCAGCTGGAATCATAGCCCCATATCAACTGCCATTAGCTTTGGATACACAGAAAAGTAACACAAGCCTTCCCCTGTAACGTATTTCCCATCTTCATTTGTGACTTTCAAGGCAAAATACTGACAGGATTCTTTGGAGCTTTCCTGTCCTGTTTCTAGCACTCCTGAGAATTACTGGAAATGCTGTGACAGCAACCTCAGAAAGAAACATCACATCCTCCGGGTGCTGGACTGCATCTCAAGAGTCAGTCTCCCCTTTTATGCTGCTTTATCAGTTTAGCAAAGCCCAAGATGGAATTCCACAAGCAGGGAGTAGATGTAAGATGCAACCCTGTTCTATTTTGATAGCTCAGAATCTGAAAAGCAGTTTCCCCATCTCTCCCATTCACCTCTCAGCAGCAAGATGCTGGGCTGAGCTGATGACAATCCTGGTAGGCAGCGGGTTTTTCTGGTTGATCGAAACCTGACATTTGTCTGGGCAGCAGAAGGCCACTGACTGCCAGGGGGAGATTATGTAGCCTGTCATTAATCCAGGACTGCACTCACGCTTCCATCTGTGCAGGAATGTTTCTGGAGCAGTGCTCGTGGTGCCCTCCCGGAGCACACGGACGCGGCGCGCACCGTCTGCCTCCCGTGCTGGAGGGGCAGAAATTTCAAGGTCAGAGCGAGATTGTCTTTCAGCACGGAGGAGAAGGACACAGGGGCAGACACAGGCTGTTACCTGAATGAAGGGAGTGTTACAGTAACAGGCTTTATCCTTTCCACAAAAGAACGATGGGGAAACGCTGGACACCAGAATCGGTGACATTTGCATACTGACACATCGAGCTGACAATTGATTGTACCCTGGTGTTCACTCTACCTGCAACCTCCTCTGCTTTGAGGAGGATCCAGAGCAGGACACGCTGGATTTCTGAGGCAAATCCACCACTGCTTGGTGGGATCCTTGTTTTTCTGTTACCACCCTGGGATGCTGTGTCACACCTGGAAAGGAGCAGGGGAGGAAAGGCATGACCAGTTCAGATGCAGCAAGAGAACAGCCTGGTAGTGCATGAGAAAGCAGATTTATGATTGCTAACCTGTGCAGAGAGAGGGAGAAATCCTCCCTGTGGGTACAGGGAAAGGAAATGAGCTAATGCTGGCATGGGAATAGCATTAAAGCAATCCTTAGAGTCTCAGTGCTCACAGGGGGTCCTTTCCATGGAAAACCCATTTGCCCTGAATAAATGATTCTGCAGCACTGCCAAAGGAAAGCATGTTGTGGAGAGATTATATTTTTACCTTTTGGGCTCATACTTTGATACACTGACAGAGAGGACAATGTGGCTTATAGGCTGCTATAACCAAGCACAATCAGAACATATTTTGGCACAGTCAAATGTCACTTTCAAAAACCTGCTTGGTAGCAAAGAAAGGAAATAGTTGCTGAGTGTAAAAAAGATAGACCAAAGGGCCTGTGATTCATGCTCTGATCATGTTCTGTCAGTGTGTCTGTGCAGTGGAGTATATGAATAACTGGTGGAGTTTGATAATATGTTTAAATACTGTTCCTGCTGCTAAGCATTAGCATGGCTGTGTGACAGCACAGCAGAGAGGCGAGGCACAGCCACCAGGAAAGGCAAGACAGGCTGCAGTGAGCTGCAGGGCTCTGGCTCTTCAGCAGCATGCAAGCAAGGGAAGCAAAAATTGATTTAATCTTTGGTTAATGTGCCTTTTAGGTAGCTTTCATATAGCTCTGTGTTACTAGAAACAAGCCATGAATTTTGGGGATTTGTTCCTTTTCATTATTTCTGTAAGGATTATATTTTTAATCAAAGCCAGTGGCAACACATTGGGGAGTCATGGAATAGCCTTGCTGTTCTTTGTGTGTTAAAATGCCCAACTGTGGCATCACAGGTCAGATATTTGCATAATCAGTGTTTTCAAGTAATTGTCACTGGAAAGGATTTCTGAGATGCCTATTTCTGTATGGCAGAGCCACCTCTGCCTTTATGGCAACAGGCACATGTTAATTTGGGACAAGCCTGTACTTCTCCCAGTATCACTGTACGTGAAAAGTCCATGGAAATTTGGGGTGATCTATTCATGCAGAGGGTTTGGGCTCATCTCTGACTTTGCTAAGAGCATGTTCCAGCTTACACAGGGTTAGAGAAGGGGCATGGCAGAAACAGAACTTCTCTGCACTGGCTATGCTGTTGTTCTTCTTGTCCTCCCTTGAGGAGGTTGGGTGATTTGCCCAGAGGCCCTTATAGTGGCAGCCTTTGATGGCCATCAGTGACCTGCTGGCCAAATCCTCCATTCTGGCACTATGATGCTGAAGGATGCTCTTCCACTCCAGCTTGTTCCTTGCTTTTCCCCTGAGCATGGTGGTGACCCCACTGGAACTCTCCAGACTGAGTAACTTTGTCAGCCACCGTTGGAGGGAAGGTGAACATGTTAATCAAAATAACAGGGAGGAAATCCCTCATTGTCCCCATTCCCTTGCTGCATACTCAGCAAAACAGTTGCAGACCAACGTTGCTGGGAAGAAACTGGGAAGGACAGAAGGGAAGCAGCTCTCAGCTCCATCCCTTCACACACACACACACTGCTCAGCAGGGCTGGCTGGCTGGAGCAGAGCATTAACACACACCTCAAACAAGGTGCTGCTGCCCCTGGACTCCTGTAAGCTCTGCCTGTGCTCCACTGTGGCTCCAAACTCACTGGCCAGGCAGGACTGTTGGACAAAGCAGGATCAAGTCCTTAGCTGACAGCTCAGCCATCTGCTAGGCCTGCTGCCCTGTGGCAGCTGTGGATGCCAGCTCTGACTCTCAGTAGCACATCTGTTCATTTAAAAAAATAAAAATCAGTGTGTTTAAGGTCATTCTATATTCCCCAGAAACAAGAGCCTGGTTTTAGCAGCTTTTCCAACCTCAGGAACTGGCTGAGCTCGTAGCACACTGGCTTTGTCCTGATTTGTGTCACCAAGCATGAGATCTCAACCCAGGTCCATATTGTCCACTGTGCCTGCTCCTCCTTGGCTTCTGCTTGAATTTCTCCATGACATCTTGAGGCAGAAGTCTCTTTTTGTGGACCAGAGCCCAGGACATCAAAGGACAGAAGGGACACAGACCCTCACAAGGGAATTCTTAATCTGCACCATAAGGTGGAAGCCAGGCCATGGTGTCAAACATCTTAAATAATTTTCCATCCCACTGAGATTTGAGCAGCCATGTCCCATCAGACTCTCCTCAGAGAAGGGAGAGTGCACAGCTCAAACACCAGAGAATCTTGCAGTGTGTTACTTGTGAGCCATGATTTGGGACTGCCTGTCTTTGTGGCCTGTGAAAATCATATCTGCTTTGTACAAAAGGCTTGTTTGCAATGTATAAATCCTGGGAGCTGTAAAATACCAACAGCTGCTGGAAAGGGCACCGGAAGTTCAGCAGCTGGAGACTGTTTGATCTCTCTGTAGCTCAAGTCCTGCTTATAATAATGGTCTCAGAAGTCAGCAGATATTCCCAATAAGCTCTGCTCAGCAACAGATACTCTTCAAAATGATATTTAAAAGGAAAATATGTGTCAAAACTAGACAAAGGGTCAAGTCTTCTCCTCACAAAAGCTGCTCCTTGCGATTACACGTGTATGCGAAATGAGCAGGTTTTAACCTGTGGTCTCTGTCACGGCTTTCAGATCTGTCAGTTTGCAGGCTTCAAACAAACCCTGTTACAGCTCCTCTGAAGTCCTGCAAACCCTGGGCCATTGAATGTTAACCAGACACTCCTACATCACGCTTGTTTGCTCTGGAGCAGATATTTTATCTTCAGGCTTCAGCTCACAGACAGTTGAACAAATCTTCAGGCTGTCCCAGCTGCTCCTCAGTTGCTTATTTATCCTCAGGTTGAAGAAGCTGAATTTTTATTCCTGCAGGAAGCTCAGGCCAAGGGGGGAGCATCCTGTTTGCTTTATTTCCACTTTCACTGATGCTCCTCCAGGCTTCCAGTGAGAAGTGGCTCTTCCCCACCATCTGTGGTTTTTTTGCTGTGATCACACCTTTGTGCACCCAGCACTGAAAATTAGGATTGAGCACAAGCAGAAGCTTCTGCAGCAAGAGGCAGACCAAGAGGTAATTACACAATTGCCATCAGTCCAAACAAGGCATAACAAGAAGGTTTTGGACTGGAGACTGAATGTTCTTCTAGGTTTCAGTTCCTGGGCACGATTTGAGTGTTTCAAAAAAAAAAGAAAAAAGAGCCCCCAGTGGGACGAGTTGCTCAGGCTGCCCAGGAGATTTTGACATAGCAGCCACATTGAAGTAAGTGGGATTGAACACCTGAACTTCTTCAAGAGTATTGAAAAGCTTGTCCTGGCTGTCTTCCCTGTCCTGAGGAGATTCAAGCAATTAGCATGAAGCAGTTCAACACTTCAGTTTGAAAATGATCATTTTTACCTTCACGGCAGCCCTGCCAGATCAAGGGGTACCTCACCATGCATTGATCAAGATAAGGGAAGACAGCTTTCCTTTCTCACCCTGGTCTGCCTAAGGAAAAGTCACTTGCAATCCTCTTCTTCCTGGGTAATTAGTAACAACCCCCCACTGCAGAGAACCTATTTCAATCTCTGACCAAGCACAGTTCTGGTGAGTAGGTTTTTTATCCTAGAAACAGAGGATTGAGCAGGAATGTGAGCATTAAAGGCAGTGAATAACACACATAAAGTGCTGTACCAGTAAGTTCAAGGAAGAAATTATCAAATCTCTTGGCTCATTCTTGAGAAATGACACATGACTTCTCTAGACATGGAACACAGAGGGGAATAGATCCAGATATATCCAGCAGAGATTGAAAAGTCCCAGCCCTATGGATGTCAGTGACAACTTTGCTTTTGATATCAGTGAAAGCAGTATTTCACCAATATCCTTTGGAAGTCCTGTGAGTGCAGCAAGAATAACAGCATCCTTCAGTGATGCTCTCAGAACATGCCTTTAACCTTCACAGTGTTCCCACTGACACAAGTTTTAGTACAGATATTTTAGCAGCAGGTGAAAGAGAGGCAGAAAATGCCATTGCTTGTCCAGTTGTGTCATTGTTGGGTTCAGGAACAGCTTTCTAGAATAACTCATCCTGCTTTTGAGCATCCTCTGAATTGCCAGTGCAGATAATTTTATTTTATATTTATATTTTATATTTTGCAGATGGTTTTTGAGGTTGTCCTGTGAATTGTGTCCTTACACTGTCCTTTGTTTCAGTGAAGAGCTCTGGAGAAGGTGGTTTGTACCCTGTAATCACTCTGTCCATGCCTTCTGCCAGGCTCTAACACAGTTTGGCCTTTGGTCTCCACAAAGCCCATCCTCCTCTAGACCTCACTGCATCAATTCACTCCAAAATCCCCAAAGGGATCCAAATCATGTTCTGCCTGGGTATTTTCATCCTTCCCTCTCAGGTGAGTTTAGGCTGACTCAAATGACCTTTAGTGCCAATTTTGGTTAGCCCAAGTGACTTTGGGGAGGACTCGCAATCCCCTCTGCCCACAGAGCTCCAGCCAAGGTGCAGGAGGGGCTTGGCCAGTGCTGCTGCCTGCCCAGTAAAGCTCTGGCCACACCAGGCAGGAGGAGGCTGAAACCTGCCAGGAAACAACCTCAACTTGCCTTGCCCTTGAACTGTCCACAGAGGCAAATCCAACATATGGTTGCTGGGTGTGATGCAAATCTGGGATGAGTTGAAAGTCGGAGGGATGCAGACAATCCCACATTAAAGAATGGCTGGTCCATATGTTTCCTCTCTCCTTTTTCTGTGTGTTGAAGGGCTTTAGTCAGGAAATGTGGTGGGGTCTTTTCACCTTGAGAGCTGAGATTTGTGGCTCTCAGTGTAGTGTTGGATGCACGTGTGCAAGCACAGAACAATGCACCTTCCCTGCAGAGCTATTTTTAAGGTCTTGGTTGCAAGACAATTACAGTGTTGTGTTGATGAATGTTAGTAATGGCTGCAATATAATCGTGGAGTGAAAAATGTACAGCTTTGGGGGAGGCATTGTGTCCTTTTTGTGTGCACAGAGTCTCACAGGCAAGTAAAGAAAGAGGAAATAAATTTGTCATCATTTTAAACATGTAACTTCACTGTAGAAGAGACAGAGTTTGGTTTCATTTACAGCAGGGCAGATCCCTCCAGTTCACAGAATTCATTTCAGATTTGCTCGTGTCTGATTTAATCAAAGCAGGGTCCATTCAACACAAGAAAAAATCCAAAGCGAAGTTAATATGGAGAATTATCTGCTTACTTACAACTCCCAGTGTTAGCCCCAGCCAGCCTCCCTGTGCCACCACAGTGAATTCAGATAAATTTGCCCTGGATGAGAAAATAAAAGATGAGTCTGTTAATCAAGATTGCAATATCTGTAGGAAAACAGAAAGTAGCTGAGAGGTTCTGAGTGTTCATCAGGGACAGACAGCGTTGCCTGTAGGGGAAAATTTGCAAGTCAGTGAGAGGAAATTTAATCTTTTCAAAGATCAGATCTATAAAAAACCCTCTTTCTTCTTGGATTCTGTATTAGAGCTTAAAGAAATCCTCCTTTCTCTGCAGCATATGGCAGAAGTATGTAGCACACAGAAACAGGAGTGAGGCTTCAGTTGAAACTCCCAGTGTTTTACATGTTCACTGAGAACTCCAAAATTAAAAATAAACTGCAGAAAATATGCAAAATAATCTGAAAAAATCTGTAAAATTAAAAATAATTTGCATTTTGGATCTTTGCTGCAGTGATCAGTTAAAATGGTATTTATTTGAGGGGTTGTTCAAACCTATTTTTTATTTGACATATAAAAATTTGACATCTAAAAATAGGAAGGCAAAATGAAAGTGACAACTCATTTCAAGAAAATAGGAACCAATAATGCTCAATGGGAAGTGTTAGTAAATAGAAATTAACTTAAATGCTTGAAGAAGCATTTTAAGATAGTTTTGGGGGGTTTTTTTTGGAGGGAACACATTTGTGTGATCTACAGTGACCTTCCAGTGACGGGTTGCTACTTACAAATGGAAGGAATTGTTCTTCCTCTTATTTTTAGCATTATTAAGGGTCTCCAGAAAAGGATTCATCTGGATGGCTTGATTTTCCAGGGATTCCTGCAAAAAACAGCAGGATGCTCAATGCAGAAGCCTTGGGCTTTGAGCACAACGACCCCTCACCATCCAAACCAAGCCGGGCAATAGATTTTCTGTCAGTCAGCTCCCAGGAAAAACTGAATTACCGCTGTGAGCAGGAATTCCATTCAGCTTCATCCCTGCCAGAGGCTCTCCACAGGGGTCCAACCGTGTGGATTTGGGGCAGGCAGGAGTCTGGCTAATCCCAGGAAGAAGAAGCACCAAATGCAAAGTGCAAACTGTATTTAGGGTTTAGTACCTCAGCGTTCTAGGGAAAAAGGGTTTGGGGTGTTCCAGGACTGAGACACCCACAGAGAATGGTCGGGCAACGCTGGGATCTGCAGGTGGAAAACTGGGAAAGAGGAATGAAGTGAGGTTTGTTCTTGGTGTATGAAATAAGGTTTGTTGCTTGGAGTAGGAGGAAGGTTATTCCAAGGATAGAGGGCAGCATAAGACAGGCTAGGAATGCTTGTGGGATAGGGAGAGCCTGGGGGGAGAAGTCGTGGAGGAGGAAACAGGCACGCAGGGACAAGCTGGGACTTGACAATCCAGAGGTCTGGCGGTGAGGAAACTGGAAGGAGGAATAGGAAACCACCGAAGGAATCCCACAAGGCTTGAATAACAGGATTTCTGCTGCATGGCCAAATGTAGCTGCTATTCATGTCTTTAAATTCAGAATTGTTCTACTGACCCCCACAGCAGAGTCTGGGGGGAGATGAAAAAGAACAGCAAAGAAAGAGGGAAGAAGAAAAAGGAGATGGAGATGAGAGGAGAGGTAGAATTTTTCCAGCATAGTGGAATTTTTTCTAGTTGATGCCAAACAACTTTCCTCATTGCTATCATGACAAAAAAGACTGGGTCTTCCTCCCTGATTATTGATGCTTATGTGTCTTTCATTATTTGGATAACCTGCTCTTCACAGTATTTTACCCAGATAAAACACTTTTTACTATGCTTTGGTTGTGCAGGTGGCAGGAAATAAACTGCTGGGAAATCCCACCTGGCTGAGAATCCCCGAGGCTGCTCTACAGTGCTGTTCTCTCAGGAATCTCCATGCTCTCTGCAAACACTGTGATTATTCCTCCCACTGCTATTTATTCCCATTTCCAGACCACCTGGGAGCCCTCAGAGCTCTGTGTGAGTGTGGATTCATTGCAGCCACAGACCAAGAATCCCGCCTGTTTTATGAATGGGCAAAAAGAAGTGCAAGGAATTAATTTGTAGAGAGGGCAAAGGAATGCAGAGAACTCAAACATTCTGGTGTTTTACCATTTGCTTTTAACAAGGAGACTCTTTCTCTTCACCTAGAAGGAAAAATCTGTCCCAGGGCTCGTCCATGGCCTCGAGTTTCTCTTTCTCAGGCAGAGCCAGGAGCTGCATGGGGTCAGTGTCATCCTCTTCCTTGTAACCATCATCAGTCATTTTGGCTTCTCTTTTGGGTAGAAGGTAAAACTAGAAGGAAAAGAGAAGGACAGCAGTGTTTCCCACATTGTTGAGAAGCACATTTTTGAGAAGCAGAAGAAAATCTGGAATTTCCTGTGGTAGTGTCCTCTTCACACCAGTGATACCTTCCAGTTCAATAGGAACCTGCAGCAGAAGGAAGATCCCAAATATGGGTGGTAGCTCCTAAGAGAGGGAGATTGACTGGGAAAGAACAGGGAGAATATTCCCACTTTCTCTTTGGTGTTCTTCACTATCCAGTGCCAGGCCACTGGGAACCTGCCTATGGCTGAGAACAGGGGGCTTTTCTCCCCTCTTATTTTTCCTGAAAACTGTTAGACCACTTCTGGAGAGAGCCTTTTTTGAATGGGGGTTCAGAGGAAACTGAAAGGGAGGACCTGGTTCATCATCTCCTGCCCTCAGCCATCAAAAACTACCAGGAGAGTCCACAGCACATCCATTTCCCACAGCCCGTGGTGATTTTCACTCTTGTCACAACCTGAGTCGTGGCAAAGCCATTCCAGGGGAGGGAGCAGGGGAATTCGAGGGCGTGACTCATGTCCCAAGGCTTTGCATTTTTTGGGAGCTGTTCTGTGCTGGGAGCAGACTGTGTCCCACACTCCAGGCAGTTTTACTTCCCCCTCCCACACATCTGCACCGGCTTTAAAGCTGCCAAGGCAACAGCTGATGGTGAGAGCTTTGTCCGTGTCCAGCACCCAAAGATGTGCCCCCGAGGACCGGCCTTACCTGCTCAACTCGCTGCTCCCTGCAGAGGAGAAGCTGATTTCATCATTCCTATGATTAAAGGGAGCAGGGGCTGTGCTGTGGCTTTCTTTGGCAGCAGGGACACACTGCCCAGGCCGAGGGCTGCTCTCCATCCCACCCCTGCAGCCCCAAGCGATGCTGGGCGCCAGCCTGGTGACTCAGCCGGCTCAGGAGTCAGCATGGGCACACTGGGAGAAGCCCCTGGGCTGGGGAGGGGACTTGTGGCCACCAGGGTCTGGGTTTAGAGGCCACTGCGTGGGCTGCAGTCAGGTCACCTTGGCACTGGTCGGAGGCAGCAATGGCCCTGGCTGTCCTGCTGATCTCATTTCCCCACCATCCTCCTGAAAACCTTGATGGGCTAAAAATATATGTGTGCAAGGACTCCAAGGCAGCGGGGCTGTGCCCTTGGAAACAGTTTCCTGGCTCCAAAAGATCCTGGTGTGACACCCTCAGCTGCAGTCTGCTGCTCTGGGGTGAATTTCACCCACAAAGCAGGAAGGAGAAATCTCCTCCGTCCATTTCCGCTTTGATCAGGCAGAGATAAGGAATGTAACAGCTCAGCAATCATTTCCCCTCTCAATCTACACAGCTAAATCTGTGGGCTGGCTGGGTCGAGATGCCCGGATTTGCAATGTATATTTGAGCCCTGGCTCAGGTCTGCAGTTAATCCATCACCTCCCAGAAACACAGGGACTAACGTGGTCCCTGAAACAGATCAATGAAATGTTAAACCAAACGCCTACAGAAAGAAGTGTATGACACAAAATAGCTCATATTTGCATCAAACAGAATTTCTTGGGTGTAGGGCTCAGATTCATCTGGAACTTTAAATTCTTTATAGCTCATCATCCTTTCATAGCTGGGGAAACTGAGGCAGGACATGACAACTTCAGACCACCCAGTGTCAGCCCATTTTTTGGCAGACAATCTATTTACAAATAGTCTATTTTGTTCTGACCTTTCAGCCTGAAGCCAGAAGGAGTGACCTTTTTAAAAGCTTAGGTGTAAATGTAGACCCAAAAGTCAAGGAAGGGGCAAGGCCATGCCAACAGCTGGGGGGTGAGTTAAAACTCTGAGATTTCATTTCCTCAAGATCACATGGAATTTAATAAACTTATGATTAAAATACCTGTGAATTCAAGTCTACCTGATATAAAACAGTGAATACAAACCCAGATGAGCTCCACACACACCTGCAGGCACCATCATCTTCTCTCTCTGCCTCTGCCTCCCATTGCTGCCACATGGCCCCTCCTGCTGTCCATCCCACACCTCTTCCCAGCCACCACACACAGCAGCTACCTACCAGGTTAAAGCCAAGGTCCTGGAAGGTGTGTGTTTGCAAAGGCTGGCCAGGCGCTTTCAGAGCTGTCCAAAGGGCCTGAACCAGCAATTACATTTTAAAAGAGACAACACATTCCTTATCTGTAAGCCCAGGGAGGTGGTAATGCTGGGAGCCTGAATGGATGTTTTCAGTCCCTCAGGAGACTATATAATCAAATCATGCTTTGTTTTGTGACAATTTCTTCTTGTCTTGCCTTGTAGGGTATTCTATAAACTTAGCTGCTGGGGGTAAGGGACAAGAAATGAAATGAAATTAAATAGAAAGACCATCTAAAGAAACTTCTGTGCAAAGTCACATCCTTGGCCATATTTTCTTGCCAAGGTGGAACAGCAGATTTCATCAGACCTGATCTTTGGCAGGCAGACCTCGGGCTGAACCCTTGGCAGGAGCAGCCACGCTGGTGATGGAACTGAAGTTTGTTTTTAAAATAATTTCTGTGCCCCATGTTTATGATGAATAAACCCTGTGTGTTTGCTGCAAGCAGAGAGGATAAAACTGTTGTTGTGTTACCATCCTGCATGTTTCAGTCACTCAGTGGGTATGAACTGCCCTGAAAGACATGAAAGACAACAGCTCCTGTATCAGCCCTAAGTATTTCTCTGCTATATTTGCCTCAGCTGGAGTGTTTGGGATGTGGTTACCCTGCCAGGATTGCCATTGTGGGTGTTGTGGGTGAACACGCTTGGGATTGAGTTTCCAAGCAGGAAGATTTAGATAAACAACTGCTTTGAGGTGAAAATTAGAGAGTTCATGTTACACCCACCTCTTGAATTTGTAACTGACTATTCACCCTGAAAATCTGATTCTAGGAACTCAGCATGTCCCGTCAGGAGCAGAATAATACCACAGAAACCATGGCCAGCCAGAGTCCTGAATGCTGAGAACTGTGATTAACTCCTCAGGAATCTCTTTGGAGCAAGTCATATTTTCTGGGCTTTTTTAGGTAATTATTTTGAACCTTGAATCTGTGAATGGAGATTGTAAACAGTTCTCAGCCCAACATCTTAGAGAAGGACATGGAAAGCATCAAATAAATAACGGGCTCTGACCTGTTTGCTCATGTCCAACAAGAAAAAATAAGTGTTTTAACCACACAGGAGGAGAGAGCTGCAAAGGCAGCAATTGGATCTCTCTGTGCAGTGATCCTGAAATAGCTGCTGGCCCACTCAGCTCATAGACACACCAACACGGGCCAGGACTCAGCCAAGCTGCTTTTTGCTTCCAAGAGTGCCTCTTGCTGAGTTTAATGATGTGTTGTAACCGTGTCCATAGTCCAGTCCTGTATCTCACTGGCCACGTTCTGCTCCAGCCCATCACCACACTCCAAACCTGCTGGGACAGCCTGGGCTGGGCTGCAGCTGCTTCACCCAGCCATGTCCCCTCATGATTACATTACCTGGGAAGGGGGATGGAAGGTTCCCTCAGAGAATAGAGGAGAGATTGTGGAGTGACATGTCCCCATAGCAGTGCACAGCAAGCCCTGCAGACCACGGCTTGTGGAGGGAGTTGTCTGCTGAGCAGGATGTTTGCCTTTGGTGTGGGCTCAGTTTCTTGCCCTGACACAGATTCCTTCATCACGTTAAAGTGAGACTGAGAGTCCAGCCCTCTTGCCTGAAGGGATGTGGAGCATAATTCTGTTTCAGGTTGGAAAGTGGCCTTCAGATAAAGACAAGTCAGCCCATGGAGAAGCTCAGAATGGTTTGGGTTGGAAGGACCTTAAAGCTCATCTTGTTCCACCCCCTGCCATGGGCAGGGACACCTTCCACTATCCCAGGTTGCTCCAAGCCCTGTCCAACATGGCCTTGGACACTTCCAGGGATCCAGGGGCAGCCACAGCTTCTCTGGGCACCCTGTGCCAGAGCCTCACCACCCTCACAGGGAAGAATTTCCTGCATATATCTTACCTGCATTCCACCTATCCAATACAGACCACACATAAGAAGGCTCTTGTCTCTTCCTCAGTGCTGCCAGGGATCCCAGGCTAATCACAGCAGCCCAGGTGTCCATAGTGACATTCCCAATTAAAAAGAAGGAGGATGTAAATGGAGGAGGACAAGTTGAGGAACAGGGAGTACAAAACCATTTATGACTGCTTGTTATAGAGGCTCAGCCTTTGTGCTGTTGTGACAAGCCTTGGAATAACAAGGAACTCTGGATGCTGCATTTTGGGGTTGCATTTCAGCAGCAGAAGCAAACTGATCTCTGGTGGTTCGGGGAGGAATGGAATCCAGATCGGAAAGCCCTGCTGAAGGATCAGGGTTATATAAAGACCTGCCTCAGGAGACTGCAAGATGTTTTTGCATTTATTAGCCATTTAGAAAATAATGAAAGCTGCAACCTCATTCTCAGCTGTTGTCTGTGCTTGCTTGGGGAGGATCAGTGTATTCCTGTGAGGGTTGCAGGGATGTTGTCTCTACAGAGACATGACCAGGCTCTAACCAAACAAGGGCAGATCACTGCTCATGGGGCACAGAGGGTCTGATGGGGACAATGCCAAGGCCTTTCAAATCCCACCAGGTGCTCAGTGAGTCACAGGTCCTGCGGGAGACAGGCTGTGCATTGTGATCAAAAGCTTCAGGGAAGAGCACACACAGGAAAGCAAAGTTCAAGTCTGTCTTCCTGGTATCCAACTTTTCAGTGTTACATTTTCTAATTGTAGCACTCAATGCATGGAATTGTAGAATCAGAGAATCGTAGAATGGTTTGGTTGGAAGGACACGTAAAGCTCATCTTTTTCCACCCCCTGCCATGGGCAGGGACACCTTCCACTATCCCAGGTTGCTTCAAGCCCTGTCCAACCTGGTCTTGGACACTTGCAGGGATGAGGCATCCACAGCTTCTCTGGGCAACCTGTGCCAGGGTCTCCCCACCCTCACAGGGAAAAATTCCTTCCCAATATCCTAGGTAACCCTGGCTTCTGTCAGTGTGAAGCCATTCCCTCTTGTCCTGTCCCTCCATCCATCCATCCATCCATCCATCCATCCAAAGTCCCTCTACAGCTCTCTGGGAGCCTTTTAGGCACTGGAAAGGACTCTAGGGAGTCCTGGACACTTCTCCTTTCCAGGTGAATACCCCCAGCTTTCCCAGCCTGGCTCCAGGGCAGCCCTCCGTGGCATCCCCTGGGCTCACTCCAGCAGCTCCTGATCCTTGTGATGGTGGAAGCCCCAGAGCTGGAAGTATTGTCCCAAGTGGGACCTCAGAAAGTGAAGCTGAGGTGCAGAATCCTCTTCTCTGCTGCCCACGCTGTGAGATCAGCCCAGGACACAGGTGGGTCATACAGAATTTGACTTTTTTACACACAATTTGTTACACTGTCACATTTCCAGGACAGAAGGAGGTGGCAAAAGGAGGTGGAATTACCGGGGGGAGGCTCCTCAAAAGCTCATTCCCAAATCAGCGTGTGTGAGATGTGAAGCAGTTGCAACGGAGAAGAACATCACCTCTGGGCTTAGCAAAAATTATCTGCAGCTCTTGGATCAGGTGAAATATGCATGTCCAATCCTCTTTTTAGCATTTCCTAAGCACGGCTTTCAAAGGAAGGCCCCCAAATACACATTTTAAACAAAGACACTAATTTCTGTTGAAATGCTGTCTTTAGCTGGGATAATCAGAGGCACTGGAGCAAGGTGAGCAGCGTCTGGCAGCAGGAAAGCTCATCTCCTCCTCTAATTAAGCTGCACATGGACTCCCTGACAGCAAAGAGGCATCCAGAGGCTCAAGACCCCGTGATTTATACAGATTTCCAGGCGTTTTCATGGAGTTTCTCTTCCCTGCATGATTTACAAGGCACTCCCCTGCTTTAGAAAGCACTTTAGCCTTTCTCCTGACAGGTGATGTGGAGCAAGGCTGTGCATGATTTATATAAAATTATGTGGGGGTTTGATTCATACCAAGGTTTCTTCATCACTCCATTGTGCCTCATCCCCAAAAGCACTATAGATTTCTCTGTTTCAGTTCCTTGAGTTACAGAGTCAGGGACTAAAGGAATAATTATTGCTGGGCCCTGCTAAGGAAAAAAAAGGGAATATTTTGGCCATAGGTGATTATAGTTTCTGCAGCTGAACCAGTGTCCCATAACTGACAGAGGATAATGGATTTAATAAATACCTCTGATTAAGTCTGATGTTATTTTTAAATAATTTCAAAAACTATTACTCTAATCCCTCCGTGGCTGGCAGAAAGGAGGATGCTCAGAAGTTAAAATTAGTTCCTTAATGTTCGGCCTGGTGTGGAGTTACAGGAGCTCCGGGGCTGTGCTGGTTTTCTGGGGCATTCACTTACAGTGCAGCTGAATGGACACAAACAGCTGCCTTTGGGAAGTGGGAATGAGCTCCCACAGCTCACACAGCCCTGCTGCTGTTCTCCCTCCCAATGCTCTGATCGCTCAGCAGGAGCTCCCAGCCCAGCTGATGGGATAATCTGTTGGTGTTACACTCCACAAGCTGTCTTCCTGCACTCAAACCCCCTTTCCCTTGATTCCCAGGGAATTCCCAACTCTCCCAGGCCTCTTTATCAATAAATATAGATCTCTTCTGTATAATGGCAATATGATTCCTTTCCTTTTTGTTTTTCAGTGCCTACATTTCAGAGTGATCCCATTTCTTGGCTGGAAAAAGGACCTGAAGAACACTTTGCCTTGAAAAGCACCACAGAATCCCACAGCCACAGCAGGAGCTGTTTCAGCTGAAATGATGGAACACCATACTTCTTTCCTCCTCCTCTTTTTCCTCCTCCTTCTTTTCTCTCCCATGGAGATGGGCTGACAGAGCTGTTCAGCCTGGAAAAGATGAAACTCCAGGGAGACCTGAGAGCCCCTTGCAGTGCCTAAAATGGCTCCAAGAGAGCTGGAAAGGGACTTGGGACAAGGGCCTGGAGGGACAGGACAAGGGGGATGTCTTCCCACTGCCAGAGGGCAGGGTTAGATGGGATGTTGGGGAGAAATTTTCCCCACCTGTGAAGGTGGGGAGGCCTTGGCACAGGTTGCCCAGAGAAACTGTGGCTACCCCTGGATCCCTGGAAATGTCCAAGACCAGGCTGGATGGGGCTTGGAGCAACTTGGGATAGTGGAAGGGGTCCCTGCCCATGGCAGGGCGTGGAACAAGACAAGCTTTAAGGTCTTTACCAACCCAAACAATTTCGTGATTCTCTGAGCTGACACATCCCCATGGCTCCCTGGCTGCAGAGGATCAGGGGCAGAAAAGCAGGACCACATTTTTGAGGCTGTTCCACTAAATTAAAGGAAACCACAAACTGAACCTTGGGCCTCAGAAAATCCAGCTGCAGCGCTTGGCTTTGCCTCTGGCTCAGCAGTAAGGCAGAGATAACAATAAATCCCTTCTCCCACCTTCTGCATGTCCTGATTAGACAGACTGTAGCAGATGGGGGCTGTCATTATTCCGTGCCTGTTCCGTGCCTGGCACAAAGCGGCTCCGATCCCGCCCGTGGCGGCTGCACCAACAATAGCTCTGACAAGAACCTGGTGGCTGCTAACTCCACAAGCTGCCCAACCTCTGCCACCCCAGGAGGGACCAGTGCAGCCTGTGGAGTTAGCACTGCCTCCTTCACAGTTTGTGTGCCAGGAGGATGCATCCCAAGTGAAAAAGGAGGAATTTCCAGGCTCCATCCCTGCCACACTTAGGAATGCCCCACATCCATGGAGGCATGAAGCTGTGTCAGGGAGATTTAGGCTGGATATCAGCAAAAGGCTCTAACCCCAGAGGGTTGGGCACTGCCCAGGCTCTCCAGGGAATGGGCACAGCCCCAAGGCTGCCAGAGCTCCAGGAGTGTTTGGACACCACTCCCAGCACAGGGTGGGGTTGTTGGGGTGTCCTGGGCTGGGCCAGGAGTTGGACTCTGATCCTTGTGGGTCCCTTCCAGTTCAGGACACATCATGATTCTATAATCCACCAGCAGTTACATCATCAGCTGTTTCAGGAACCCACATGATGTTAGTGTAACTAATAAGTAAAATTAATTTGTGGATGTTCATTTAATGGAACTGTTGCTGACAGAGAGGACTCTGTGTGAAAGCAGCCATTTGAGAGCTGGCAGGGACCCCTCCTTCTGCTCCCCTTCCTCCAGCTGAGGCGCTCCTCTCCCAGAGGGGTTGCTCCAACCAGCTGCTGTGCCTGTGCAGCACCCCAGGATGGATCCCTGGGTGCTCCTGCCTCATCTCTCCCCACCACAAAGATGCCACACGATGACACCTCCCTGACCAGCACCTTTCTCCACATGCAGTGAGGGTAAATCCATGCAAGAAACATGAAAAAACACAGGAGAAGAAATCAGGGCTTTTCTCTCAGGGCTTAAAATGAGTGTTTTCAAATCTACCCCAGTCAGAGACTCACTGAGGTGCAGTGGTGGGGTGAAGGGTGGCAGAGTGGGAGAGTGGGAGAGAACAGCCTCAAAAAAACCCCTACATTGGAACCACAGCTTCTCATACCTGTCACAATGTGGATTTTCAGCTTGAGCACACAAGGCTGAGCTCAGGGGACACTGTCATATAGATTTAGGGTTTTATCTCCTTTCCTCTCCATTAGCTGTGATATCTTCTTATTATGCTGAAACCCAAAACTTTTCTTTCCTCCAGTGGTTGTTCCCTTCCCCATTTGGCAAATATCGATCCCTCTATGTCCTCAGCATGGGTTCAAATCCACCCCCCTCATCCTCAGCCTGCTCCTGGGGTCGATTGCATGGCAGTGCCACCTCTCATGACATCAAGGACCAGAGTGAAGGACAAGGAGAGGGATGTTCATCCCTTACACGTTGTTTTTCTCTCCCCATCCTCTCCCTCTGTGCGCTGGAAGTGACAGGGAACTGAACAGGATGGGGCTGATTGTGCTTGGCAGGTGGAGAGGGAATGGAAGGAGCAGGGAGAAAAAGAGCAGCTCAGGATAACCATGAACTTCTCCCAGCCCTGTTTCACATTCACACCCTGCAGCACCTTGGGTGAGAGCTCTCCAGGCAGGGGACCAAAAGCTGAGGGCCGGCCTGTGCAGGAGGTTGCCCCCTCTTACCTTGGGGTGTGATTTTAAGCCAATTTAATTAAATTGCTTGGCAAGGTTGCAAGGACTCATCTATTTCAGCTTGAGCCAGGCCTGTTTTGATTTAGTGTTGGCTGATTAGGAATTAGTGGAAACAAACCGCTCAGAAAACAAAATTAGAGGGTGCACGCTAACTTTTGCACCAGATTAAGTTGAATTAAAAAGCAATTGAAATGTAATTTTCCTGTTTCAAGCAGCCAAGAAACAAGATAATGCAACCAGTGGCACTTGAAGCTTAAAATCACAGCAGCCAGGATTAGCACAACTGGCTTTTTAATGCCTACAAACAACAGATTTATCTGAAGGTCTTTTCTCAAACCTCCCCTATCACCTTCCACATAAAGCTGTGTACAACTCATTTTATTTGCCTTGAAACACAAAATTGGTGTGACCCCAGGACTCGAATCCAGGACTTTGAGCAGCCAGGGTATTGCACAGCATGTCTCCATAGGTATTTCCATGCTGGGCAACACTAGTTGTTCCCTGAATTCCTATAATTTGGATTGGAATGGCTCTGTGTGCACGGCTGGAAGGTGCAGAGACCCAGGGATGTGGAGGATGCAGACCCCAGTGATGGGGGCTGTTCCTATCTGTCCCTGTTGGCCAGAGCAGCAAGAGCAGGACTGAGGCAAGAGCTCCATAAATGAAAATATCTCTTGACTGATGGAGACTGTCATGGGCACAAAACTCAGCACTTTGTGAGCTGCCCAGCAGCTCCTGGCCAAAAGCTAAAGGACTCATGGAGATAATGGGTTCCTGCTGGGTTTCTCTCCTTGCCACCTCCCTCCTGTGCCAGCCAGCAGCTCAGTGCCTGATGATGCTCCAAGTTGCTTAATCCTGTCTTGGCTCACTTGCAACCTCTGTGCAGCTGATTCTGCCTGGCTCCCTGGTGCTGGGTTAGGAGGAGGTGCTCTCCTGGCTTGCAGCACCACCCACAAGCTACCCAGACAAAAAAAAAGGGGCACCCCAGACTTCCTGTGCCCTGCACAGTGATGGGGTGGCAGAGCCCAGACTGTCCCCCACAGCCTAGGACGTTGTACAGGTACAGGCTGGCATCACACACAAAGGGTCTTGGCCAAAGCTGGCAAAACATAAAATGTGTGGAGGAGATCTGGGGGTTGAGTGGTGGCCCAGACAGGAAGACAACCATAACCATCCATCCTCCTCCAGGTGAGGGAGCAGGTGCAGATAATGGGGGCTGCCCTGGGAAGAGCCAATCGTGGAGGGGAACTGGGGGTATGTGGCCCCATGGGGGAAATAAAAGAGGCAGTTGAGGGTAGTGGAGTGTGAATAAGGTAGTGGTAGAGTAGGTGATTTTTTTCCTCTTTGGGGTACTGGGTGGTTGTTTATTCTCTTATAGCCCACTGTAAGGTTCCTGGCTGTGCTGGGTTGGTTGCTTGGCTGGGGTTAAGTGGGTGGGTTGTGGTTTTCCTTCTGCTGGGATGGGGTGGAGAAAACTCCCCCAAAAGAAGAGGCTTTGTGGGGTGTTTGGCTCTGTTGAGGGAACAGAAGAGGGGAGGCTGGAGCAGACCTTGAGGTTTGAGTGCTGGGATTAAAGCTGTGAGGGATGTTGGGTTGAGCCAAAGGGTGGCTCAGCCTGACCCTTCTGGAAACTGGAGAAGGGCTGCAGCTGGATATATGGCGTAAGAGCTGATGCCTGGCCTTGGTTACTGGGGCAGGAAACAGGGAGAGAGAAGATGAAAACACCACCAAAAACCTTGAACTTAAAAGGATGATGTGAGGGAGCCCTTGGAAGCTGCTCTGAGCTGCAGGTGTTGGCTGTAAGCCTAGAGGGGAGGAGAGGAGGCACCATCTGTGTGGGATCAGCCTGAGTGTGTTGATGCACAACCTGGGTTTAGGGGTCCCATGATGGTGTCTGCTCTGAAAACATCTCCCTTAATGCTGGCTAGAAGCCTTGTTTTTCAGACAAAAGCTGTCTGGAGGCCAGGTCTTGGTTTATTTGTGTGTGTAAATCTCTGGCTTTTGCCATAGAGGTGTTTAGAAATTTTTTTTTTACCTCTCCCTGTGTCATGATTTTCACCTGGCAGCCTGTACTAGTTGCTGGGTTTCCAGAACTCCTTTTTTATCAGCTGAACTTGGTCACTTCATGTCCCTGCCTCTGACTCTGGGTCTTTCCTAGCTGAGGGTGCAGGTGGAGGAAGCCAGGTTTGGCTCTGTGGTAGAGTGAGAGAGGCTTGGATGTGGCTGTGTGTCCTTAAATCAAACCTTGAGCTGCTCCTTTTGGAGGCAAGAGGCCTTCCCAGGCTTGGGTTGGGCGTCAAAGGAAATGTAAAAGCCCCAGGATCAGGGCTGGAGGAAGGGGGTGTTCCTGTCACCGTGTGGTGTCTGTGTCTGGCTTCCTCCTGGGATTGCAGCGGCTGTAATTTTTGTAGCCTGATATTAAGTGGTATTTTGTGCCTGTATTTAGTTCAGTGGCTCAGCTGCAGTGTGTGAAGATCCTTCCAAGCCCTGCTTGGAGCAGGGGTTCTCCAGTGTCTCCCTTGCTGGGAGTGTGGGGTGGAAATGTGTGGCCCAGGCTGCTGGTGGGAGTGGAGGGTCCCAGCCCCCTCAGTGGCTGGCAGGGGATGTTTCTGGGCAGCTGTGACCTGACTCTGCTTTGTGCTGACCCCCAAGAGCACCTGAGGGTGTCCAGCACCTATCTCAACTCTGCCAAGATGCCAGTCAGGAAGCACAGCCAGCATGTGATGTTGTTCAAGAACAAGGGCAAGGATGAAACTGTGAGTACCCACCTGCCTGTGGTGGCATTTTGGGCCCCAGCACAGATCACTGTTTGCAGGAGCTGGTGGAGAGGCTTCTCAAGGTCCATGGCCCCAAACCTCCCTGTGTGAGGGAGCAGAGGAATGGCTCTGGATACCTTCAGCTGGGATGTTTGGGTGACTTTTGGGATGTGGTGTGGGACTGGCTGGGCTGCAAGGAGTGTGGTGGCACAGGCAGGGGGGATGAAAGTTTTGGGTGTGTGGCTGTGGGAGGGAGATGGCTCAGCCCCAGCCTGCTGAGCTCTCCACAGCAGTTATCCCTGCAGAGTTGGGACTGGTGTGGGATGTCAGATGTAGGATCTGTCAGCTTGATTTAAGCCAGTAGAGGAGGGTTTGCCTTTCAGGTCCAGAAAATCTATTTTTAAAGACACCCACTGGTTGCTGGTTCATCCAGCAGCCCATGTCCTTGGGAGGCACTGAGGGAGAAGCTTCCTCTGTCCCATCTCCTACATCACCCTCCAGGCCACAGTGAGGAGATACTGGCTCTGCACTCCTCCTGTGGAAAATGTGGGGCAGAGGGCTGCAGGGATGAACTCCCTGGGGAATGGGGCTGTGAAGATATCAGTGGGATGGGTGAGTGAGCTCTTCTTCCCCCCAGACCCTGCGGAGGCAGAGGGTGGAGGTGAGCGTTGAGCTGAGAAAGGCCAAGAAGGATGAGCAGATCCTGAAGCGCAGAAACATTTCTATTAATTTGACAGAGGAGAGTTCCCCTCCAAGAGAAGACAGTGCAAATGAGGTGAGTGCTTAGTGCTCTGCACCTGGGCAGGATCAGTGCAGTGAGAATTGTCACCTACTTGGGCCACTACCAACTCCAGCTGGGGTGACCTGGGTTAAGCAGCAGGTGCCATTCCTGATCCCCATGCCCAGTGCTGGGGAGTGTTTCAGACTGCCTGGCCTTCATCTGTGCAATTTTTCATGGTGATGATGTCCTGCTGGCCTCCCTTGATGGCGAGTAGAACAGGCTGGTGCTCTGGCTCGCTGGGAGCTGCTCCTGTCTGGCTCCCTGCACAGCCAGGGGTAATTACTGAGCTCGCAGGCCCATTATGGTGTCAGTGACTCTTTCACTGCTTGATTACAAGCACTACTTGCCTTGAAGGCTTTTGTGGATTCTCTGCCTCATCTCGAAACTGTGTTGCATAAAGAATAGACAGTGCTTAGATACGAAGTGGTGACTGAGCCGGGTCTAGACGGCTGATTGACTGCCGAGATTAAACCGGAGGGAGTCCCGGCTGATTCTGAATCATTCCCTGTGACACAGATTATTCAGCCGTCCTTGCAGAAGATCGTGGAAGCTGTGAATGGGGATGACACCCAGCTGCAGCTGCTCGCCACCCAGGCCACCAGGTATGAGCACAGCTGCTCTGGGGGCTGCAATGGGACCTGGGGACAAAAGGCTGCAAGTTCTTGTTCGAGGAGCTCTCTAGAGACATGGCAAAGGGAGAAGGAGCCTGGTAACCCAAACTGCCCATGGGAATCTCAGCTGGTGCCTGCTCTGTGGCCTGTGTGCTGTGCTTGGCTCACAGCCCTTTGTGAACCCAACCAAGGGGTTGGCTGTGCTGCCCCTTCCTGTGCTGTGCAAGAGATTGTTTGATCACACAAGAAATTGGGTACCAAATGCTTGGGAAGGACAAGGACTGGAGAGCCTGGCTCTGTAAAGGGTCAGTGCTGAGCAGGGCTGTCCCCACAAGGGTGGAGGGGAAAAAAGGACCACTGGGTGCCATCACCACCCAGCTGGCAGCAGGGGTGTCTCCTGAGGATGCACCTGCATCCCTGCTGGTGCTTCCTTGGCTGGCTCAAACTGTTGCACCAGTGATCTGGGACCAGCACCATTCCCAGTGACTATGGCTGTGAGGATGTCAGGGCTTTACTTCCAACAAGACATCCTGCTTCTGCTTCAGCATCTTTAGCTGTGTCTTCCCTCTGTATGGCAGCCCCTCTGCTGAGGGTTTGTTGTGGTGGGATGAGGTGTTTAGAAAGCTTCCCCTGCAAGCCACAACCTTGTGCCTGGCCACAGGGCTATGGGCTGTGGTGGCACCACACAGGGTTCCTCATGGCTGGCTGTGCTGTGTCCTGTCTCACAGGAGAATTCTGTCCAGGCACAAGAACCCTCCCATCAATGAGGTCATCGAGCTGGGGATCATCCCCAGGCTGGTGGAATTCCTGGGCCGTGCTGACAATGCTGCCCTGCAGTTTGAGGCAGCCTGGGCACTGACCAACATCGCCTCTGGCACCTCAGAACACACCAGGGCTGTGGTGGATGGAGGGGCCATCCCAGCCTTCATCTCCCTGCTGTCCTCCCCACACATGCACATCAGTGACCAGTCCGTGTGGGCCCTGGGCAACATTGCAGGTGAGGGGACCTGGAGGGGCATTTGAATGTTCCTGACTGAGCCAGGGACTTGATCCTTGTGGGCCCCTTCCAACTTGGGATATTCTATGATTCTGCAAGGGAGATAAAGCATTGGTGCTCCCCTCCCTGCAGCTTTGTCTTCAAGCTGCTGCCCCTATTGAACCCTGTAACAATTCAGCCCCTTGTTGTGGCCTGGAAGCTTTGGAGATCTTGTGCTGGGTCTGCAAGAGGATTTTGGCCAAAGCCAAGGGCAAGGCTGTGTTCTGCTGGGGTGGTTTAACTCACTAATGTCACCATAGGGAGAACAGAATGGGTCATGCCTGCTTGGCCTGCTGGCACTCCAGTCTGCCCAGTAAATCCTTCCCACCTGGAAATGCCTAATGGTGTGTGGCTGCTGTGTCACCCAGCCCTGGCCCTGCAGGTCTGATTGCTCTTAGATGTTGACTTGGGCAGATGCAATGACCAACCCTTTTTATCTGTCTAGGGGATTGCCCTCTCTACAGGGATGCTCTTATTGCTCGTGATGTGATTCCTCCCTTGCTGGCTCTGGTGTCACCTACAACTCCAGTAAATAACCTTCATTTTCTTGCCTTAACAGCTCTTAATCCCTTGGGTGGTGGGTGAGTCCACTGTCTGCCTTGTACACAACAAACTCTTTGTATAATTGAATGAGACCCTGCTCTAAACTGCTTCTATGGCCCTGCCTATGCACAAAGCTGGGGATGCCAGGCAGACACTCCTAGTCAATGTGATCTCTTCCATCCTTGGCTTTCTTATCCAGCTCTGACTATCTCAGGCTAGGAATAAGATGAAACTGGTGCAAGGGAGACTTGCATATGCATGTGGAAAGGCTGAACTTGCCCTTCAAGCTTCCTGCTGCTGCTTTGTGGTTTGTCTCTGCCCTTCTGCAATGGTTCCTGCCTTGCTATTCTGTCTCTGGTGTGTAAGAACCTTCATAGGATAACACAGACTGAGAGGCTCTTGGGGGCAGTGAGGATCTTACACCAGCCTTGTGTTTCAGGTTGGGTTCCTGAGGAACATCACTTGGGCACTGTCAAACCTGTGCAGGAACAAGAACCCCTGCCCTCCCTTGGATGCTGTGCAGAAGATTCTGCCAGTCCTCATCTTCCTCCTGCAGCATGAGGACAAGGATGTCATCTCTGACTCCTGCTGGGCTGTTTCCTACCTGACTGATGGCTGCAATGATCGCATCCAAGTTGTGGTGGAGACAGGAATTCTCCCAAGGCTTGTGGAACTCATGGACAGCCCAGATTTTATTGTTATGGTAGGGAACAATCAGCAATCTCCACCCTCTGGTCCCATAATGTAGAAAGGTCTGAGGAGAGGGAGGCACCTGCCCTTGTTCTGTGTGGTAGCTGTGGTGTGCTGTCCCCTCAGCCTGCAGGATTGTCTGCCTGCTTGTCAAGCCACTGCTCTGTTCTGCTGGCTGAGGCTGGATAGAGACCCTAAAGCTGCTTAGAGCAAACAAGGCTTGACAGAGCCATAAATAAACAGCCATCACCAGCAATGCTCTCCTTGTGTGAAGGATCAAGCACGTAGGGAGGGATCTTGCGGGGCTTTCTGACATGTATCCCTTGAGGTAAGGGCTCTCCTCATCTCCTCTAATCTCTGTCTAGACTCCAGCTCTCCGTGCCATCGGGAATGTGGTCACAGGCACAGACCAGCAGACACAGGAAGCCATCGATGCCGGTGTCCTGACTGTCCTGCCCCGGCTGCTGAGGCACACAAAGCCAGTGATCCAGAAGGAAGCAGCCTGGACTCTCAGCAACATTGCAGCAGGGCCTTCCCAGCAGATCCAGCAGATCATCGACTGTGGGTTGTTGCCACCTTTGGTGGAGCTGCTTGACAAGGTAAGGGATGGGCACAGTGCTGCTGCAGGAGGAACAAGGGGTTCAGGAGGCCTGGGATGGCTCATTTGTGAAGAACTTGGCCCCAGAGCCACCTGGGCATGCTATTTCAGAATTGTTGAGATTCTTGGGACAGCCTGAGCATCCTGATTTGTCAGTTCACCTGCTTGGAAACACATCCTGGAGCTGCTCTTGGTGGCTCTGCCAGGTGTCTGTGCATCACCCAAAGGGCTGGGAAAGCAGCATATATGGGAAATGCTATCAGTGCCTCACACTCATCCTAGATGGGTACTAAAGCTTGAGAGTGCCTTTGCTGTGTTGCTTTCCCAGGGTGACTTCAAGGCTCAAAAGGAGGCTGTGTGGGTAGTGGCCAACTTCACAACTGGAGGAACAGTGGAGCAGATGCTGGAGCTCATCCGTTCTGGGGTCCTCAAACCTCTGCTCAACCTGCTCTTGGCCAAAGACAGCAAAACCATCCTGATCATCCTGGACACCATATCAAATCTCTTTGTGGTGAGATCTGCTCATCCTGGATGCTATTTTGGAATCCAAAGAGCAGTGAGGAGTGAGCCTAATGCTTGCACTGTGTGGTTAGAACAATGACTCTTGATTTTTCTGGAGTAAAATTTAGACAGCATGAAGTCTCTCTCTTTCTTGGATACCCTTGCATTGTCTAAAGGGCTTGATGAGATTAAGTTTCCAAAGTGTTGTTGTTCATCCCCTGCTCACTAGTTTGGTTGGCAGGGACTGGTATTCCACAGGCACCAGTCACATCCCTGGCATCAGGAAGGGAGCAGAAATTCAGGGACTGTGAGCCTTTGGCTTGTAGATGAGGGCTGTAATTACAGAAGAGACTATCTCAGACTTATTACTGATGTTCTGTTTTCCTGCCTGGCTTTCCAATGTTACAGGCAGCTGAGAAGCTGGGAGAGACAGAGAAGTTGTGTCTGCTGGTGGAAGAACTTGATGGTCTGGAGAAAATTGAGGACTTGCAAAACCATGAGAATGACATGGTCTACAGAGCTGCCCTGAAGATCATAGAGAAATACTTTTCTGGTGAGGTATGTGAGCCCTTGCTATTCCTCAGCTGAAAATGTGAAGTTATTACACACTGGAATGAAGCACAGAATTTAAGGATACTGGAAGAGGTTTTAGGAGGACACCTCCACATGACTAGAATAGTCCTTGCAGCTTCTTTCAGCTGCTTTTAAAGGTCTGTAAAAGCACCAAGTTGTCAGCCAATGAGTTGCACAACAGACATGGTTGCCTTGATAGCATCTTGCTGCTGGAATTTAAACTGGGATCAGCTGGAGTTACTGCAGTTACTGATATGAATACCAAATGTGGAAAGGTTTCCTCCTTCGGAGCTGAGCTGGCTTGTCACTATGAATGGCAGCCTCCTACTCAGCTGATAACAGGGCTCAGGTTGCATTTGGATTACTTGACCCTTCTCATGGTAAGGAATCTATGGAAAAAGAGGATAGGACAGCAGCTAGGAGCTGCAAGAGTCCAATGACTGTCATAGATGCCATGTTTGGATCCAGCCTTAGACTTGCAGATGGGAAAACATCAGGGAAGAGGCTTAGAGGTCTGGCAGACTTTGGAACTGTGGCTGAGTTTGGGTGTGAGCTGCAGCAGGGGGCAAAGGTCTGGTTTAGTCCTTTGCCAGAGCAGGGTCTGTGGGCTGTCCCTGTGGGAGGGTGTGGAGGAAGTTCTCCACACCAGCTCCTGCTGGAGGGGCCGAATGCCAGGGGAACATTTCCTTCAGCAGTCCTGGCTTGTTGCTGTTCCAAGCAGGCCATTTAATTTCAGTGAGCTCTACCACTGCAGCCACTCTTTCCCTTTGCTTCTGGTGTCTGAGCCCAAAGGCTTGGCTGCTTTTGTGTGTGGGCTGCAGGGACACTGCAGCTTCAGGGTGCAGCAAGGAGCAGGAAGACTTGGCCTGCTCTCCAGGAGTTCAGTTGTAGTCAAGCTAAGCTTAACAGCTGGATTTTTAAAGCAAGAATAAAACAGAGTTGCTGTAAAAAGCTTAGGTTTACTCAAATGCACACCCTATAAGTGATTGCTATCATGCTCCTCCTAGGAGAATTTAGACCTGGAGCCCCAGACTGGCCAAGATGGGCTGTATGATTTCTCAGCAGAGAAGCAATACTTCAACTTCTGAACGTGAAGCATGACACCGTTCTAAGCTGGTGGGTGGAGGTACTATGGAAGAGCTCAGATATCCAAACCGTGAGGAGCAGAGATGCTGAGCCTTTTTACTTCTGAAATTTGTCAATAAATTGCACTTTTGTCTTTGTACTTCTTGTCTTTAATTATTTCCCCCCTCCTTTAAGCTGCTGTTGCAAATGACATTTTCTTATAATAGCATCTTAAGGCCTTGCAGGAGTGTGTTGGAGCCCTGGGCATGTTTTCCAGGAGGAATCTTTCTTCTAATTACATTAAACTGCAGGAGAGCAGCATCCTGCCACCAAATCCTTGTGCTGAAACTTCTAGGCTTGACTTGGAGTGGCTGAAGTAGCTCTGAAAAGCTGTTTGAGAAGTGTTTCACCCTTCTGCAGGCACTGCCATTGCAGTGGGAAAGGAGGTGCTTCCAGCAGGGAAGAAACTCAGCCGGGGCAGGTGGGTCAGTGTCCTTGCTGTGTGCTACTCCACCTGGAAGCATTGGAGAGTGGATGTAGGAGCTGCTGAGTAAATGCTGGTCCTTTGGAAGGAAAGTTGTTAGAGGCAGTGCAGGAGCAAAGCTTCACCTCTGCTGCAGCTTCCCTGTTGCCATCCATCAGCCTGGAGCTCATCGATCTGGCTCTGCCCTTTTAATTCCAAGGACCTGTATTTCAGGTTTCTATGGTGTGTCCCTGGCTCCTGTTCTCCAAGCCCTCCAAGTGTGGTCTCCAGCAGAAGGTGAGGATGGAGTTGAGCCCATGGTACAAAGATTTTGTGCTGTGGGTTCTTGACAAGCTGTTGGCCACTGATCCCTCCTTGTGGTGTTGATCGCTCCCAGCAGACCCCTCCCTAATCCTTTGCTGCCCAGGGCTTGAAGCATCTCAAAGGCTTTGCTCAAGGCAGGATGAGGGGGAACAGCTTTTCCTCCCTGCTTTGGGGGGTTTGGCTCTTAAAAATGACCCTGGGTGGGCTCGGGGTTCTGCTTCCTCAGGTGCAGTGGGAGGCGATGTGACAGGCAGCTTAATCTGGAGGGAAAATCTCTTCAGGAAACAGAGACTCTTTTTCTGGATCTGTTCATCTGAGGATTTATGCATTTCTCCTGTAGGCCACCCAGTGAAAAGGGAGTTGGTGGTAAATGTGTTCTCTGGGTATGGGTAGCAGGGCTGAGTATCGCTTATTTCATATTTAAATACTGGGATCTGATGAAATGCAAAGTGCTTCTTCTATCCAGAACTATGGACTTGGTTGGTGGTTACACAGAGCCAGGGACCCAGAGCTGCTCCTTTCCATCCTTTTGTCTCTAACTCACAATAAAATATTCTCCTGACAGCAGGGCACAGGACAAAGTGCCCCTGCTAAAAAGTGTTGGGATGTGCCTGCTGTCTCCCCTGGCAGCTGGGGGATCACCAAGGCTGCTGTGTGGGTGTGTGAGCGACCTGCAGGCAGCTGCTTGCCTGGCCCGGGGGAGCTGCCCTCCCCTGCTCTCTGCCAGCCCCAGGCAGTTGTAGCTCTGGGGCAGTGGAGGTATCTCCTTCTCCCGATGGGATCGGGTATCCAGGGGCACCAGCAAAGGGGAGATGCTGCTGTGCTTCCTCAGGGCAGCTCAACCTCCCTCTAAAGATGCAAAAAAAAGTAGTTCTTTTTCTAATTAAAACCTGTCCTGGCCCCAGAGGAGCAGGTGGATGATTATTCAGGCTGGAAAAGACCTCCAAAACCACCCACTGATTTCTATCAGCACATTACCCCTTCAGTGCCACCT
>VWYP01013830.1:361-219823 GCA_013400435.1 Pycnonotus jocosus | reverse complement strand
GGCGGCGGCTGAAGCGGCTGCCGAGGGGGGCTGAGGGCGCCGAGCCTGCAGCGGCTGCCAGAACGCAGGCCCGGGCATCCCCGGCATCGTGAGGAGCGGGCGGGCTCGCATGGCGGGGCTGCGCGGGGCTGCCGGTTGAGCTCGGCGCCGCCGCCGCCTCCTCCTTCTCCTTCTCCTCCTCCAGGCGCGATGTCGAATCCCGGTACCCGCCGGAACGGATCCAGCATCAAGATCCGCCTCACAGGTAACGGGGCGGCGGCGGCACCGTGTGTGTGTGGCCGCACATCCACGGCTGGGCCCGGGGTCCCCTCCCCTCCCCTGGCGCCTTCGCCCTCTCCCTGGCCTGCCTGTGAGGGGAGGGGCGGCCGGGCCCGACCTCCCAGCCTTGCTTAACTTTTATCCACCGTTTTTCTGTTCCGCTTCTACCTCTGCGGCCCGACGGAGCCTCTTTGCGCTTTTGTTTATTTATATTTTTTCCCGCCCCTCCGGCGTGGGGTGCTTGAGCCCCCTTGGGGTGACATAAATTTGAGGAGGGCGGGGGTTTGTCACTGTCTCCCTCTCGTTTTCCAGCTGGTCAGAGCATGCTTCTCCTTCCTGGGGTCTTTCCTGCCGTGGAAGGTGACACTCACCGTCCCCTCCAGCACCCTGACCCTTCATGGAGTCCCTTCTGCACTCTTCTCGATGGGGGATCCTTGTTGATAACTCTGCCCTGCATTCTGCCCATTTATGGGGTCTCTTCTGCACCCTCCCAATGTGGGGGGGTCCCTGTGACACACCTGCCTCCCTCCCAAGCCCATTCTGGGGTCTCTGTGCCTTCCCTGTTTGTGGGCATCCCTGTGACACCTTTCCCCCTTCCCAGCCTTTCCCCAGGGTTTCCCGTGTTCTCTCCCCCATGGAGGTATCCCTGTGCTCCCCCTTCCACCCCTCTCTACCCCTTTCTGGGGTCTCCTTTCCACCTTTTCCAGGAGGATTCCCAGGGCCACCTCTCCCACAGACTGGCTTTCAGCAAAGCCTTCCACAATTTGCCTTCCTTCACTTTAATTAACAACCTCCTGTGTGCCGAGGAGGATAACTCAGTTGCTAATGAGAAAATACCCATTTAAGTTGCTTTTAGCTGGGATTTTTTTTAGCGTGGGTTTTTTTTTTAAATTTTCCCTCCTTCCTCTCAGCTTGTTCTCACATGGCACATCGTGGCATTCAACTTTGGGAGTTCCTGCCCCGTGCAGGAGGTGACACCCAGAGCTGTGTCTGTCCTGCCTCTGTGTGAGGCCTCTGGAGGGTTCGTGGATGGATAAACCAATTTATGTTGGACCCTGAAAGATCTGGATTAAGTCTTTTGGAAGCTGCTCTGGTCGATGCCGAGCCTGCTTCTTTAATGAGAAGAGACACAGTTCCTGTTGGTCGAGACTGCTGTGTGAATTATTAAAAAATAAGGTCCAGTCCAGTCTTTCAAAGGCGATAAGGGGATGCTTGGAGGTCACTTGGGCTGGAGAAGCCACAGAGCTGCTCTGGGTGACTGGAATTGATCTCTGGAGAGGGATCTTCTGTGTGTGGGTGCACAAAGCATTGGCAAATAATGAGAAAACGGTGCTGGTGAAACTGCAGTTACAGGTTAACTTGCTCCTGGCACATAACACACTCAGAGGCAGATCATCAAAAAATAAAAATCCTGGTGTTCTTTTAATCCTTTGATTCTGCACTGCTTGTGCTTCAGAAGACCAAAGTTTGTGAGGATAATGTAAATCTGAAAATCCTTTTCTTGGATGGGAGAAGGCTGGAAATATTTTTAGGTTGTGTGAATGATGTTTGATCTGAAATGAGTTTTGTGGTGATGTATACCAAATGTCAGCTCAGTCCTTAATGTGGCTTATTTTTATGCAAGTCAGTCAATAAAAATGTGAGTTAAGTAACTTAGGCCATGGTCATAGCCCTTCTGAGCTGGAGGAGATCATTTAAATAACAGAGAGAAGCTGTTGGGTTTAATTTTAAAGGCTGAATGCTGCAGCAAAATGCTTTTTTACTTTGAGCATACACTAGTCTTCTCTCTGAGCTGGGAACGTTTCCTGGAACAGACTGAAGTTTCAGTTTATTGAGCAACTTGGTAGATTTATTTTTTATTACTCCCCATTTTTTAACTGTATTGAAGAAATCTCCTGCTTGCTCAAACACATCTTCTGTTTTTACAAGCAGGAAACCTGGGTGATGTGACAAAAATCGCTGTATTTAATCAACAAATAAATTGCTCTGGGAGAGGTTTAGCTTTGGAATCATTGGGCAATGCCGAGTTCTTGGCTTGGCTGGGACTGGGGTGCTGACTTACCTGTTTCAAATAGCTGCAGCCAGCCTGGCTGGTGTTTTCTCATCTCCTTGGCTATTAGGAGATTTGAGCGCATTTAAATCAAGACAGAGGACCTCATTTGTTATGATTTACTACCTGCATTGTGTTTCCTGTGATTAGGCACCGTTGAAGTTTTGCAGCACTGAAAATAGCAGTGTAAATACCACTTAGGATGCCTATGAGTGTCACTGGGTGAATGGCAAGGGAACTGTGGTTGAATCTCCTGTGATTTTTTTTTAAAGACATAATTTTTCCTCATCTGTTGTAAAGGTATTTGTGTTAGCAGAGTGTTGGGGTTGTCTATGTGAACATATCCAAAAGTTCTCAATCCTCTGATGATTACCAGAAGTGATCTCCCAGCTTATACAGAATGATGTCAGTCCTAGCCTGATGCAAATTGTAATGAAGTAAAATGGCAAATAATGCACCCTGTGCAGAAATACTAAAAACCTCAATATAACAGTGAGTTGCATGACAGGTTAAAATGACTTTGTGGCCTGTGGATATCAAATATGCTAATCTCCTGTCACAGCTCAGTTTCTCCTCTTCTTTCCACTAAAGCCTTTACCCCAGCTGGTGATGCAAGAGCCAGAGATACTCTGGCCTTGTCTCTTGTCCCTTGGAGCAGTTCTAGGCAAAGAGAAAACTTCCTGTTGAATCTGTGTTCTCTTCCTGTCTGTGCTGTCATCAGGGCAGCGCAGCAGTGGCGGAATTGCCAGCACAAGGATGGAAAAATAAAGTGATCCTGTGAGTGCGTGTCCTTGCCAAATGTGCTCAGGGTCTGCTGGGTCAAGGAGGAGCACAATCCACAGGCCACGGGACCTTCACGGAGCACGTGTCCCTTTTTTACCCTTGTGCTTCTCTGAAACCTTTGTTTGCTGCTGCTCCCTGGGGAAGTTCCAAAGGGTTCATCATCTCCAAGGCTTACACACGCCTTGCTCACACTTTTATCGCCCACAAACTCTGGTGAAGAGCTGCAGTCTCATTGTGCTGGGTATGGGAGACACCCTGATCCAGGTAGCTTGTAGGCAAAGGATGGAACTGCAGATGGAGCTGGAAAGGCCATGAAGAAATGGCCTAAACACGGAACTTTACCAAAAAAGCTGCAAGTTTGGTTCTGGTTTCATTGGCTCTGGCTTTTTCAGCAGGGTCTCAGCTGAGGTGTTAAAAGCTGGGTGGCTTCTGGGGTCACCATGGAATTGAAGAAAGTTAAACTTTATGGATCACTTCCTAGCTGGAGCAGGAAGGGGGAGGGTCTCACATGGTTGGATGGCCTCGTTGAGGACTGATGGCAAAACAGTGTCTTTAACAGAGAAGCCAGAGTTGGTGTAACAGGAGGATCCAAATAATCTTCTCCAAGCAATTTACAGTGGTTCAGTCCTCAATTCCTCCGTGGAAAACCTGGCCTGGGAAGATTTGCTGCTCAAGGTGGCAGTTTTGGAAGGCGGATGTAGGTGAGAATCCTTCCAGGTGTGAGGGGTAAAAAAGTGCGGTGTCAGAAATATCAGGGAGGAGTGAGGAAGATGATGAGGAAGCAGGTGGTTGCTGTGAGGTGAGAAAGGAATCAAAGGGGATTTGTTGGTGACTAATTTGATTGCTGTAAGGAGGGTGGTTGTGCTTAGCAGTGGCAAAGAAAGGGGAAGAGGGAAGAAGTGACACGAGTATCGTGCACACACTTCCAGCCAGTTCAGGGAAGCCCCAGCCACGAAGCCTGGCCAGTTGGTAGCTGGTAAATAGGCGGCTTTGGGACTTTCTGCGTTTGTAATTTAAGGAATCCATAAAAGAATACAGTGACTTCAGGTAGATGATAAAACATTACGTTGTCATGAGAGTAATGTTCATTTAGGATTGTTACAAAGGCACAGGCTAAAGCGTGTCCCAAATGTCAGGATGTTTTGCTTCCCTTTCATGGCTAATGTATCGATCAATGCAGCAGAGTTAACTGACTGGTCAATAGCAACACCAATATTGGTGGCCTGGACACTTTCCTGTCCCGTGTTCAGGAGCAATAAATATCTGTGTACGGATCTCTCAAACAGACATGGTAAATACATCATGGCCTGGCTGTAGTTTTCCGGTTGGGCATCAGGACCACTGGTTCCAGGTGAAGAGCGCTGGGGCAGGAAGGCAGGAAGAGCTGGCTGCTCATCCCAGCCTCCCTGGCAGTTGATATTTAATATTGAGCCAGCTTTGTGCCATGGGGGACACAGTGGGAAGCAGCAGTTGGGTAGCTCCAAATTTATTTAGTGTGGCAATCGGGGAGTGTGTCGAAATCCGTGTCTCGTAAGGATTTTCTCTTCCCCGCGTCTGCTGGGAGTGGGGCCCTGGCTGTGATTGGAGCGCGGGGCTGGAGCTCGGAGCGGAGCTTGGCCGCAGATTTCCTGTGTGATGCTGAGCGAGGCACTTAATCTCCTTCTGCCTCTCTTCCCCATTTGCCTTGGGAAGCAGCAGCGTTTTTGTGAAGGTAAATTCGTGGCTGATCAGAGCCCTATGGATAGGAATGGCAAAGAGGCTCGGGCCATGTAATTCTGAGGGCATTAAAGAAAGTAAAATCTTGCTTTCACGGGAGGAAGTGGAGAGCACAGCCTTTGCAGTTGGCCCGCTGACATTTGTGGGCTGCCAGAGTGGGAATCCAAAGAGCAGCCTTTTCCTCTGTGCAGCTATGGGGAGCAAGTCTCCTTTTTCACTTCTCCCAGCAAGTCAAAGCTGTGCCAGCACCATTGTCCTGGTGGAAGTAAATTAAATCACCAAAAGGAGTTTGTTTGAATATCCCCCTCAGGCAGGGAAAGTAGAAACAATAACTACTTTATTCCTGACTTGAAACTTTCTTTTGTCAAATTGAATATCTTCATATAAAGAAATGCAATTTGGGATGTGGTTGTGCAGTTCATGATTTCTTTTTTATTCCGTACTGCCCACCAGCCTAAGAACAGTTTTCTCATCCATTTCTTGAAACAGCTTTATCACATTTCTAAGATTTTGTAGCATCATCCTTTCTGTTTGTGTTTCAAAATTAATCATCAATTCCAGGGAAATACAAGCAATGTTGAATTTCTCAGTGAGGAGGTTGCTCTTACACCACAATTTTCTGTGTGCTGGGTAGAGGAACTTTACTGACAGCAGCTCCAAGGCTGCTAAAATTGCCACTGTAAATAAAGATCAGCAAGCCCCCTCAGTTGTCCCTGAGCTGGCTGAAGGTTTGTTTGATAGGTCACAGAATGGAGAAGTACATCATGGAAATACCATCCATGTGTGTGGTTTTTGGAGGTTTACCTGGATTGCTGCCCACCTTGAAGCCAGTCCAGTTGCCACGCTTAGAGCTGGATTAATCTGGTTGGATTACTTGCTGCTATTTATGGTTCTTGAGTCAACTACTCACTGCTGTGTTGGTTTGGGCTGTCTTGGTGGAGGCAACAGGACAGAGCAGAATGGTTTGGATAAGATATGGATAAATCAGTTGGTTGGGTGTGAAGTTTAGATACGTACCTAGCAGAGCAATTCATGTAAGACTTGAGTGAAGGGAAAATTAATAAAAAACCCAAACGAAAAACCCACTGGAAGAGATGTTCTGTCTGCCATCTTTTTCCCTAAGTTCAGAATGAATTTTTTGTTGTTGTTGTCGTTACCTTTCCCTGTTGTTATTTTATTATTCCTCTGGAAATAGTCAAAGTATTATTATGAGAAGGACTAAAGTCTGGAATATCACTGAAAGCTTTGATTATTTTCATATTTTTCATGGAAGCAGATGCTGATTTATTCTTCCAGAGTGAAATAAACTGCTACTGCAAATGGTTTGTTCTTTTCTGTACCGACAGTTGTCAGGGCAGAGAGGAGTCAGTGCAATCTTGAGTCTTGAGGTTGACAACCATTGTGTTGTGGCTCTGCCCAGCTTTTAGGGAATGTCTTCACTGAGGTCTTTCTCTGGTCCTTGATGCTTTTCCATCCCAGGGTATTTCTGTGAGGACAGCACTACAGTTGAGCCACTTGCAACTTTTTTCACCTGGGTATCATCTGACATTCTCTGTCATGTCTGTTGGCAAGCCTGCAGTTGAGCCTGCAGGTAGCTGACATGGAGCACTTGTATTATGGCTGGTGGTGAGGAAGCTGCTGCTCTGACATTGTGATGTTTCAGGTGCTTACAAATGAGTTCCTGCAATGCTGCTGCAGTAACTCAAGATGTTATCTCCTTCCTGGTCTGCTGACCCTCATTGCCAAAAATTTGTCACCTGCCGTGAGAGAGCTGGCAGAAGAAAACCTGTGCTCGCACTTCAGCTGCTTCAGTGCAAACTCAGCTGCCCTGTGTAAGTCTAGCTCTAGGATTTAGACTAAGGTGCTGAACATTGAAAAGCTCTTGTGTGCATGTCATGTGTTGGGATTTTTTGGGAGAGAAAATCAGAAGAGACGTTAGTGATTTCTTAAACCATGCAGCAAGTGTGTATATCTCAAACACTTCTTATTTGTATAAGTATTAATGTAATAAAAGAAGAAGACTGCATATATGTTTGCTAAGTGAGGCAGTAGGTCAATTAGCATTAAGATGCTACATGTTTTTAAACTTTGTTTCACATGTGTTTAAGGAGGAATTCAGTAATTTATGAGAGGGGATCCCTGGGGATATTTTACAGTTTTCCATGTCTGGGAAGCTCATAAAATACAATTGGAGAACATAGCAGAAATGATGGAACTTTTTCTTCGTCATACTCTCTTATGAACTGGCAGCTACATGGTGAATATTTTGGGGGTGTAGGATGATAAATCTGATGATGCTCTAGTTGAATTGGCAGAGTAAGCATCCATGCTGTTTCAGAAAGAATCTCTCCACAGGGCTGTAATAGCTTGATGCCTTCCTCTTCAGTAAGTCATTTTTGTCAAGTTAAAGGCCAAAATTCAAACTGGCTTGTTGTCAAGGACACTAAGCACAGCAGGCAAAAATCCCCAAGGCTACCCAATTCCCAGCATAGATAGATAAAGCTGGCAGGGCCTGCTTCACTCATCTTCCCCTCCCCCGGAAAAATCCTCTTCCCTGGGTTTTTTTTTTGGAGGATATGGGCGCTATTCCGCATACTAATACAATTTAACAGAAAGTACTTGAATGAAAGGTTTGTTCATCTGTTTGTGGGTAAAACAATCCATTATTGTTTGGGAGTAATGGAAAAATAGTGCACAATCCCTGCAGTGAGCTGGCCATGCTGCAGGCAGCCGTTCCAGCTGTGCTCACCTCGCCACAGCTGGAGGGAATTGTCCTTGGCGCAGCAGCGGCTCCGGTGAGCACCGGCCCTGCACCTTGGCCCTTGTGTGATGGAGCAAATGGGTTAAGCTCATAATCCTAAACCGTAAGAAACGATGGAAAATCCTGTGGAATTGGACTTTGTACCAGCTTCCCATTTTACAATTGGGATCCTGATTCCTGAGGCTGTACAGCGGCTCAGGAATGAAGGGCGGTGTTAAACCACGCTATCGACTTCAAGGATTATTGACCACTGCACTGCCTGTGGTACTCCAGGAGTGCTGAATGTCCCTGAATGTCCTCACTAATGTGCAGTTTTACCCGTGGTTGGGTTTTTTGAATGGTGGATATTTATTTCCCATCTCATTAAGAAGAAGGTCTGCTGAAGAAAATAGTATTTGTTTCTTTTTTTTTTCCATAATAACAGTAACCTGTTATTATCCTTCTCTTGCAGTTTTTGCTTTCATAGGTAACCAGTAGCAGGAAAAGAAATATTTTGATAGGATTCAGCCTTTTTTCCTCAAGTTGATGAGATCTTCGTAGATACATTTCATTATTTGGAAAATAATGGTGTTTTTGGATGAGTGAATTGGGAAAAACAGCGTTTTCGTTGACCTTTTAATATGTTTACAGTTTTGTCTTCCTTAAATATCTGCCCATTTCCTCTAATAATTAGATTAAAATAAAATAGTTATGTATTTATCAGTTTGAAGTTTCCATACCTTGTTTACATTGCAAAATAGCAAATTAAATTTGCCCATGTTAAATTCTAGACTTCTAATTTATCTCCCTGATGTTTCCACGACAATATTAAAAGCTGTCCTTTGTATTTTTCTCCTGAAAATAAAAGTTAAAATGCTGAAGATAGTTGCTTTTCTTATTTATACTGGAAAATAATTTATTTATTTTGGCAACTCCTCACATCAGTCCTGACTTTCTTTTTCATGGCCCTGACCTTTCTTCTTCACATGCCAGATTTGGTCTGTGTTGCACCCCCGAAGCCAACCGGACATTGCAGCAGCAAATTCAATCCCTGTGGTCAGTGTTTTCACATTCTTTAGTACATGGGGTGTATGACCTGGAAAGTTTATTGGAAAGGAAACATCTTTAGAAATACATGTGCTCTGTTTTCCTGAAGAGCAAAAGGGGAAAAAAACCCCCAAAACTTCAGACCAAAAATGAACTGAGTTCATGGATTGTACTGTTACTTTAACGTAATTTTTTGACTACACAAGTGCAGAATTTAGAAAAATGAAGAATTTCAGTTTGATTCAGACTTGCTATGCTTGATGCATTTCCCAGGGAATCCTTGTTCTTTGTCCTTGCAGCTGATGTGTTTTGGTTCCTTTCCCATGTGCAGACATTTTTATAGGCACAAGAAAACTTCACTTTAACTCAGAATTAAAATACCATATTTTACAAGAGCAAGTCTAATTAGCAGATACCTCATTGTTGCTCCTTTAATGTTAATGGGAAGAGAATCCATTACATTTGGTAAACTTTGGGTTTGCAGTTGAGTGGGTGAGCGTAAGCTAAAGGTCTGATGTCAGCCTTTGAAAGAAAAATTGGGTGAATTTTCTGGGCTCTTGAAGTGATACTTACTTCAGTGCTTTATATTCCAAGGAATTCCGAGCAGTGTCTCTCATATCTCTTTCTTAAAAACATCTGCAGACAGGTAATGGCCACATTAAGTACTGCAGTGGGCATGTTCATATCTCATGTGTCTGTAAATACCCTACTGAGCAGATCAGAGAGAGCAGAAATGGCTTAGTGAAAAAAAAAAAAATAATGCCTGAAATGTTGTGGCTTTTGGAATTGGCAGGGAATTGCTGTGGATCTAATTTTTCATCTCCCAGCTATCCCTTACGTAAAGCTTTTTTTATGCTGTGATTGGCTGATGCATTTAACCCACCCCTGAAATTGTTTTTAACCAGAGTGAAAATACTTCTGCTGAGGTCCCCCTTGCACAGATGAGTGGTGAAATAAGGTGAGATGAGGTTAAAAGGCAGAAGTGAACTTAGGGAAGGCAGAAGGTGCCAGAGAGTGGTTCAGCTGTGAAACTCAGCATGGTCCATCAGCCTCTGAATGTTCTGGAGTCACAGAAGGGCTTCAGTACTGAACTCAGGCTTTAATGACTTTATAAAAGTTCTGTGATGTAACCACACTCAGATTTAAATCTCTGCATCTTTTCCCAGAGATCCCATCATTCATTCAATAATCCAACATTAAATTTGCCTCTGGATAAGCCTAGGGTGTAGGGATAAGTGTCTGGCTCTTTATAAGAGTGACTTCTGCATGTTGGGCAATAATTAACTAAAAATAGTATGCTGTGTGTACAGCTAATGTCCCATAATGGGAACACCTACATCTTTTATTCCTTCTTTCTAAGAATTTTAGCAAATTTAATGTTAATAGACTTCTTTCAAGAAATCTTAATTAATGTATCTGTGCTCATTTATCGAGCTCTGTGTGCGACAGCTGGGCAGCCTGACACTGGCCTGCAACCCCTGGATCTGCTGAGGGGAATGGATTCAATTCCAATGATTGTGCTGTGTCCAGCCCTAGAAGGAGATCCAGAAGGAGACTTTGGCAAACAGAAGAAATGTGTAAATAGGTGCTTTTCTGAGTTGTGTTCTTTAGTTTAAAATCAAATACCTCCTTGGAGTTCCAGGTCTGTCTGGTAAATGGATGAAATAACACTTCAGGATAACCTAGAAGCTTGGCTTGGACTTCCAGTCACAGTCATTTCTTTTATAATTTTTTTTTTTAATGCAATCACAGAAGTAATTTGACTTGTTACAAATAATGTTTTGATAAGCTTCAATAGAAATTAGAAAACCAGCCATCAAATGGGATTTATAAAAAGTTGCTTGGGAAAATGTGTTGTAAGTAGTCTGCAATTCAAGGCATTTCCTTTGCAGGATGCTTATCAAGTCTGCATGTGCTACTTCCAAATTGAACTAGAACGTAGATGAGAGCTATTTTTGATAGAAAGGGGCGGGGGGGGGAAAGAAAATAAAGCCCAGTTGGAAAGTAGTAACAGGTTTCTTTCTCATTGCCTTAGGATGTAAATCCTGCAAGTGTGCAGAGAGAAAACAGACTTTGAAACAGCCGAAGAAAACAGATTTATCTGTGATGTTTGAGATGATGCTGGTAGTGTAAACGTGATTGAAATAGTCATTGTAGGAGTGGTGAGTAAATATACCAGAAGCTTTTGGATAAACTGACTTCTCTTGCTGCTCCATATGCCAAGTAAAGGCAAAATATCCTGCTTGTCTCTGGGCTGTTCCTTCCCCAGGGAAGCTGTATCAGGAGGAGCAGCCGCTGGTTTTAAGGATTGTTGTGCTCCCAGATGCCAATGTAGAGCTCTTCTTTTATGCTTTTCTGCCCTGGATGTTGTTGCTAGCCTCTTCTGAGCTGTTGGAATTAAGATATTGCAAGACCGAGGGGGAAATGATCCAACGAATATTTTTGTGAGGATTTCTTGTAGATTCATCAGTTTTTTAGCTTTTTGGTGTTTCACAAATCAGCAGTGAAACCTGGAATGTGGAAGCTGTCTACACTTTTCAGGACAAAGTGCTGCCTTATTTGACCATCAGGCTGATGGATAAACTTACAGGACAAGCTTAATCTTTTTTTCCAGACTGAAAAATTACCAGGCTGAAAAGGGATCTCACCTGTCATTCTCCTCTAACTAATTTTTGGCTTTTCATCTGACTTGAGTCAAATTTGATAAAGGCAGAGACATTAAGCATACCAGGGCTCAAGACTCATGGAGATGAGGAGCTTGGGAGAGCAAATCCACCCTCCCATGGTCTGGCAGAGTGGTCCTGGTCTCAACCCTGTGCACGGGAGATGTGGAATGAGCAACCTGGAAAAGTGAGAAAGGAGCTCTGAGATGGGAAGGGGAGGGACATACTTGAATTAAACCCCACACACCGATAGGTAAACCTAAATTCATGGACTGCAGTGAGAGTGTTTGGGGGTTTTGTTGGCTTTTTTCCCCCCACCAGAATTTAACATTCTCTGAGGCAAACACCCAGATGACTTTGTTAAGCACCTGTAATAACACGCCCTATATGTTTGTTTGGATTTAGGGGTTTTGTTTTGCCTTTTCACCCAGCTGAAAGTGTCCCTTAATTCCTCACACAGAGCTTGAGCTGCGCCCTGCGAGCACGTCGCTTCCAGCACCAGCCACTGCATCAACCTCCTACTGGCATTTTTTAATTAAAAGAACAGCACTATCACTTCAAATTAGTGCCACATAGCTTATTGGAGTAAGGAGTGAAATGGTGTTTAAAGGTTTTTCTCTCGTGGAAATCTTTTATTAAAATGTGCTCTCTTTTGGGTTTATCAGTGGTTTGTCATCCAGTGCTTGGACAATATCTGATTCTGAGGTGTGCAAGTCCTCTCAGTGATATGAATGCAAATAAAAGGCTGGCTTTTAATATCTCAGCTATTTGATAAACAAGAAGCACTTTCTTCATAAAAACAAAGCAACCAACGTTATATTATTTTATGATTCCCACAAAGCAAGTGTCAGCCTGTTTTTCAAGTGCATTCGCTGTGTGGAGAAGGTAGTGAAGAAATATATATTTCTAGGAGCTTCTGTGCCATGAACTGTGAAGAGCTGTTTTTGTAATCCTGTTCAGTGAAATTGTTAGGCTTCCGTTATACTAAATTACTGTGAGAGCAAGGAATATATCCAGGGGGAGGTAGCCCTAGTGAGAATTTTCCTCATACAGCATTTCATTTTGTCTGGAATATTAGCACTGTTAACCATCCATGTGAAATGTAATGTATTCAATCTATTTAATCAATTTAAAGTGAAAAGCAAACGTCTTAGGCTTTGAGTGAACCAGCTGTCCTCAGGTACTGGGTTTTCTAAATATCATGTTCTGGGCTTTGGATGTGCTAATATAGTAGTTTAGTAAGGAACTTTTTGTTTTAGAGAACTTTCTTCCTTTTTTTTTTTTTTTTTTTTTTCAGGATCCTGACACCGAATGGTGTCACTTGCATAAAATCCTGTGTCTGAATATGCATTAAAGTTGTATAGGAAGAGGCATCAATTTTTTTCTTCAAGCTCCAGTTTATTTATGTAATACCTTTGATTAAGGTGTCTCAGAGCAGTAGTGGGATTGTAATTTATTGATGTAATGGACACTGACGTTTTGTACAAGGAAAATGGCAAATAGGTGCTGTTGACAGACAAAGGGATGAACGTATAATGTTGAAAAAATTGTGACCAAACATCCTGGTTGGAATAATGCTCTAAAACATCTTCACCCAGATCCCAGCCTTTGTGACTGCAGATTCACTTGGGATTTGAGAGAGGTGCCTTTAACGAGTGGCTTGCAAGTTGTTAATAAAAATTGCCCATGGGAGGAAGGTCCACATATATTGTTGTTAAACCACTGTTGAGAAACTGATTTTGCAATGAAAATGTTTATTTGTTTTGAAAGAAAAATCTGTGCTAGAATGCTACGCATGCTCTACTTATCTGTTTTCATTCTAAACTCTATTTTTATTTTGCTCTCTGCAGCCAGTCTGTAACTAAAACATTCCTAGCATCCTTTGGCTGAAGATTCAGTCAAGGATTTTTTTGTCCTGCTTTCAAGAAGATGATTCCAGTCTTTCTTGAAGCCTCTCCAAAGGAAATTTCCTTCTGTAGTGGATAAAGTGACAAGGAGGGAGGTCACTGCTTATGGTCCAAAGGCTCAGTGACATCCTCTTGTTGTTGTCATGTCCTGCCATGCTTAATCAGAAAGCAAATGGAAATATTTTAGCATAGCCACAATGGCACACAATAAGAGTTGGAGCCACACAGTGATGTTAACTCTGCTTGAGTTCACACAGCTCACAAGGTGGCTCTTAGCAGAGTAATGTGGATAAATGCTCTGTGGGCACAGGGGAGAGGGGCTGTGTCCGTGTCTGTGGGTGACAGACCTCCCTCCCCTCCTCTCCATCCAATCGAAGGGTATTTGCCATCACGGATTGGATTTTCTTGCTCAACCAGGGATTGGCTCTGACCAGTGTGTTTGTTTTGTTGCTCATCCCTGGTGACTGTCAGTAGCACTTGGCTGAATAAACAGAGACTATTGATCAAATTTGAAGTCATTAGCTTGGCAGTTTAAATAAATGCTGGCCTATATGATTAGAACAAGGGAGTAACACATAGGCTGATACAGCTTTATTTGGAATAAAAGCCTTCTTTTCAGAGTCCTGTTTGGTGCCATTCAGCTCCCAGTTTTGTGCCTCCCTTAGGTCACACAAGAATGAGACATTTTGCTTAAAATACCTAAAGCGAGGAGCGTGGCTTTGCTTGTGTAAGAGAGCGATAACACGGATGTAACAAGGATCCGCTGAACTTTGGTACCAATTGGAGATCAGGTTTGGAGGAAGGGGTGCTGCCATGAGGTTATTGGTTAACCACATGCAGCAAGGGCATGTCCTGGGAGGAATCCTGCTCCAGGCCCTCAGCTCCAAAGCAGCAGCAGTGTTTGATTGTCCATCTCTCTGCTGCGCAGCTGAGGGACACACGGCTGTGAGTTCTGGCTGTTTACACCCAAACACCACGAGTGATTAATTACTTCTGAGGGAAGTAGTTTCTTTTGCCATGTGTCTGACAGCCTTCTCCATCATTTGAACATTTTGGATGGAGCATTTTGCTGAGGGAGCTCTGGAGTGCTCTCACTGCAGAGGAGGGGCAGTGCTGTGTGAATGCCCCTGCACGGAGCAGCACTGATCTCCTTCCTGCCAGCCCGGTGCTCCTGAGTCACAGAGCTGTGTGTCCCTCGAGAGTGTGCACATTCAGCATGGGATGCACACGGATTGACCCACATTTCCTCGGGCACAGCAGCAGTCACGTTCAGCTCATTGCCAGGAAATCAGATGAGAACTGATGTAACTCACTTCATCCAGCGTTTGCATGGCCCAAGCCAAAGTGTTTTTAGGGATTTACCACTTGTGTGACTAATAGGTGATTAGGTGGATTGGAGAGAGGGTGTCTACGTGCTTCTTGTAGACAAGACTTATCCTGTAGAATTGGCAGCACCAAAAAAGGCTCTGACACATCATTGTCTCATTGTAGTTTTTAAATGGGACCGGTTATTAAATCAGATTTTCTTCCTCTACGTAAAAGCTTTCATAGTAATTCCTTGGAAAGTTTGTTACTTAGGGATATTTTCCCTGTGACAGCTGGACAAATGTCCTGTAGAAGAAAACAGTGATTCAGTCCTGGGGTTAATAAAAGAACAAAAGTAGGTGAATGAATGATAAAAATTTGGCTTCGCAAAGCTATTAATACCTCTGTAATTGCGGTCTTTTTTTGGAACAAACCTCGTTTCTGTTTCATTCTCCTTCGCCTCTGCCACAGCTTCCTTATTCTTGCACATCCACTTGCAGTCCCCCTCCTTCCCCAGTGCCACTGTCACCTCCCCACGTCCCTCCCTGGGTTCAGCAGGGCTGGCACAAGGCCCGGGCTAATAAGCCCAGACAAGCTGATTCCCTGGCAGGTGTCCAGGTGGCTGCTCACCTTTTAGCATCAGTGCCCTCCACAAACACCAGTGTTTGGGGCTGCCTTGCATTTTTCATTTGTAACCAAGGAGAGTTTGAGTTGAGTTCTCTCAACAAATGAAAAAATACACATAAAGACAGTGGAGAGCGATTTGTAGCCTCTTGGGCGGATGTTGGAAGGGATTGTAATGGGCTGAATAATCACAAAACAAGCTACTGGAGATTGAAAAAATTTCCAGGAGTTAAAAACAATATTGTAAAACCGCTAATGTACCTGATTCAAAATGAGAAAGGATGCCAAGAATTTAATTTGGGTGAACACAATTTTTCTTTTCTCTTCCTGTTTTTAAATTTTGCACCTTTATTTTAGCTTTTTTCTAGGAGATTAATGTAATTGTTCCATTTTGTAGCTTGGCACTTAATCACCCTGAATTATTTTTTAAAATTTTACCTGGATGGTCAAGATGTCATTTTTCCCAGTTTTTTGCATGCCTCTTGAATTGTCTGGAGTCTGATGGGTATAATTTGAATATGGAATGGTAATGAAGACAAAAATAGATGTGTGCAAGAGCTGGTAACAAGGAAACCATCAAGAAGAGAAGTCAGTGGAATGTTTAATTCCATCTAGTGTGGGCAGTTTTCCCTCTAAGACATTAAAAGCATTTATACCTCAGCACTAAGATCCAAGTTAGGATCAAGACTTCATTTATTATGGGCCATTAGGCTCTGCCACTTCTTTCCAGCACCAACTCCATCTTGATGATCCATATGTTTGTTATCCTCAGGTTGATAACGACAGCCCAGGGAGCTCTGGGAAGAAAGAAGTACTTGAGAATGAATTCCAGCTGGTTCCATTTTTGGCTGGCCACTCTCTAAGTAGCCTAGAACAAAATGAACTCATGGCTCTGGGCTTTTGTGCTCCCTTAACTCTTCACTGAATGTGGACTTTCACTGCCCTCATTTTTAAGTCAGCGCTCGCTCTGGGTCAGTTCAGAAAGATCTGCTCTATCTCATGTGTTTGTTACCATCCTGTCCACAAAGCAAACAGCAGGTCTGAGAATAAGGAAGGCAAAAGCTGTAAGAGCCTGAAAATGTTTCTTTGGCAGCAAGGCCCATGGCTTTGAAAAGCTTTACATGACAAGACTTGAGGCTTTTTATGTTTCTATCCAAACATGCCAAAAAAGCACTCGGCATACCTCAGTTAAAATCCAAGCATGGAAAACAATGAGGTGTACTGGAAATTAGGGGAAGTTTCTGAGGCATTTGTTAACCTGAGGTATGTGGTGGTAAAGCAGTGATACGGTGCTGATGCCTTACTTGAAAGAAAGAATGCTTTTCATTTACTTGCAAAAAAAAAAAAATTGGGGTGTTGACTGTGCCTCTTGAAAAGTCATCCAGTACCTGCTGGAATTTGTCCTGCTAGCAGTTACTGAAGGTGGTAGTGCCAGAAGAGGTGCTTGGTAAGTGCTATTCTTTGCAATAGATTTTGAGCTACTGCTTGTTACAAGATTTCCAGATATTAAAGAAATGGAAAATGAGTCTGGGTTATACTGAAATCAGTGTTTGGAGGTTTCTTCTTTCTGTGTATGTAGTAGCCTGTAGGCCAGATTTTCCTGTGTAATTTCTGTATCGAAAATTCTTCATTCAGTGTTTCAGTATGAATGAAGAAACGTGGATTCCTGAACATTGTGACCACAGTGGTCATCAGTGCTTTTAGACTTTTATTTACAAACTTCTAAAAATTACTCTGGCAAAATTTGTTGGTTGTATTTTCAACATTTTTAAAACGGGGATTTTTTTCCCCCCCTTCATTTTGCTGGAAGTTGATCTCAACATCAGCAGCTTCCTGGGTCACTGAAGTGATTCCCTTGCCCAGCCTCCTGCTCTTGGTTCACAAGGAAGCTTCAGTTTAACACTGAGTTGAGCAGTCCAGAGCCAAAGCTGTATATTGAGCACTAAGGCAACGTTCCATGTGGATTCTTTAACTACAACTCTTTTACTGATACATTTAAGCCCCGTGGGATGAACTAATAGTTTACATAGTTTACAACTTACACATAACTTAACGCCATTCATTTTTTGAATAATAGTGTTCTTGCTTTTGAGCAATCTACTTAGCACTTGATGAAAACCAGACATTAATTTTGTACTGTTTATTAAAATACGCCAATTGGAAACTTTTGTTCCTGTAAAGTAGATTTTATACCTTATTTAATTGCAGTAAGATATCAAAGAAGTCAAATACTGGTTTTGTCTGGAAAAACAAATCTCAGTTTTAAATTGAGATTGAGAATGTGTTAAATTACATTTTTTTCCTCCTTTACAATAGTGCTTAACATTCAAATTACTTTGTTGAAATACTGACACTACCTGTATGTGAAGGAATGTAAATACCAGCCGCTCTTTGGAGATACAAAACATATGTTTTATATTTTAAACTGAGAAATCTGCTTCGTTTTAGCTTGGAAGTTGTAGACCTTTTGCTGTTCGACAAAAATTCAGTGTTTCTGTTGAACTGTTGCTTGGCTGTATCTACTCAAGCTTTGCCAAGATTTTCTGTACCAGGGTTTCTTCTTTCACAGGTTTCACGTGTTCTGCAGCAGCAGGTCAGACTCCTTTCTGCTTTCTGCATAACAAGCAGCTATTCTGAGGCAATATTTATCTGTTGAGCTGGAGATAGTGCTGGCTTAGAAAGTACAGAAGTTGTGTGTTGTGTTCCTGACATTTCTAAAGTGTTTTGCTCCGTGGACAGGACCCCAAGGCTGGGTCTGGTTTAATTGGTGTGAGTGCTTGTGCATTCTACTAATTGTAGTGCTCAGTTAAGTACCCGCAAATGTGTCGCTTCTGGTGTTGGTCTCTTGTTCTGCGCTTTCTCCTCCGTTATAAAGCAGCAGAGAGCAGTTGTGCAGGTTTTCCTCACGGAATTAGGAAATGAATGGCTTGTAAAAGCTCGAAGTCCATTAATTGGGTGGTGTTTTGTAGGGGGGGAAAAGCTGCTGTTAGTACAGAAACATGCTTGTAACTTGAATCTCACAAACTGCTTATAAAACATGCAGTTGTAGTAGTGGTCTGGGTAGCCCCGGAGAGAATATCTGGGAAGAAGGAGAATCTAAATTTCTGTGTTTTATAATGGAGGTGATATTTAATGGAAAAGCCTTTTATGTACTGAATTAGTAAGCAAATGATCAGCTGCACAGGAGAGTCCTTCTAGGCTTCTTTTTGGTAATGAAAATAAGGCGTTCAAGGCTTTATACCTTGAACTTATGAAAGTGAAGATCAGAGACACCTTAAATGAAACACACCCCCCTGAAATGCTGACTGAGCACAGGCACTGTTCTCCGCTACAGGAGTGTCAACTATTCCACACCTAATTTATTCCTCAGCAATATCTAAAGCATTCAGGGTTTATTTTCTGTATTTGATTTTTAATTTACTGTTGTTCACCTCACATTTTCAAGAGAAACAGATTCATATATCTGAACATTTGGACAGGATTTCTAGAAAGGACCTTTTGCTGCTGGGACTCTGGGATTAGGGCTGGGTTTGAGCTCAATCCCCAGCTCTGCCTGGGACGTGTTGTGAGCAATGTTGGGATGAAAACAGGGTCCTGTTAGGTGCTGGTATTTTTAGGGATTTGAAAAAGATGCTTTGAAACCTCTGTGGTGTTAAAACTACAAAATATTTTTGGTGATCTTAGTAAAATTGAGTTTGGAATCCGAGTTATGAGTGCATGTGGGTGGAGGAACATGTTTTTCATGCTTTAGGAATTTTTTTCCAGATGCTTTTGTGATGCTTGGGTAACTGTAAAAGCAAAGTATTGAGATTTCAGCATGGATTTATTCCTTAGTTTTAATGCAATTTAAGAGAATTGAGCCACATAGTTTCCTGGTGTGTTTTTAGCTTTATTTTGGTGCTGATGTCGCACAGCTCACGTTGTGTCTGATCCAAAGTGTGAGCACAAGAATGTGCAAGGTGTGCAGATGAGTCTGTCTGGATAGACACCACTTGCTTGGAAATATGAATTATTCAATGCAAATGCACGTGGTTAGAGATGCAAAAGATTGAATAAGGGAAGAATTCCAGAGCTGTGTTGATCCCAGTAACTGCAACTTGCACAGTGAAGTGTGGAGTAAATGAAAAGTTCATTTTGTATTTCCAGCAGGATTTTTTTGCATTGAATTTGTTTTGTTTAGCTCTCAGCTAAGAGGTTCTATTTGCCCTGAGAACAGCATATTATTCTGTGTGGCTTTAACAGCAATTTTGAGGTTTTTACAGATATTACTGTATCTTATTAGTGTATGTCTACAGAAGCTGATGCTGTAGCTGAAGCCTGAGTGTATCCTTTGTTTTTAGGGAATTGGGAGACCGTTTGGGGACACTTTAACAAAGCAAAAACTTGACTGAATTTGGGAAAACTCTCTTTACGAAATTATTGTTCCACTTGGCTGTGATCCTGGGAGATGTATTGGTGGGGGTGGAGGACTGATTTTTAGAAACCATACAGTGGGTATAAATTACATTATGTTCTCTTAACATATTTCCTGGTAAGGCTGTGTAACTGGTGGGCTGTTCTTGGGAATGGCTGTAAAATGGTGATAGAATAACTGACTGAGCTCTTAAATTCCAGTTCTCACAGAAACTGGTTGTGCTCTGGACGTGTTTAGAGACAGTCAGCAAAGAGAAAGTGGAAGGGATGTGAGGGAAAGACAGAACTTCAAGGGCATCTTGGTGACAGAGGGGCTGTCACCAGTTAGGGTCTCACTCCTTCCCCAGCATTTCTGGCTGTATTTCCTACATCTGAGCAACCACTGCAGGGCCAAGAGCAACAATTAGCTGGAGGTAGTGAAACAGCAGCCTATGAAAGCTTTGCGCTAAAAGATAAACTTTAAAAGAAGAAGCACCCATGGAAGTACAATTTGAGTGGCACATGGGACAGATCAACCCCTTGGGCAGCTTCTGCTTTCAGAGCTGAGGGTGTATCTGTAAAGACTCAAGCATTTGGGGATACTCGGGGTTTATGTCTGTCTAGGAAATGAGGAACTGTGTGGGGAGTATGACAAGGCTCTTGGCCTGGGTTAGAGGGAGGCATTGCAAAGGCATAAGAAAACTGAGGCAATAGCTGGGATTTAATGGAAGATTTAATCTGAGAGGTAACCTTTACCTCAGGTGTTTGTTAGGCATGAGCAAAGGGGGAAGAAGAGAGAGAAAAGTTGGTATGAGGAATAATTGATAAGCTTGTTCCCACCTCTGATTTGTGTGCCTTTCAGAGGTTCCGTACATCAGAATTAATTCAGCTTCCTATTGATCTCCCTTTTTTATTCCTGCAAAGTTCTTCAGCTGATTCCATAACTCTTCAGTGTTTCTACAAGTTTTCCATCTCAGTCAGTTAATTTTTAAACTTGCTTTACTAGGCTTGTGCTGCACAGCCTCAGTTAACAGAGAATTTAATGAGTCTTGTTCTTCCAATAGTCTTGTGCTGGGTTTTTCAATGATTTATATTATTGAGGGCTAAGTCAGCCCTTGCTGGTTGTATGTGAAGACTTATTGTTGGAGAATTTTTCAGTTTGAATAATTCTTAGGAATGGAGATGCAGCTCTTGTGTTTTGTCAACTTGGTTTTGTTTGCAGTAGGAGAACTGCCTCTCCTTCGTGACTGGTTTCTTCTCAGGTAGGATGGAATTTTTATTCCTGGCTAAGTAGATACTTTAATGACATGTTAATGGACTAATAAAAATGACTTTTTCTGGGTGTGTGGTTTTTTGAAGATCTCTTCAAAGTTGTCTAGTGTTTGCAACTGGCTACACGAAGCCAAGTTCCAACCCACGAGGAGATCATGCCTTGAAAAGAGGCTTTGATTTTTACTGCAGCCTACACAAAAGGGCCACAAAGAGGGTTCGTGTATCAACTCCAGCGACTCTTTGAGAATTGAGGGTTTTATAATGAAGCCTTGCTTTAATCTGGTAGTTGAGGTCTGGTTTAGCATGAGTTCAAGCAGAGCCTTCCAGTGTCAGGGCATGAATGCAAAGCCTGAAGTCAGAGGGGTCTCGGGGGTTTTTGGTTGGATTGTGTCTCAGATTGCAAATCTCATTGGCACCACAATGCTGAGATCGTTAGTGAAGGCCACTCAGGGTGCATGTCAGGATGAAATTAGTTCCATACAGCTAATTGGCTTATTTGGCAAATGTAAGGGAAGGCTGTGGGTTTGTTTATCTCTTCGTGCTTGCAGGCGCTGCAGCGGTTCGGGTTCGGTTACTGAGAAGTTAAAGCAGTCTGGGTTTATGTATTTCAGTCTCGAGCAGACTAAGAGAAAGACCAAAAGTATTCCTAAAGCAAACAAAAAAATTACTGGAATAGAAACTTTGGCCTTTGTGGTGACAATTTAAAGAGCAACTTGTGAATAAAATGGTGTGTTTCAGTTCAGTGATGTGGCTAGCCATAGAGAAACTGCATTTTTACACACTTCAGCCATCTTTCCTTTCCCATAAAACCATTTTTTTGTACCTCACCACATATAAATGATTATCATCCTTAAAAAAACCAGACATGTAAAACCATCACGGGTTGTCTGGTCGTAGAAATAAAATGACACCTTATCTGCAGCGAAGTCTCATTGAAGGTTATGTGCAGAGTACACAGCTGTAAGCAGAGTCATTCCTCAGGACAGTTCAGAAGGGGTGGCTTGTGGTATTCAGAGTATTTTCCACAAAATCCACGGAACTGTTTGGACAAGACGTGATTTCACATAACAGACTCAGCAAAGATTTTAATTGCGGGCCATGAGCTTTGGGGTGTTGGAGCAGCATGTGGTGAGGAGCTGATGTTTGCTTTTTTCTCCTTTTTTGGGGGAGGCTTTTTTCCACTTCACGTACATTGTTTTTGCCATGCAGCCTTCCCAAAACTGTTTTTCAGAATGGTGGGATTTCTTCTGTGGAAACCAGGCTGTGAGCTGGCACACACAGGGCACTGTCCTGCTGGGGCACCTCCAACACAGGCTACCAAGTTCACAAGTCAAAACCTATGCAGACTTTGAAGCATTAGCAGAATTATTTCCATTACTTGGATGCCTCAAATTCGACCTGCTTTGCAGTCTTTTTCATTTTCCAGTTGTGTTCAGTAACTTTAGCTTCATTTTATGTCAAGATCTTTTATTATTTTCTATTCCAAAGCCTCATTGTTCTTCTTTGCTTCTATCTTAGAACAAACCAACCAGCCTGTGATGCTTGTAATGATTATGCTGCATATCTCTATGATTAAAGATGGTCTGTACAGAAGGAAATATTAAGTGAAGTCCTTTCTATGCCATCAGCCTGCTGGGCTGTGTTTATCTTCTGTCACAAAGTAAAACGAATGTATCCTGGAATCTGGCTGCGTGTTTGTGCAAGCATAAATAATTAACCTGGAATATCCAAGGGAAGGCCAGAGATGGCTGAAATGGGTGTTTGCCAGCGTGGTTCACTCTGACCTCCCCCACCCACCTTTCCTGAGGAAGATGTGGACGTACTGCTGGTTTGTCTTGTCTTGTCTCCAAAATTAACTTGGATACTAAATTGGAGGCCGTGGTTAGCTCAGATCATATCCACATGTAAAGGTCCTTAATTTGAGCATGGAGACTCTTACCTTTAACTTGCAAAGTGTGAATGAATGCAGTCCCAGGTGCACATTTGCCTGCTGTTTTGCATTGGTACAGGCTGGGCCTATGGAATATTTTCATCGCTTGCCTTATTTACTTTACTTTTCTCCCCCAGGAAACTGTGTTGTTTGTACACTGTGCAGCTGGAAACACTTGTAACATCTTAGCAATGTGCAGTGGGATGGGGTGTGTTGGGAGTTGGACTCTGTGATCCTTGTGGGTCCCTTCGAAACTGAGACATTCTGTGGTGTATGGGACTAAATCTGGTGCTGATGCAGAGTCAGGCTCTGTTTACTTGGGAATGTTTGAAATGGTTCCTCCTCTCCCAGCCTGTTTTTCTGTGCCTCCCTGCAAGTGCTGCCCTTGCTGCAGGATGGTGTCTGGGGGTGAATTAGCAGCTTTCTGATGCAATTCTCAGCTGGGTTGTTCAGACACTGGTGCCACTCGGTGCTCTCCTCACTACACCCATCCTGCTCCTGCAGCACCTCCTGAACCACAGCAGATGATTCATTTCTGTTTGGAGGCAGGGTGGACAACCAGGGCCTGGCAGAGGAACCTCTCAGCTCACTCAAGTTACATCCCCAGGGTGAATGCTGACTTTGTCTAAGGCTCGTCCTTTCTTCACCTCCTGCCAAATATGCTTTCACACTAGCACTTCACCCAGCTGGCTAATTTGGCCTTTGAAATTATCTCAGTAATGTCAGGTACTTAAAAAAACATTCCCATCCCTTTATAAATATTATAATCTAGATGTATAGACATTGTTTCGGTGTTGTTTGGGATCCGCTGTATTAAAAAAAGTTCTCCAGAGCTGTGCAACAATCCTGAGCGGAGCATAAACAAATCCTGTGTCAGGCTGAAACAAGTTGGTTGACTTTGAGGAGGCAGAATGTAAATACCCAAGTCAGGAGAATTAGTACCTTTTGTAATGTTGCAACAAATGCAGGGAGATCACTCCTGCTGACAAGCCCAGAACTTTCCTGTGTAAAAGAAAGAAAAAGAAAAAAACCACCTTGGAAAATGGGCAAAGAGAGGATTTGGGCATGGCCTGGGCAAAGAGCTGAGGGTCTGTCTCATTCTCCTAAACCCCCTCTGAACAAAATTAATAACTTTTTATGCCTTTGTAGCTAAACCTACCCAAGTCCACGAATTTGGGGCTTGAAGTAGCAGCCATGAGGTCCTCTCCTGTTGGAGACAATGTGTTTCAGAAGGAAATGTGGCACAGTCCCAGCTTTGCACAGCAGGGAGGGGCTGTCTGCTCTGCTCCTGGCATGGTTTCACATCCAAGTCTCCCGTTGCTGACCTTTGCCACCTGTTTTTTTTTAACTGGAATTTAGAAATCTATGGCTTTTAAGTGATACAGCTCTTGCAAATATTTTTTTGCTCTAGTGGGTTTAACATGCAAATAGTGGAATAGAGCCAATGGTCCATCTCGGGCAGCCTGATTCTGGAGATTGCTCCATAAAGGTTTATTTCAGCTATTAGCTTTTGTGCCAATATTTTTCTTACAAGAAAGAGTAATAATTTTTGCAATCGAAAATTGAGGGTTTCACAGGCTGTGAGTGGAAAATTGGCAGCTGTGCTCATCTACTGTAGACTGAAAGGCTGGGGCAGAGGGAAAAGAGTTAAATGAAAAATATAATTCTTCAATAATAGCTTTAGAAATTTATGCTGCTGTTTCGAAAGCACACCTGAAATATAGAATAAAGGTAATAATTATATGGACAGACCATACTCAGAAATTTACAGATGTCATCCTCCTCCAGCTGAATAAATTATCCTAAAAACTGGGGATGGCACGGTAGAGTTATTTGATTTTTAAAATCTCACAGGAACTTCAGAATTCCTTTTGGCTGGTACTAGCATGCTCAAGTTTTGATTTTACTTGTACTTAGTCTCTCTTTCTTGAGTAGTTTTTCCTCTGAAACACTCACAACAGGAAAAGGAAATTAAAGGTTGCTCTGTTGTGCTTCCACAGAGCAGCGGATGGTGATTCCCTAATCCTGTGTTCTTTCAAATTGAATTGCCATAGTCCTGCACACTTCTCTTTTTGGTCAGTTGTTAAAAAAAAAAATACAAGAGAGGCTTTCTCTGATTATACACTTTGCCAGTGTAAGAAATAAGTAATTTTTAATCCCTTCTAAAAATACTTTCCTGGTGTGGCTGCTTTAATTATTACTAAGAGGGAGGATTTGTGTATTTTTTTCCATGAGCTTCTGGGTGAAATAGTGGATTTCTTTGGTCTGTTTGCTTGACACCTGAGGTGAGGCAGCTTTTTCTCTGCTGCCTGTGTTACATAGGGAATGTCTCTCTGGAACTGAGAGGTGGAATTTTAGTAGAAGTATATAAAAATAAATAAATAGAATTTTTGTTCCTTTGCACCTTCGCTTTCCCCAGTATGGAATTACAGTGAGACTGAGAGTAAGTCAGGAAGAAGGGGAGATGGAGATGAGAAAGGGAAATGGTCCATACCTGGGGAATTGGCCATTGATTATCTTCTGAGCCTTCATTCTCATGCTGAAAGATTTCTTTTTTTCCCACTGGGGAAAGCGACTCCCTCAACAGTAATTAGGTCTTTTATAGTTACCTTCCTTTCTTGGATCTTAGTTTGAGATAAGTTAGAGCTCTAATATTTTCCTCTTTGGCTTTGGAGTTGTTTTTCTTGGCCTGTTAGAAGAGTTTAATGGATACTAAACAACTTGCATTGCTGAGATCCTACTGAGCAGTCCTTATGGAAAAGCAAAATTAGACTTGTAGCTGGTAATAGACCTGGTAGAAATAGAGATTGATGTGAGTTTCCTGATCTAATTTTTTCTTAAACTGCTGTGCTGGTGAATTGGAGAGAGGAAAACGGTGTCTCATTTGTGGCCCTTTCAAATCAAAACATCTTGATGCAGATTTTTTTTTTCCCAGTATATTTATTTCTCTCCTGAGTGAGGCCCTGTCATACTTATCCCCAAACCTTTGTGTGTTTACAGATTGCTTCTGCTGCTGCAGAATTCCTGCCATGCTTCGTTTCACCATGTACCCACGCTTTGTGTGCGAGGAGCAGGAGGTTGCATTTGATGGGACTTAGTGAAGAGTCCCTTCCAGGAATCCCAGAATTGTTCTTTGTTCAGAAAATGTTTAGCCCTTGTTCTAAAATAGATGGATTCTGAAACAACAACAGAAATCTGATTTAGCATTTGTGTAAACATGAAGTAAAGAAAATTAGGAGGTTTTAATGCCAAGGGATGTTCATTAAATCTGCTGTGTGTTACAACAATAGAATTAAAGCAGCAAATATAAAGCCAAATTTATATGTAAATACTCCAATCCGAGATAAAGAAAACAATGGCCATATTTAATATTTAGGAATTTTTTTAATGAATTATGATCAGGTATTGTTTTAGCTGATATGATTACCAGAAAGCTTTTTTTTTTTTTTTAAGGTTTTAAAATTTCTTTATCTGCTTTTTTGTTTTGCAGTATTATGTGCCAAGAATCTCGCAAAGAAAGATTTCTTCAGTAAGTATGTCCTAATTGTGTAACTTTCTGCTCTGGATTAATCAGATTTATTTGTAGATGGTGCATTACTGTGGAGGCTCATCTGTGTATGTCATTTGCACTGCATTACTACAGGAGTACACATTGCTCTGGGTTGTAGATTGTGTGGACTTCAGGGTTGGAAACACTGAGAGCTCACAAATTCCAGCTGAAAGTCTGACTGATGGAACCACAGGCTCACAGCTCTGTGCTGGGGGATACCAAGAGCATCCACATAAACTCAGGATTTACTAAAATACTTTTAGAATAATGACAACTGTCCTTTCTTGAGGAGGAGCTTCTTAATGGCATTGTCTTGGGAGCAGCAAAACAAAGGACTGCGTTTAACAGCACCTTTTCCTTTCCACAGGACTTCCTGACCCATTTGCTAAAATAGTTGTGGATGGGTCAGGTCAGTGCCATTCCACTGACACTGTGAAGAACACGTTGGACCCCAAATGGAACCAGCATTACGATCTGTGAGTTGGTTGTAAGGTCATAGGTAACAATATTCCAGAGATTTGTCTAGTGAATAAACAGTGCAGGGTTGGCACTGCAACTTCATTTTGTGTTGGCAAGAAGATTCACATTTCATAGAATCTCAGAACAATTTGTTTGGAAGGGATCTTAAAGATCATCCAGTTTCAACCCCCTGCCATGGGCAGGGGCACCTTTCACTAGAAGAGGTTGATTCCAACCTGGCCTTGGACACTTCCAGGGATGGAGCAGCCACAACTTCTCTGTGCCAGGGCCTCCCCACCCTCACAGGGAAGAATTTCTTCCCAATATCCCATCTAACCCTGCCCTCTCAAGGACTGATTTTTTTTCCAAGAAGAAAATCCTTGTTAATAAAGGAGTGGTACTTTGCTTTTAGGTGTTTGAATTTGGAGATATTTGTGTGGCAGGTACACAGCACATGGGCTTAGTGAGCTCTCCTGGAGCAGTGCCATCCACCTTTTACAGAAAATTGTCCTTGTTGGAATGATTTATTTTCTTCAAATTATTAGAACCATAAATTCTGAAGCTTTGTACGTTAATCGACTTGTTGTTTAGCTTTTAATGAGGCTGGCTGTAGTTAAATTCATGCTGCAGCAATATCAATTTCCCATGCTGTGTGAAATCACTGTGCAGTAATTCATTAATAACAGCATTTTGGGCATAAGCACTTGTGTATTTGTAATAAAGAGGCATGACCAATGTACTAAAATGTGTCAGAATTTGTACCAATTACAGCATCAGTTCTGTAGAGCAAAAAGAGGTTATTATTTCTAAAATTACTCTTTTAATATGTATCTTTCTAGATATGTTGGGAAAACAGATTCCATAACCATCAGTGTATGGAACCATAAAAAAATCCATAAGAAACAGGGAGCTGGCTTCCTGGGGTGTGTCCGACTTCTCTCCAATGCCATCAGCAGGCTGAAAGATACTGGGTGTAAGAGCAATTCCTCCCTGGTGTGACCAGGAGCCCTCCATCCCTTGTACCTGAGTAGTGGATATTGTCCCCACCCAGCCCTTCCCTGGGTTGATTTTTCCAATTCTCCTTTGCAGACCAGCGTTTGGATCTATGCAAACTCAACCCCACAGACACCGATGCTGTCCGAGGCCAAATAGTGGGTAAGAATGATCCCAGCTAAATTCCATCTGCTTGGTAAATATCCATAGGGAAAAACTACTCTAGTCACTGCTTCTGTGCCTGTTCTGTGCTGTTTCTTTTTATTTTAGTGGGATTAAATTACATAACCTGAAAATTTTCATTACACTCCTATGCAGGAGTTTATTTCCTCTCAGTTAATGATGGGAAACAACATTAAGAACAGGGAATGCATCAGGCAAGGCTTCTGCTGCATCTCTGGAAGGGTAAATGTTGCTGTGAAATGATGCATTTGGGCAAGGTGACAGGCAGAGGGGGTCTTAGGTGTTAAAAAGGGATCTGGAGGAGTTAAAAGACATTTTACAAGTTGCTGGTTTGATACCTTTGACTCATGCAAGCCATTTCAAAATTTCAACAAGGCTGTGCTCATTTTACAGCAAATTTACCCCACGTTTTACTGCCCCCACCCAACCCCAGCTTTTCAGAGATATATATTTGGCAAACTCCAAATTCTCACCCAAAGATGACATCTAGTGGTGAGCAGTTGTTTTCCAGCTTCCCTTTCTGGATCCTCATGAAATCCTGATGTGGAACTTGACATGTTTGATATTTACAGAAATAAACTCAAGTTTTGAGGGGATGACCCTCTGGTTTCTCTTCTGCTTTTTAAAAAATTAGTAATACTTTAGAAAAGTAGAAGGAATTTTGGTAAGTAATGTGTTCTTATGTGTAGGGTAGAGCTTTTCCTTAATATTTTACCCATTAATTATATGTAATTAATATTTAATGATCTTAAAATCCACAGTTATACATAATATTAATTAGGTATCATTAATATTTTACCTGTTAATTATACATAATTAATATTATGTATAGATGTGGAATTTTTTTGGTTTTTGCTGTTTTTAAGAATGCAGTTAGTCTTTTACTGACCTGAGTTTGTGTTTTCTTCTTTCAGTCAGTTTACAGACACGGGACAGAATAGGCACAGGAGGTTCTGTAGTAGACTGCAGAGGGCTTTTGGAGAATGAAGGGTAAGGATTGTTTTCTTTACATTTCATTAGAAAAATGGTTTATGCGTGGAAATACTGTAACTAACATTAGAAACTTAAGTATTAATGTGGCAACTGTATTTTCTAGGAATGTGTATCAGGCAGGAAGGTTATTAGGCTAAACGTGGTAAGACTTGATTTTTTTTTGTTACCAGTGCTGAGAAATCTGAGTATAAAAACGTTAAGAAACCAGCACCTCTTGGGTTAAAAGTGGCAGTACTTGAAACTGTGGGGAGAGAGAGAGAAACAGTTATTTCTGCATTCACTTCTCTTGTGATGGAAACTCCTGAAGTTTCCCCATTTTCAGAACGGTTTATGAAGATTCCGGGCCGGGGAGGCCGCTGAGCTGCTTCATGGAGGAGCCGGCGCCGTACACGGACACGACGGGAGCGGCGGGAGGAGGCGGCTGCCGCTTCCTCGAGTCCCCCAGCCAGGACCAGAGGCTCCAGGCACAGCGGCTGCGCACCCCCGAGGTCAGAGCTCACGTACAGACACCTCAGAACAGGCCCCACGGCCACCAGTCACCTGAGCTACCTGAAGGCTATGGTGAGTGTCCCACAGCTGGGAAACTGAAACTGGAAAACTTTCTCCAAAGTCATCACCAAAAATTTCTCCCCTCTGAATACATCGAGGTGTTTCCAAGCAGCGTCCACGTGCATCTCATTCTGCCTTTTGGAAAAGGAGCTGAGTGCAGATGGGAGTTTGAGATTGGCTAATTAGCAGTTGGCTACGCCAGGATACACTGAGGGGTTGATGGTAAATTAAACATGAGGTTGTGGTATGATGCTGTTACAGAAAATTCACTGCTAATCCTGGCTGTGTATCTGGGGAGAACGAATGTAAAGAGCTCTTTAAACTAGAGCAGTAATGCTATTTTTTCCTTCCCCCTTGGCATGTTGTGTAGGTTTGAGCCCACATTTGAGAAAAGATTGGGAAAATATATAAAAGCAACAAAAAAACCAATAGTACAGAAGATTAGGGAGGATGAGATTGAGGAGAATTTAAAAATTCAGAAAAGAGCACACCAAAGCTAGGAGTAAAGAAATCTGGTTTGGGGGTTTGGAATGTCTCTAAATCTGAAAATAAAAACACAAACTAGGACATGCTGATGCATGGATCTATGAGTTTCAAAAGAATGTTGAAATGTGTAGTCAGAGTAAATTTATCAAGGACAAAACAGTCCATGCTGCAAGAGATCAGTATGATGGCTCCAGTACTTTCTCCTAGGAGGAATTTATTCAAATGTCTTTAAACTATTTGTTTGGATTTTTTTTTTAAAGATTTGTAATTTAGAATAATCTTCCTTCGTTTTTTATAGAGCAAAGAACAACGGTACAGGGACAGGTTTATTTTTTGCACACACAGACTGGAGTGAGCACGTGGCACGACCCAAGGATACCAAGGTATGTATTTACAGTTAAAATCAGAGGGATTTGGTGTGTATTTGTATGGCAGGATGTTGGATTTATAACAGCAAAAATCTATGAAATGGACTGCAAATTGAAGAAGAAACTGACTTCTTTCTTAAAATAATTGTTTCTTGAGTATTCAACTTGTAACTTTTGTTTTATTAATAATCACTTGTGTATAACTGGAGGAGAGATTACTCGTTATCTTTAAACTTGAAGTGGTTTGAGGTTTTTTATACTTTAGGCCAGTGATTTGCAGCTAGAAAATTTGAATCCTTTACGTGATTAATTTAGTAAAGCCTCTTTAAACCTTAACCTGCAGTTAATCCAGGTCTTTGTGAGTAAGGTCTGGTGCTCTTCCTGAGTAGCTCTGATTCTGAGCTGTTTCATGGGCCACCTGCACACCAGATTCAAGAGTGAAGTTTGTAACTCTCACCTGCTGCACTGCCTGGATAATAGAGGAATGTGGTACAGGATATTAGAAAAATGATATAAAGTAGTGCAGGCAAAAGTGGTGATAAAAGCTCAGTGTATGGAAGGAAATGAAAAATAAAGCTGAGAGAGAGAGAAAATAGCTGATTTTAGATTAGCTGGTGTTGTTGGAAGAAGAAATGACAGTGGTTGTTCATTTGTGTCAGTCATGTCAGGCCTGTGTGCCCAAAGCCTTTTTCAAGTGATGCTGATCACTCTGATGAAAGGTGCTGCTCTTCTCCCCAAATCCTTGAGCCAGGGTTTCAGGAGCAGCAATGGAAGTGGACACAGCAGTGTCTTGTGAATCACAGCTCACACCTATTTTAGTTAAAGGTGACTTTTGTGCTACCAGCTTGTGGTGCAAAAACCTAACCTTGGCATGAGGCAGAGATGTAGGTTAGAACTTGCTGTAATCAGATCTCTGCAGGACTTTCAGATGCACAGCTGATCACAGCAAATGGTCCCAGCCATAATCTCCTTTAAGGAGCCTAACAAGGGCTTGTCTGTCTGCCTGTGTGTCCCCTTGGTTTATACTCACTGTGACACTAAGGCACCTTCAGTGTACAAAGCATTTCTACCTTCCTAAAGCCTCTCAATTAACTCATTTGTACAAATGTTGCATGGTTAGATTTAGGTGAGGAATTGCATAGAGTGATGTCTTCAACCCTGAATCCGTGCCAGCTGTCTAAAGAATACTTTACTTAACAATAGGTTTTCTGACTAAAAATAATCTTCAGGTTTCCTTCCTTCCTTTTCTTGCCACTCCTGGTGTTTTCCTCAGTTAGGTGGCTGGAGCCTTAGGTATTTTCAATCTTTTTAGGTGTAATTGCATTCTATGTGTTGAATTCAGACACTGCCTGGAAGTGAGTGACTGCCTTTACCTGAAATTTATCCAGGGTGAAAGGGATGAGTGAATGTGTTGCTATAGCCCTACTATCAGTGGTTTCTCAGTTGAATAGTCAGGATTCTAACCTTACTTAAAGAGGTGATTTTAATTTTTTTAAGTGGTCTTAGTATTTGGTTGCTTAACTTCAGATATGCATTGATATCTTGTTTGTTTTTTCACTTTAGAGACCTTAACAGTGTGAATTGTGATGAGCTGGGACCTTTGCCTCCAGGTTGGGAGGTCAGAAGTACAGTTTCAGGAAGAATATATTTTGTAGATCATAACAACAGAACCACACAATTCACAGATCCACGACTACATCACATCATGAAGTAAGAGTTTTTCCTGATAAATAATTCCTGTCAGGTCTGGGAGTCATGAGGGGCTGAAACCCTGAATGACAATTGGGGAACAGATGCAGCCAGTGCTGTAGTCAGGGTCCAAGCAATCATCAAGCAATGTAATCATTGGTTCTCAGTGCTGGTTTTATCTAAGTTTTTGCTGAGACTCTTCAGAGGGGTTTTTACTCTGCTCTGCACAGTCCTGGGATTGCTGGGGTGTGGGGTAGAGAATCTGCCAGGGGTTCCCCAGCAGTCAGCTCATGTCTCTCTGGATGAGCAGTTCGAGCTCTGTGCTGGCTGTTCTGGATCTACACTAACTTCCTGCTCCCTTGAGCTCCAGACAATGGGAATATAAAGCCAGCTGGAGTCTGGTCAATGAGTGCTGTGCACAGCCAGTTTGGGTCTAGCAGGATTTAGTAAGCTCAAGCTCTGCATCATGGAAAGGCAGCTGAGCTGTTGTGGAGCTGACCCTGGAAGCAGCCTGGCAATGCTGCTTGTGCCCAAGACCAGACTTTTTCCTGTGCTTGAAGTCAGCCAGGGAATCTCTGTATGTAAAAAGTAGTTGCTCTACAACCCAAATAAAGCACTGATGGATAAGAACAGTTGAGTGTATGAAGCTGCAACTGTTTGGGACAAGTATATCTTTCTCTCTTAACAATCATAGATGCAGTATTTTTACTGTGTCAAGAATCCCCAGGCTCATTTTGCATGGAGCTGGAATAAAACCAGTTGCAGTTGTTAGAAGTTCCCTTTATAAAGCTATTGTTTGTTCCATTAGGGATCTCTTTCCATGTTTCACTCTTGAAAGTTCTCTCTGTGTGGGAGAATACCACACAAACTTTAATTATTGCTCAGTCAGCAATCAGTGATCATGCTCCAGAGCCTTCCACAGTGCTTTGCCATATAAAAACAGTTCAAAAATGCTGAAACTCTTTAAGTATCTGTGTTCCTTACATCCCTGAATTTAGTGTAATGATGGTACAGAAGTATCCAGCTGAATACACATTTCAGTCCTCTTTCATGTTCCTCTTAGAAAAGCTTAATCATTTCTTGCATCATTGTTTTACATATTCCTTATTGTTATGTGTCCAGAATAAATATTGTCCTTTTTTTCTCTAAGCCATCAATGCCAGCTAAAAGAGCCCAGCCAGCAGCCTCTACCAGCTCCAAATGAGGGATCATTGGAAGAGGGTGAGGAGTTGCCTGCACAGAGATATGAAAGAGACTTGGTACAAAAATTGAAAGTTCTTAGACATGAGCTCTCTCTTCAGCAACCCCAGGCTGGGCACTGTCGTATTGAAGTATCCAGAGAGGAAATATTTGAGGTATTTGATTGATGTTTTTTTACTGCTAACAGCAGCTTTTGTCACTGAAGGGTTAAGTAAAACAGATCAGTGATTGTAACAATTTTGCTTCCCAAGCCCCCACCACATTACCAGAGTTGCCATTGAAATTTGCTTCAGATCAGCACTCGAACAGTCACATTTTCTGCAGTTCAGTAACAATCTATATATTACAGGAATGTAGAAATCTTAATTATGGTATTAGAGAACTCTTGATAGACTTAATTATAGGAAGGAAATAAAATAGCTAATTTTACCAATGCACATGCAGGAATCCTATCGTCAGATAATGAAGATGAGGCCAAAGGACTTGAAAAAGAGGCTTATGGTGAAATTCCGAGGAGAGGAAGGCCTGGACTATGGAGGAGTAGCAAGGTGAGATTTGGGGGTTTTTCTGACACCTCTTCACTGTAAAGTTGCCCTTTTAAGTGCTGCATGGTTGATACCATCCCCTTTCAAGTTACCTGTTAATGGTATATGTTAATTATTTGTGGTCTAGTTTATAGACAGTGGCTGTAGCTTCACTCTTTATATGGTAGGTGGGGAAGTGGAAGCTTGTGATTTAACAGTTGTCCCACTGCAAGGTGTGAAAGTGTGATCAGCTCAAATTGGGAGGTCTCTCAGGGAGTGTATAGACCCTGAAGTCAGATTACAGGAATGGTTTTGTTAAACACACCTCTCTGATTTCCCACAAATGGATTGCAGGAGAATAGGGGTTCCTTTTTTATTATATCTCAGCTGCATTCAGGAGAATTCTCTGATCTATTGGAGCAGGAGAGGAGATGATAATCCTAAACAAAAGCGAAAATTTTAGTAAGGACTTGCCTCCCTCTTAAAAATTATAATAATTCCCTGTGGGTTGCATCAGATGTGAAATTCAGGAGCTGATTTAGCATCACTGAAAATCGCTCAGCTTTGTGGTTTAGAGTTGTGTAAATTCACTGAGAAACTTCTCAAATCCACAAAAGCTGCCCACTTAGGTGTCTTTCAGTGATCAATCCCTGGACAAAGGAAAGAAGCTGGAACATTCTGAGCTGCTTTACCCGAGGCAACCTTGGGTGTCTCCACTGTTGACATCCTGTTGCCCTGATGCCTTTCATAATTGCCCATTAGTTGCAACTGACTCTTCCAGATGAGTACAGTTCCACTTCTAAGCATTACAATTGTTAGTTCTCTCTGAATATTTTGGACCTGGGAAGGGTGACCAAATTTAACAACAAAGGGGTATTTGTCATGGTGACATGGGAGGTCAGAAATAGCTTTAGTTCTGCTCCTGTCCTTGTGTGTTACTGAGGTGAGAGAATTTACCCAGCTCCTCCTTTAAATGCATTTTGTCTCAGTCCCTTCTGGCCTCTCTGAAAGCAGTCACCAAGCTGGCAGAAAAACAGCTTTTCTAAAGAGCCTCAGCAATTGAGCTGATTCTAATCAACAATTTTTTAAATATTTCCTTACACTGTACAGGTTGCAGAGAAGCAGGTCTCATAGGCTCCAAATAGCTGAACAAAGGCAGGATTTTTTTGGAAACGTGGCTTGTTCAGACTCAATTAGTTGATGGCATTGTTTAACAGCTTGCTGGACCTTCTCTAATTGATGTTAATCCCTTCAGTGCTTCTAAACTAAACCAAGTCTGCCCTGAGTGGAGTAGGACATTGTGGGGTTTTAATCACACCCTTTTGGTCTACAAATGGAGGGCAGCACAAGAGGATCTGATTTTGAAATAAACATTCCATAACTAATCAATCACAGTAATTGTGTTGTCTAAAACTTAAGTGCAAATTGCACTCTTCTAAATTTGTTTGTGGGTTTTTTTTGGCAGAGAGTGGTTGTATTTACTGTGCCATGAAATGTTGAATCCCTACTATGGACTCTTCCAATACTCCACAGATAATATTTACATGCTGCAAATCAATCCAGACTCTTCTATCAATCCTGTAAGTACTAATTTCTCAGCAGTATTCCTACTTTAAGAGATGTCCTCTGCAGTTTCTTACAGCTGTTCTTCCACAAGAAGAGCCTAAACTACAGGGTAGATCAGAATAAGGAGGTGTTAATGTCTTACATTTATACAGTAAGAAACATAGGGGTTTTGTTCAGAAGCCTTTGATAAATATCTGATTTCTTTGAGACTCCTCAGTACTGATTGGTTTGCACAGTGATTCTGAGAAGACAAGACAGATGAAATTCATCTTCCCTGTGAGCACAGGTGGTTGTGCACACAGCATTACATTCCCAGCAGTGCCACCCCGTGACTTTTAGGGGTGTATCCCTTGCTTGCCCTTTCTCACCACGCTCCTGTGCTTGCTTTTTCTCTTACTGGAGGATTTGTAATGATGCAGACCCTAGAAGGAGCAGCAGTTCTGTATTAGAAGAGGGAATTCTTCCTGACATGACATTTCCTGACATTTGCACTGGAAGATAAGGGAGGTGGATTGGAAGAATGTCAACCATAGGACTTACACCTCAGCTTTCAAAAGTTAGTTTAAAAGGAACATGAAAGAAATGAAGGAAACAAGCACACTGCTTCCTCAAGAGTAGATACATTTGGATGGTTAAACAAAGAATAAACTAATTTGTTTGGAATCCTCATCTTCTTGGATTTTGGACATTACACAGGGATTTTCTTTTTCCCAGTTTTTCCCTTTGAGAGGTCTAGAGACTTGAATCCAATTTATTAATCAAGTAATGCACAGAGACTTGTTTGAGGGTTTTAATCATTAAATGCTTTGGTTTTGGTTATGCTGTGAGGAAAAGTGGTGGCTGCTCTTGCTCAGAGGGCTGCAGGCAACTCACACTGAAGGAACCACCGAGGGTGCCACAAGATGTCAGTGTCTTCCCAAGCCTGATTCTCCTCTCTCCCTGCAGGACCATTTGTCTTATTTCCATTTTGTTGGTCGGATAATGGGTTTGGCTGTGTTCCATGGACACTATATCAACGGGGGGTTCACAGTTCCCTTTTACAAACAGCTGCTGGGGAAGCCCATCCAGCTCTCCGATCTGGAATCTGTTGACCCAGAATTACACAAAAGTTTAGTCTGGATCTTGTAAGTACTGAACTTAGCAATTGTCTCACTGTAGAGAAAATGGGGTAGAGTTTGTTGGCAATAGTGAGATGCTTTAGGGAAAGAGTTTGCAAATTTTATGGTGGCAGTCTGTACAAAGTCATTAAGTTATTCTTAATATATCAAAGGTACTGGAGGAAAAATTCTCATTGCAAACTCTCCTTGCAATAAAGTAGATACTAAATCATTAAAAGTTGCATGGGTATGGTAGAATATCACAGTTTTAAAATCCAGACTCAGGACAGAGATCCGAGGGGAAGTACAGCCTTCTTCAAAAGAAACTCTGATTAAAATGAAAATAAATGGAAGTAATTTGGGCTTCTGTATGCTTACAGAACAAGATCCAGCATTCAGTGTAGTTTTGGGACTCTTTGGAACTGCTTTGCATTATCTCAGTTTCTTTTCCTAAATGCTGTTTTGAATTCTGCATTTAAAGAAGTTACTGATGATTAAGTTCTCTACGTGTGATCTCTTCTGTGCTTCACAGATACATGACAGCAGATCAGATTCTTCCTGGATGTGTGTATATATATACAAGTGTGTGTTTGTATTTCTGTATATAGGGTTTTATCCAGTATCCTGAGTTCTGTTAGAATTAGATGAATATCCCATATCTGATCAGGCTCTTCAACATGCACTAAACCATACAGAAATTGGTGATGGTGGCAATATTCCTCCAGTGTGTGAAATACAGATGGTAACTAAGGTTTAGCCTGAAGACTACCTAGGTGTTCAGATAACTGTCAGCATCACCACTGAGAGTTACCAAAATGCCAAAAATACTGAGTTTACCCTCTGTTCATTGGCAGAGAGAACGATATCACACCAGTCCTGGACCATACGTTCTGTGTGGAACACAATGCCTTCGGGAGGATTTTACAGCATGAACTCAAACCAAATGGCAGGAATATTCCAGTGACAGAAGAGAACAAGAAGGAATATGTCAGGTATTGCAAACAGAAATACATCCTGCAAATGTAGTGGGAAGAGGGTAGTAAACACAATTATTGTATATAGTGAAACTAAGGAAGTAAGTATTTTGAGTGGGACCTCCTGAGTCATGAAGGACATGAATGTTTTCACTGGAACATCTGGGAAGATGAAGTTCTGAATGATACTTTGGTTTTTCTGTTGATGGTCCAATAATTAATTGTTGATGGAAAAAGGAATGGATAAGCACTTCTTTCATAATACAAAATGTGTGTATTAAAACAAGGTCCTCTGTAAAATGAGCGTTTTCCAAGTCTGCTGTAAAAATGCCAGTGCTGACCAGCTCATCACCCCTGACTTTTTCCTTCCTCCCCCACAGGTTGTATGTGAACTGGCGGTTCATGAGAGGAATAGAGGCACAGTTCCTGGCTCTGCAGAAAGGTTTTAATGAACTTATTCCTCAACATCTCCTCAAACCTTTTGACCAAAAGGAACTTGAGGTATGTTTTATCCACATGGATTACTGTTCTGTAATTTGTTTGATCCACACTCAAGCACTGAAAAAACAAACAAAAATGAGCAAAACAAACAAAACACAAAATTTACCCCATTTTATATACCAGAATGGTGGGTATTTGTTTAACCAAGCCCTTTTAAGTTTATTCTAGACATTCTTTGGGTTGATATTACTGAGAGGGCTACTTGAACAGGGGAAGACAAATACACTGTGGTGTCTATCCAAGAACTAATGCTCAAGGCAGGTAGTCTGAGAAGGAGGAAACACTGCAAGTTTGAGGAATTATTGGCAAGACCAGACATGTGATTTACCCTAGAACCTGTTTTGTCCAGTAACTTTTCATGCATGGCTGTTTCTGTTTGCATACAGAAATGGGTTTACAAAAATAGAAAAGTTGAGCATATAGAAAAGAAATTAATCTGTCTTCTTATCAAATCCTGAAGTGCAAAGAGCTACTTTTAAAATAGTTCCTGTTACAGCAATTTTTCCTCTGGTGTTGCTTCTTAGAAAAAATAAGACCACCTGTGGAATATTCGTAATTTGTGGTATAGAAAGGACTAGCTTTGTGCTAGTCCCTCATGCATTTTGGTTAATGTCACAAAGTTCTTGCATTCCATTTGCTTAAAAAGGTATATTAAGAATCCATTAAATATTTCAATACTCTCCATATCAGAACAGTCACAGCTCCCCATGTGGTGTGAGCAGGTGCTGTCTTGGTGGCACAAGAAGGCAGCTGCTAAAGGGCAGCTCTCAGCAACTGGATCCTTACCGTGGAATATTATGGGAAATTTAAAATATGTCACATGTTTTGTTTTGAGGGATAAAGTTTGCTCTGTGCCATTTATTTGTTGTTGCCAGAGGAGTTGGTTAAAATGCATGGCAACTTGCAACTTCCTTTTACAGTATTTTGCAACTTGATGTCATCTGGAAAAGAGATAGAAGTGATATGTCTGGTCTGTGTCAGAAATTCTCACAAATGGGGTCAAAAAACAGATGAAAAGTTTCTGTAGTTTGTTGTGGGACAACAAAGCAACTCAGATGTTCCCATAAGCTGAGCAGGATTCCATTGTCACTTGTATTGGCACTTCTAGGACAGTCCTGCAGCAGGACAGAGATGCTGTGCCACAGCCTTATTCCAAATCAGTGCTGTGCCCTCATAAAGACAGGCTGCATTTTCCAGGGAGCACAGGTTTAATAAATCAAGTCTTGCATGAGCTTCTGACCCTTAGTTGCTTGTGAAAGTTCTAATGCTGGTAAAGCACTGCTTGGGGTCAGTTTCACTGCTGTCAGACTGGAGAGATTTACTGCCAGTACTGCACTGGTTTGGAATGTTACCTTGCTCCAAAAAAGTGGGTGAAGCACCTAAACAATGCCAGAGTTTGTGACGTGGTGGGATGTGTTTTTATAACTGCAATCCTGAAATCACTCTGGACTTTAAAGCGCTTCCTAATCTTTTAACAGCTGATCATAGGAGGCCTGGATAAGATAGATCTGAATGACTGGAAGTCCAACACCCGCCTAAAGCACTGCATGGCTGACAGCAACATCGTCAAGTGGTTCTGGCAAGCAGTGGAGACGTTTGATGAGGAAAGGAGGGCGAGGCTGCTGCAGTTCGTGACGGGCTCGACGCGTGTCCCGCTTCAAGGTTTCAAGGCTTTACAAGGTGACTGATGTGGAGGCTGAGTTAATCTGTGCTTGGAGAAAGAGATAAAAGTGGTGTGGTATTCACAGGCCCCTTGTAAAATATCAGCATATTACTGGATAAGTCAAGCACTTGCAAACTTCAGAGCCTGAGAGCAGTTTTATATTTGTCAGCAGCTCAGCTGCTGCTGAGCACTTTGGCTGTTGCTGATAGTGATGGAAGCTGGTGGATGTGTTACTGTGCAGTGCTTTGACTGCTGTCAATTTTGGCTTGTCAGTCTCCTACAGCTCTGTGCTCTGAGGTTCAAATCATTCCATGCAAATATGCACAGGAATATATGGCTGACAAAAGAACTTTTTCATGTGAGAATTGTATTCCCCGCAGTGTTTGGCAACAAACCATTAGGCTTTAAAGCAAATTTCTGAAAATTGCAGGTTTTTATCAAAAATGCAGCAGTGTCCTTGGCTGTTGTGATCTCCTGATCACACTCCATTTATTGGCTGACAGTAAATTGATGTTCAAAATTAAAATACTAGTTCTGTTTTACAAGGAAAACCTTCGTGTGCTTAAGTATTTTCGTTTTTCATGGTGCAGCTTCATTAATATCAAATTTAGCAGCTTACCAAAATATCAGTCTGTAAATTGATTGTCACAAACAGCCCTATCTCTTCTGCCATCCCTTCATCAGCTGCAAATATCTCTACAGATTTAGCCTAGGACATACTTAGGCTTGCAGCTGGAACTGTAATTTCCTCTTTTGCCTTTTTATACTCAGCAAAATGCGTGTGTGTGAATGATGCTTTGTTGAAGTGCATTAACTAGAATGTCTGTCTAAGGTTCTACAGGCGCTGCAGGACCCAGACTGTTCACCATCCATTTAATAGATGCAAATACAGACAACCTTCCAAAAGCCCACACTTGGTAAGATGGAAACACTCTGTTTCCTCTCCCTTTGTCTTGATTTAAAGGAGTCATCTCTGTCCTGGGCAGGGGTTAGGCATGTGATACACATGGATGACTCCAAGTGTGCTCTCTTAGCTTGGATATATCTGTATTCTGCAGCCAGCAAAATAATTTGCTTTTCTTAAAGCTTGATTTGTCTTCTATATTATCTGTGGTTTTCATTTATTCCAGAGGTGATTATTCTGGGTAGTGAGACGTTTGTAAGTTTATTTCTTTATTTCTTTATTACAAAGAACTGTTGTCAGATGTCAAATGTTGGAAGCTTGTGCTGTTGGTGCAGTATAGGCACAGCCTGAGCCCTTGCACGGAAATCTCACTCCATCAGAGGCAGGAAATGGTGCAGCAGCAGCAGCAGACTGTCTGCAGGCAGGGCAGGGAGTGGGCCTGCCTGATGTGTTGCTTTTTCTTTGCAAGTCTCCTGCATCTGCCTCTTCCTCCTCCTCATCCCAAACGCTGCCCTATTAAGCTGTGCATTCCTGCTGTAGAAATAGTTGTTTTTCATCTTGTCTCATTTGGCCACTGAGGCAGCTGAGAGTTTTTCCAATTTCTTTCTATATGTAGCTTCTTTACATCTTTCTCCCAATAAGCACTTCAGACCCATCAGTGTTTTGTTACTTTCCCTGCAGCTTTAACCGGATCGACATTCCGCCTTATGAGTCATACGAGAAGCTTTATGAGAAGCTGTTGACAGCTGTGGAAGAGACGTGTGGGTTTGCTGTGGAATGAAAAAGCAACCAAAGGAAACAGATGCTAGCTCATGGACCACCAAATCAAAAGCTAGAAGAAGCTTGCTGTGAACTTCCTGCTAAGCTGTCTGAAACATCTGAACTCTGACAACTTAGAGATGGGGCTGTTTCCCTTCCACTGCTGGTGGATTGGGGGGGAGGGTCGGGGATTTTCTTGGTGGTTCCCAACTCTGTTTTCTCCCCTTTGTTACAATAACCCCTTCCCTCTTCTTCCATCCCCCCTGAAATGAAATGCAGCCAAGTTCAGCATTTGGCTTTGGTTACACAGGATATTCTGCTAGATTTGTAACACATATTGTGATAGGGTCAGCGACCTGTGGGGCTTTTTTAATAGGAGAATCAAAGTGTATTTGAGAATGAGCTTAATTTGCTGAGGACTTGCAACTGGTAGGTGCACCTGGATAGTCTGTCTTAAATCAAGCTTGAGCCTTTCTAGAGTCCAGCAGGTGCAGAGTGTCTGACTGGCACCAGACTTTGCATTGCACATTTTAAACATCTGTTTAAAAACTAAACTTCTAGCAGAAAATACCTCCATATGAACACCTAACTGAAAGGTAAAGAAATCCAAGTACTGCCTTAGCAGGAAGCTCCCAGTGGAAGCTGTGGCCCACCTTGAGAAAAGTGAAGGAATCTGGGATAGCTTAAATGGTATTGTATGATTTCTTTTTGGTTGTCCTGGCTGAAATCTAATTGTTTTGCACGTGAAAACAATTCTTTCCTCCTGCAGAATCACTTCCCATAGTTTGTTCGGATGTGAGTACTTTGCAGAGAAGTCTTGTGAGGAGGAGACAAAGGATAAAAATCCATTCAATCCCGAAGCTGTGATTTCTGTGCCACTGTTTTACCCAAGATGTGTTTGTGTGACTTTAAATTCTAAGACTCACATGGAAATCACTAAAAGTCAAGTTAACAGAGCAAACTCCTGCTTCAAATTTTTTTGCCTTGTGAAAGGTTTATTTAAAGATTGAGGTAAAAGGGGAACTATATAGTGAATACATTCTAAATGTTACAGAAAGCTATTGGAAGAATTTATGACTTCAGTTCTGTAGGGATGAAAATTTCTCCAGAGAGCCATATAAGGCTGTTTTTTCCAATATCTGAAACTAATATTAAAAGGTTTGTTCTCTAACACAGGGGAAACAAAAGCAAATCCAATACCTGAATGTCTTGGTTTGAAAGACAGGTGTCTGCTAAGGAAGGCAGGAGCCTCCTTTGCAATGGAAAATGCAACCCCCTTCCCTCCAAATTATTATAATTTTAAAATTAAGAGGCTTTCAGGCAAAGATATGAGAAATAGGAATAACAGTTCTTTACTAGTATGTATAACAAGGCAATAATACAGAAACACTGGCTTAAACTGACAGAGTGTCAGGATAGGACCTGATACCCTGTTAGTCAGGGTGGTGGTGGCAGTCCAAGTAAGTGGTGGCTGCAGTCCTCTTGGAGTGATAGATGTGGTTCTGATGAAGCAGTGATCCTGTAGAAGGCTCTGGTCTTCCTCTGATGGTCCAGTAGTGGTTATGTAGCTCTTGTCCTCTGGGAATGCAGTAGGTAAGAGCTGACTGTGGTGTTTTGAAGCTCAGATTAGATCCGTGTAGGAATGCTTGGCTCCTCCCTTCTCACAATGGGATAATGTAATTTTATCAGTCATGCAGTGAGGCTTGATGGCTCATTAACAGAAAATATCCGCAGCAGGAGTTACCAGGGATGTGTCATGGAAGAGACAACACTGCCCCACTTGGTTTTAACAGATGGGGATAGAATACATACCTTTGGTTACATTTTACATTATAACCTAAGACATTATCCACCCCTTATTCTGTTACCATCTGAATCATACCCAAATCAATACCTCTTTAAATTTTGCCTCTCTATATATACACCATTATACCTTACACACAGTTCTCACTTAAGATTAGGTCTCTTGGTGGTACACAGTTTCCCCACCTTTCTGCATCACCCACCAAGCAAAAACTTGAGCAAAAACAATCCCATGGGTTTGCTTTTGCCTGAGGTGGGACAAATCCAAACAGTCTTTCCTAAAATACCTTTCATGTGTACCACAGAGGCTTTTTCTCCATCCGCTGTGTGCAAGGGTTCAGAATGGGCAGGACCAGCTTGATTGGGCGTTGACCATCCAGGTGGCCTTTGCTGAATTCACTTCCCAATTTTTGAAGGTCCCCTCGCCAAGTGCCTTCAGGGTGGTCTTAAGTAGTCCATTGCACCATTCAACTTTCCCAGCAGCTGGTGCTTGATAGGGGATATATCCATTTGATACCATGTTCTCTGGCCCAGGTGTTTGTAAGGTTATTCTTTAAATGAGTCCCATTGTCCAACTCAGTTCTCTCAGGGGTGCCGTGCCACAGGACTTGTTTTTCCAGGCCAGCCTGAGAGGGTGTTCTGGGCAGTAGCGTGAGGCACAGGGTAGGTCTCCAACCATCCAGTGGTGGCTTCCACCATAGTCAACACATAGTGCTTGCCTTGGCAGGTTTGGGAAAGGGTGATGTAGCCAATTTGCCAGGCTTTCCCATGCCTATACTTTGACCATCTTCCACCATACCACAGAGGCTTTGCCAGCTTGGCCTGTTTGATTGCAGTGCAGGTCTCACAGCTCTGGATGACCTGTGAGATACTGTGCATGGTCAAGTCCACCCCTTGGTCACGAGCCCATGGGTACATTGCATCTCATCCTTGATGACTAGAGGCATCAGGGGCCAAATAAAATGTTCCATTTATTTCTGGCAAACTGTACACACCTTTCTTTCCATTGGCTCAATCCTACACCAGTCATGGGGAAAAATTTCTCCCCTACCTTAAAGATACTGAAATTACAGGACAAAACACAAAAAAAATGAACCAGGCCAGCTGTGCAGAATGCCTGCACTTTATTGACCAAAAAATGTACCCAACAGAGCACTTCCCTGCACACACACGGCCACAGAGCAGCTGAGCAGCCAGATCTAGGACACAGAAAGAGAAGGGAAGCTAATGAGAGGCAGGGCTTGATCCGCAGCACACGTACAGCATGGAATCGCTCTTCAACTCTTCCAGCCAACTTCTCCTGAGAGATTGACATACAAGTCCTCAATCAATTCTTTGAAGAGTTATCCAGATCTCCTCAGAGTTATCCTCTTTCCTGTAAGACAAAGAGGAGAGTTCAGAGCTGCTCAGTGGTTCTTTTTGGTTGAGCCAAAACCAGAAAAACCCATCACGGCTGCCATTTCATCATTCTCTTCAAAGGCCAAATCTTCCTCTGCCCGCCTTTTCTTCTCTCTCTGCTGCTTCTTCTTGTAGGCTTTGGCCTTCTCCTCCTCCTCACAGTGTCTTCATCGTCTCATCAAAGTCATAGTCCTGCTTCTCCATCTTCTTGTTCACCTCAAAGCGTTTCTTCACCTGATCCAGCATGGAACGCTCCACCCGCATGGACATGCCCAGATTCCTCTGGTGTATTGCCTTTGATGTGATCCAAGAATTTACTGGAATCTTTCAGCACACAGTCACATGTTACAGTAATACCCTCCCATCTCTGACTGAGGGGTAATTTTGGTGATGACAGTGGTTTTGCCCAGTTTGAATTCCAGGTCCCCTTTGTAGTCTCGCTGCCACAGAAGTTCCCTTTTGACAGGCTGAGCTCGTTTGCCATCTTTCTTTTCTCTCTCTTCTGTGAGCCACTTCTCTGTGAGTTTCTCATATTTATCCTTGTCCCACTTCCAGCAGAAGTCCAGGTTCTTGGTCCCACTGCCTGATGCCATGGCAAGCTAAGCAGAGTCAGGGTAGGACCTGATAGCCTGTTGGTCAGGGTGGTGGTGGCAGTCCTCTTGGAGTGATAGATGTGGTTCTGATGAAGCAGTGATCCTGTAGAAGGCTCTGGTCTTCCTCTGATGGTCCAGTAGTGGTTATGTAGCTCTTGCCCTCTGGGAATGCAGTAGGTAAGGGCTGACTGTGGTGTTCTGAAGCTCAGATTAGATCCATGTAGGAATGCTTGGCTCCTCCTGCTGGGTGGAGCATCTCACAGTGGGATGATTTTATCAGTCATGCAGTGAGGCTTGATGGCCCATTAACAGAAGATGTCCCCCTGGATGGCGTTATCAGGGATGTGTCATGGAAGAGATAAAGAACTCTGCCCCACTTGGTTTTAACAGATGGTGATAGAATACATACTTTTGGTTACATTTTACATTGTAACCTAAGACACTGAATCACTAACATTTTTCCAGTTTGCACACCAAGATGAGACAATATTTTAACAAATAACATGGCTTCAGAGAGACCCAGTTATCTATCAAACATGTCTAAACTTAAACAGACTTGCTTGTATAGGATTTTTTTTTCTTTGACAAGCCTGATTTTTAGGGAGATTCATGACTGAAACACTTAACAAATGTTACATCTATGGAATAGTGCATTGAAATTCAGCTGTGGGTAACAGCCTATCCTTAGAAGATGTCTACTGGAATACTTCTGTTTTGTCTTTTTTTAAAATTGAATTTGGTAATAGCTTTAAACTGTGATAGGGCAGAAAGTAGACACTTGTCAAAACCCTGGCATCTTTCTCTGTTCTGTTTGTTTGTGGTTTTCTTTTTGCCATTGACCATAATTCTTGTGATTTGTTGTTAGGAGTCGCATCGGAGGTGTAAAAATGTATCATATTGTGAGATTTGCACAGGGTTGCTAAAGATGCTCATCCTGCAGGACAGTGCAGGAGAGGTATGTTCAGCCCCATGTTCTGTAGGGATCTTTTGGCACTTGGAGACCAGTTTCTGCAGTTCTGGTTGTTGGGATGTGCAGCAGTTGGCAGACAGCATCCCTACAGTCCTGGGCCGAGTAGCAGAGTCCCCACAACCCTGGATCTTCCAAATTGCTTTGAAGTCAAAACTGTTCATAGAGTGTATTTAATCCTTTCAGTACGTTTGAATGTGCAATAAACCAGTCAGATAGGAAAAATGCAAAATGGATTATTGCCCAAAAGCTTTGCATGCAGTCTCATGTGGATTTTTCACTAAAAAAGTGTAAAAAACCCCAAAACCCAAACCCAGATACTAAAGCCCACCCCTAATGAAAATCCTGTCACACCTGCAGCACAACTGGCTCAGTACAAATGAAGTGAGGTGAAGGGAAAGGCCCCTGATTTGGAGATCTATAGGTCAAGTAGCTTTATGTCAACGAATTAGTTGACATAAGATAGTTCCTAATGTCTTTGCTAGGTCAGTGTTTTATTGAATGCACAAAATAAGAATAGGCAAGGATTGTTGTTTCGAAAAGTCCGTCTGTTTTTTGCTGTATTTAAAAGCCCTTGTCAAGGTACCTCCTCCATGCTGACAGTAACGAGAATAGGGCACTGTCTTTTAAATTATTTCAGTTCTCTTTTCAACAGCTTCACCACCTCTCCCGTTGTATTGTCTTTGCAATTTTGTGCCACTTCAGTGACGACAAAGACATTTTTTGTCTTGTTCTGTACATGCATTTGAGGCAGGCCTTAAAGCTGGTTGGGTGGATGGAGGAACAGCAAGAAGCGAGGCAGAACGGCTTTGGAGCCATGGCCTGTTCTTCCTGTGCCCAGTTCCAAGGCCAGGGAAGGACAAAATGCTAACAGGAGTTAGCATGACTTGAGCCAATGGCTCTCAGAGGTCTGGGATAACCTCAGCTGTCTGAATTTGTGTGGCCATTCCCACTCGGTCTGCCAGCACTTGAACTCGGTTGTTACTTCTCAAACTTGCCCAAAGAATACCATCGAGTCCCGTGTTCATTTTGTCATTCCACGTTCCACCTTGTGCGCGGATACTCTTGGATCTGACCCGAAGGAAATACGAGGTACAGCGTGTCTGTCGTTCCTGTCCCACGGCAAACCCCGCAGCTGCTCCAGCAGCAGTGCCCTGACACTGCTCCTCAGCCTCTACTCTATGCTCAGGGATGTAGGAAACCACCACTCTGCTCGTGTGTTCTATCAGGAAGAAACGAGACTGTTGGATGGATGGGTGTGAGTGTTCTCTTGGGCATTACGTTAGACAAGACCCTGCTCCAAAAAGGCTGCTCGAAGCTTCAGACGGTGCGATCGGCGCTCGCTCAGCAGTTTGTCCTCAGTTCAAGTCGAGGTGGTTGTAAAAATCCAACAGATTTTGTAAATTACCGATCCAGCCACCAAGCCCTCTGGAGCCAGTGTCCGGGTTCGGGGCTTTGTGGCACAGCAAATTCCCAGAAACACAGTATGGATCTGGTTTTAATCTGGTTTTGGTTTTTTTTTTTTTTTTTTTTTTGTTGTCGTTGTTGTTGTTGTTCTTCAACCACTTTATAATGTATTTTTTTTAATTTATTATTTTGTAATGTCATGTTTAAGTATTGCTGCTATCCTTGTTATTCTTCCCACTGTTTTTATTGCAGATTTATTTTGTGGAAGTTGTACACTAATGTTTCATTTTATGTCTAAATCAAAGTATTTAAAGAAATACTAGTTCTATTTAATGTGGTTATGGAACCAGCTGGAATAAACAGTGATTGTATAGTAGGCTGGACCCAGGAGGTCATGTTCATTTTTGTTACATATGCAATAAACTCACAACTTTAAACTCTTGGTAGCCACTGTTTTGTTTGTTAAAATATTTCTGGAAATCAGAGGAAAAAAGTGGACAAATTATCGAAATGCAACTGATTTCACAGATCTATATGACTGCCCAGATGAAAGTCCTTCTTTGCAGGGAAAACACTTTTTTTCATTAATTCACCTTAATCTTTTTCCCTTCTTTTCTCATTATTTGTCCGCATACTTTTCCAAAACCTCAGTTTGCAGAAAGAAATTATAATCTCCCCCTTAATGAAAGCTAGAGAAAGATTCACTTAAGTTGCTGAATCCTTGCTTTCCTGTTTGTTTTTGTTTTGTTCTCTTTTTTTCCTATTTACTGCTGCTTTGCAAGTGAAGAAGGGCAGGAGCAAGTCCAAGGATGGTGCTCAGTGTCGGTGTGTGCTGCAGCAGTGCCTTCCCTCCCTGATGCTGAAAGCTAGGGTTTCTTCTGGTCATAATTTGGTTTAATAAAATAAATAAAAAAACCACAAATAAAATTCTTTTTATTCTTTGAGTAATTTCACAATACGAACAAATGACCAGGGAGCTGCTGTAGCCAACCCCTTGTGTCAGCCAGTGGCAGGGACTGTACAATTTCATAACCTGGAGCAGGAAATCGTGTCAGTCCTTCAGTGCTCTGTCAAACACTGGCACCGCTGTTTTCTTTAATAACTACTTTTTGGGAAGTTTTCCTGATTTCTGCTTTCCTTTTGGTGCTAAGAGAGAGGAGGATCCCTGTAGCCTGCTCCAGTGGGTGGGCTGTGCTGTAGAGGAACTGCTCCAGGACTTCTCTACAACGTGAACCTCTTGAAAACGCAATTAAAATTTTCCCATCTCTCTGGGGAAATCTTGCGGAGCTCAATGAACCGGCTGTCTCCTTTTCTGGCAGCTTGGCAAGTCACTTCAGGCCCGCAAGTTCCATTTCCTACTTTTCCTGCAGGACGTCCCCGGCTACAAGCGCGGTGTCCTGGGGCAGTTCCCTGTCACTCGCTTGACCTCCATGAGCACCCAGAGCTGAGGGGGACAGGGTGGGGGTTCCGTGCAGGGGTCCCGGACCCCCCCATTGCTGAGCACCCCAAAAAGTTCGGCCCCACCTCCCCAAGCCCCGGGCCCCGCCCCGCCTACACGTGCAGCCCTGGCCACGCCCCTTCCCCACGGGAACACCGCCCGCCCGACAGGGGGCGTGGCGCGGCGCTGGCCGACCGCCCCCTCTCTCTATGGTAGGTTCTCCGGGCCCGGCCCGCCCGCGCCCCCCCGTGCCGCTCTGTCTCTCCCTCGCCGTCTCTCTATGGTGCGGGGCGGTGCGGTCACGTGGCGCGGGCCGGGCGGAAGCGGCGGGAGCGGCGGTTAAATGAAGCGGGGCCGGAGGGGCGGCGGGGCCGGTGAGTGCTGGGGTGACCCCTCTGTCCTGCGGAGCCGGTGAGTGCCGGGACAGCGCTGCCGCCCGACGGACAGAGAGGCCGCCCCGGGGCGTCCCTGGGCCTCGCCGGACCCCTCGCTGCGGGGTCGGGCGCTGCTCCCGGCTGGGGCCTGTCCTCAGGGACGGGTCGTTCCCCCCTCCTCACCCCCTTCCTCTTCGCGTCCCCTCAGGGCCCGGTGTCTGTTTCGTCCGTTCCTCTTCCCTCGCGCCCCTTCAGGGCCAGTCCGTCTCCGCTTTTCCCGTCAGGGACGAGTCGTTTTCCCCCAGGCGCTTCCCTTCAGGGACGGGTCCCCCGCGTCGTCCTCCCCTTGTCCGTCCTCCCGTACCCATCCACTTTCATTTAGGGCCGAGTCCTTCCTCCTCGCTTTCTCTCAGGATCGGGGACACCCCCACCCCCTCCAGCTCCCCTCAGGACTGGGTTCTTTCCCTCTACCTTCCATCCCCTCAGGGCCGGTCCCTTCTCCCCCATTCCCGGGGCCAGGGGAGGTCCCTTCACCTCCGTGCCCCCCTCCCTGTGTCCCCCGGCAGCCCCGAGCGACACCCGGGGACCGGCGCTGCTCTCCGGGAGTTCCTTAGGGCTGTCCCGGGTATCCCGGCCCGGGTGTCGGGGATAACCTCTGGCGGGGAGAGGAAGGTAAAAGATTGTTCTCTTCTGACCCCTGCTCAGTGTGGGAGCGCTCGGTGCCGTTGGGACGTCTCGACATTTCAGGCATCTGCTGTGGGAGCCGCTGCAGGAAAGAAACCCCAAACACAGCTGTCCTCGGAGCTCAGGGATCAGTGTAAGAGATACTCCTCTTCCTCCTCTTGTTTCCCTTCTCTATTGATCCAAGTGCCGGCCCGGCGTGGTAGACAGAGCACAGCCTGGAAGCGTTAATGCACACTGTGTTTATGTAATGAATAAACCTGCACCTGGAGCTGACCTTGTTCCCCCAGGTGGCTGGAGGCAGGTGGGGATCCCACCGAAGTCTAATGAGGCTGAAGAGCTGTGGGGAACTCCAGCGTGTGTGTGAAGAGAGGAGTGTGAGCTTGCCCGGGGCAGTGCTTTGGGGTGGGCAAAATGCAGATTGGCTTAAAGAGTCATCCCGTGGATCCCGGGCTTTGCAGCTGTGCTGGCTGGAACCCTGGGTGGGTAACAGCTGCTTGCACCTGCCAGCCCAGCCCGAGAGGTTTTTCCTTTCATCTCACATGTGCTTTATAACCTGGAGTGTTGTCTTTGAGCGTCCTCCAATACCTTACTTTAGAATCTTACTGACAGATGCTTAGAACACTTTTTGTACAAGTAAGTTTAGTAGTTGATGTTTCTGTTCAGTTTCTTATAGTTTGGTCACTGTCCTGAGACCTCTGATGCTTTGAAAGAGAAAAGCTGACGTTGCTGCTGTGCACTTTTATTTCCATAATCCAGGCATGATGCTGAGGGACTAAAGCTTGATGTCCATGTGCTTTTCGGAGCATTCCCTCTCGTGTTTCTTTCCCTATGGAACAGCAGGCTCTTGCTTTGCTTCAGGCAGTGGTTCTAGGGAGAATCTCTCAGTGCCTTGGGGCCTAAGACCTGTGGACAGATCTCTGTTTCTCTAGTCTGTCTCTGTGGAGGTTGAGTCCTATTTGTGAACAATTTCTGCTCTCCTACCTGATGCACTTCGGAGCTGTTGCAGGTTTCCAGTGGTAGCAGTGGAGGGAAAGGCAGGTGTCACCTGTCAGGCATTTAGACTGGCCTTTTCATGCTCAGCTAATGTGGCCTCTCCTGCTTTCAGAGAGGATGGCATGAGGGTTTTTCCTCCAGCAGCCTGTTTGGAAGGGGGAGCAGGAAATCTGAGACCCATCATTCTGCAGACCCAAATCTTGGGCAGGTTCTGGTACATCCCTGAACAGGTACAGGGCCATAGGAATGTGCAGCTCAAACAAATGTGGTAGAACTCATTTTGTTTATGACTAGTAGGATTCCAGGGATAGCTTTAAATTCCAGAACTCTGAGATTTAGAGCTTTAATATGTGCTTTTAATTTCTAGGATGAATGCTGTGCAAAAATTCCACTGCCTTACATCAGGCCTTCTGCAATTGTAAACACGTTAATAGATTTCATGTGCTGGGTGTCTTCGTGGTGTGACTGGATGTTAATAAACAATCATCTTGACAGGAGTTTGTGCCTGGAACACCAAGACTTGGGAAGGGACTCAGACAGATTTCCTGAAGATCTGTAGACATTCAGCCTGCTTGGAGATGCTGCATTGTGGTAACAGGCTTTCTTCCATCTCTTGTTCTTGCTTCCTAGGATGTTTTCCCTCTGTTGGCCTGGCTGCAGGCAGTAAAGGCAGTAACAGTAGTTCCTAGAAGAACACTTGGGGCAGGTGTTACTGGTGATAAGGTACAGTTGGGATTCCAGCAGGGTGCTGGCAGCCTGTTCCTGGGCTGGAGTTTCAGGAGCTGCCTCGGAAGTTCAAATTCCGGGGTAGACAAGTGCTTTGTCTGCCTGAGAATGCAGTGGGCGTTCCTGCCACTGGCGAGACTTGTGCTTTGAAATTGGACACAAATCACCGAAAAGTCCTGTGGCAAGAATAGGTGGGGCAAAGACACAATTCCCGCGGCTCTGGCGCAGCTGGAGAGAGACAGGAAGCATATCCCAGGGGCCAGGAGCTGATTAGCAACCTGGAGTAGCAGAAACCCGAGTGCAGGAGACGTGGAGCCCTTTGGGGGGTGTTTAGTGCCTGCTGGAAGAAGCTCCCATTCATTAATTTGGAATGGGTGTCTTATTTTTATTTATATCTTTCTAAAGCCATTGTGAGTGGTTTGCCGTGTCTGAATGCTGGCGGTGCTGGGTGTTGGGGCTTGCCACTGGCTGCATTCTTTCTGCAACAGTCAGAACTGCACAACTAATTCCTCTCACTGGAAGTTTGGGATTGTTTTTTGCAGATGGATTTGATCCGGAGATATTTTAAGATTCTTTTAAGTTACTGAATTTGGATATCGTCATAACTACTTAAAGACGAGGCATTAATGGTCTCCAAAGCCTGTGTGTGCACTGAAGTGATGGTGGGGTTTCAAGCTGCTTCATGGAACTGGGATTACTCTCAGTAGGACCAATCCCGATGGGATAGGTGCCTTTTTAAATACAGCAGAGGGTGTGAAACACTCACTGCCTGGGGACAGCAGCTATCTCCTAGTAGCAGCCCAGGAGATAAGTTCATTTGTGTACAGGCTGGGAGTTCCTGTGTTTGAAAAGGAGCTGAAGAACGGGCTGGTCAACATTACACCGGAGTAGTTTTGTTTTTAAGCAATTTACTGGAAGTGGGAAATCGGGGAGGGGTAGGCAGAGAAAACAGGAAAAAGAGGGCGGGGAGAAAGCCACTTAGCAGTGTCCTGGTGGCTTGAATAAGTTATCCTTGCCAAAGCACCAAGATGAGAGATAATGAGCGCCTCACTGAGCTAGGATAATCTCGTTCTCAGCAGCCTTCATGCCTCTTTATACAATTTAAGGTTTATTTTGGACTATCTCGGGAATGATGTTTTTCCTCTGGGTCAGTGCTTAAAGGCTTGCAGTGGTTTCAAATTCATAACAATCCTTGAGAAAGCTTAATTCCTGACGATGGGAAATGATATTCCTTCTGAATGACACCTCTCTCCTAATTACCAACCCTGCTGTGGTTCCCTCCCTGCGTTCAGTGAGGGGAACTGTCAGTGCCTGATTAAGTGGAAAAAGCATTGGGCTTGAGGGAAGGATTTCACCGTGGGGCAGCTGCTACCCCGAGCCACGATGTCACCTCGCAGTGTTCCTGACCCAGGTCAGTGGGAATTTAAATCAAATATGTGGCTTCCTCTGGCTTTAGGGAGCCCCATCCTGTTCTGATGCTGGTGGTGCCCAGCTGCTCCCAGGGTGAGTTTTGGAGGCTGTGGTTGCCCCTTGTAACAAGAAGTGAAGTTGATGAGCTGAAATAAAACTGGGAGTGTTTGTGGGTGTCAGGGTGACCTGAAATGTTTTCAATTGGCCTCGGAGGCCAAGCGTGGTGTTCCTCACCCTCAGCCTGCTCTCCCCTGCAAGGAGGCCAAGCAACTGCATGCATTATTCAGAGAAACATTTGGGTGGGATCTGTAGAGGCATCACGTGATGTTGCTCTGCAGTACAAGGTGGTCGGGATCTGCACTAGCTGGAATCTCTTTAGGGGTGAATATAAGAATGAAAAACGGCCTCAAGTAATGTTTTGTCCAAAGCACTGCTTGCACAAGGCTCCTGTACTGCTTTATGCAGACTGACATGCTCTTACCAAGCTGTGGGCACTACTCCTGTTACTCCCTGGAGAAAAGCAGGCAGGGGTTGGCTTTTTGCAGCCCTTGCAAAACCAGTGAGGAACGGATTTACACTTCTACTTCCAAATCCCATCCCAAAGACATGCATTTTTGTGTGATGGAGGGAGAAGGGAAACCTCTCCCTGATGCTTCTTGCAGATCATTTTTGCTTGAAGGCTGGTCTTGGAAAGAGCACTAGCCCACGTACCCCTTGGCAAGTACAAGCTCTGTTGGGCAAACGCATTTCAGGGGTTTGGCAGAGGGAAGGACAGCAGTGCTGACAGCTGCCTGCAGCACAGCCACGATGCTGCTGAGGACTTTCCTCCTCTCTCTGCTCTGCTGTTGTGTGCTGAAATGCAATTTGAGGGAGATGACAGCAGCAGCATAATGGGGCGGCAGGAAAAGCAGCTCTTTTCTTCTTTTCAGGAAACCAGCGGGGTAGGGCATTTAATGCCTCCCATGCTGCTGGGATTTCCAGCTACAGATGAGCAAGACCTGGGAGCAGTAACTTGGCTAATGTAAACAGTTCTCTGTAGATTGTTAAAGCAGAATCCTTTGGTAGTGGGGCAGGCTTCATTGTGTATCAACTGGGAGGTGCCCTTGGATCTGCCAGGACTAGCACAGACCAGCTCAAAACGGCTGGAATGCACCTCTGCCTTGGACACAGTGTCTGGAGAGTGCTCCTCAGCTCAGTGTGTTTGTGTTTATTTAGCAGTTTGTGGCTGTTTTTACTGACCCTCCAGCCCAGGTGGTTAAATAATCTGTCTGATATCGAAACACCCAGGAACAGAATTTCTGTTCTGCTGTGAGGACTCACCTGGTGTTGGACAGGAGTGTGTTGACCAAGGGTGGGCACAGAATTCACTGCCTGAAACAGTCTGTCCTTAGCAACTGCTCTGAGTGCAGCCTGTGTAACCTCCTGGCTGTGGCCTGTGGTGGTTTTTGTAGTCCTGTATCTGTGGAATGTTTGTTTGCCTTGGGATCAGTGGGTACCATACAGTCTTGTTAATCTACAGGACTGTGGACCTGGAGAATTAACGTGCAGCTCTTCTTTCCTCGCTTTTTAGCTCATCATTCATTCATTTGTGAACTTTAGTAGTCTCAGAAGGGATTCATGCTGGATGTGGAGCATCTCTAAATCCAGCCACCATCTAATTTCACCGTTTTCTGTTCCAATGTAGTGGTACTTACCTCAAATGCAGCCTCTTTGCTTTTCTGCTATTTTAACATACTCCAACTCCACAGTGGCCACTGCCACGTGACATGGATGAAGTCAGGCTGGACAACTGTCATGAGTCTGGAAGGCTGCCCTGGGTTTTCACTGAGAGTTTGCTGGGCTGGAATTGGCCACAAGGCTACACATGGCTGTAAACAAAACTAAACCAAATTTTACAAAGGCTGTTGCTGGCTGTCTGGAAAATCTTTTGACGAGTGGTCATCTGCGGTGCTGGAGCAGTAAGGAGATAATTGCAGTTCTTCTGTGAAAATGCTCCTTCTGCAGCAGTTGTTGGGTGCAAGAGGCAGCTTATTTTTCATTCTTTCCAGCAGAAATTGCTGCACAGCATGGATTTGTTGCTCAGGGGCTGGCACCTGTCTTGTAAGGTTTCTGTCAGTATTTACTCTCAGTAGGTTAAGGCCATTTAAGACTTAGCACTGTGAGCTTGGTCTGTTAGCCCAGCCTGGCTCTAAACTGGCTCTTGTATATATTTAAACCCTTAATTGATTGTGTAAAAGCATCTTTCAAAGTCCCTGACCTTGCAGTAGGACCACGTGTAGTTTCAGTGTTAGGGATAGGCTGTGGCTCTATCAGCTTAAGCTGCAGTTTAAGATCTTCCCCCTTGTTGCAGTTTATTTTACCACCTTAATTCTGTTCTCCCAGTCCCACCATGCTGGATATATGGAGGGTATCTGATCTAAATCCTACAAAAATGTTTTCCAGGGCATTTCCTTTCAAAGCTGTAAGAATTGCAGGAGGAGCTCATTGTGAGAGGAAGAAACAAGCTGTGGTATGGGAGCATGACTATCCTTAACAGGTATTGAAGTGAGACCCTTCTGAACATGAAGCCACAGCTTCTGGCCACTGACCTTTGGAACTGTGGCAAGTGCAGATGCTTAATGTGGCCCTAAAGAAGGGTATGGCTGTTGTAACCAGAATATGTGACCTGTGAAGTCATTCTTTTTGGAAGTCCCTCACTCTGGGATGTTTGACACCTGGAAGGGTTGGTGGCAGGCTTTTAAGTCAATATTTCTGAAAGTGCTGTGCAGATTGACAGAGACCTTCTTTCTGCCAAGGTGGGCTGCTGCAGTAAGTCAGGTTTTTTTTCCCTGTGTGCCACCTCAAGGTCAAGTCTCAGCTTTTGTGTTGTCAGCAGCTTTATGAACGAGGTGAGGTGTGCTGTACTTGAAAGCAAAGTTTTTTGTGATGAGTTCAGGTCATGTTTAAAATAAAATACAAAAATACCCCCTTTCCACTTTTTTTCTGGTGGGACATTATGCTCGTAGTTTTTTCTGGAGCACAGCTTCCCGAGTGCAGCTTAGGTGGTTTCCTGAGTTGGTCTGATGGGCAGCTGCTCAACATCCAGGATGCCATCAGAGCCTATCAGTTCCTTGTGATTTTCAAGTCCTCTGGCTGCCACTGGAACTAAACCTGACTCTGTGCTTTCCAACCCTCTTGGTTTTGATCTGCTTATCCCTCACTGCTGCTTTTCACAGCAGTTTGCTGGTTGTGTGCAGGCTCTCAGCGCCCCTGTGAACAGGGCTGTGAGTTGAGCAGGCTGCTGGTTGCTCATCACTGTGAATGTCAGTGCCACTGCCTGTCCCAGCAATCTTAAATCCCTTAGCTATATTTCCTCTCCAGTGAAAACAGTGCTAAGATAGAAACCTGAATGCTCCTGAAGATGTTCATCCAACTTGTTAAATAACTCCTTAAAAGGCTGCACTTGGGTTTCTTTGTTCTGTTAAGCTCTTTAAAGTGGCATTCAGGATCCTTTAAAAAAGAAAAGAAAAAAGGTAGGAAAACTACTGAGGGTTTGGAGAGGAAATGCTCTGTTCTTTCTCCTGGAGGGATCTATGAAGTACAAATAACAGGAGCACACTGCTATATATCCTGGGGCTCACAGGGCATTTCTCCTGCTCTTTTCCATGTGGCTGCTGGGTTCATGGAAAAGAGAAGGCAGCTGCAATTATTGCTGTGTGGAGCTGTGGCAGGTAAGTGCAGCACCTGGGGGTTTGTGGAGTCCAGCTCTTTAAACCCACTGGTGTCTGACTCTTGGTGCTGATCAAAGCAGCCCCTGGCCTTTCCCTGGAAGGGAAACAACTTATGAGTTCAAGGAAAGGAAACTGGAAGTAAAACTCGCTTTGGAAGCAACAGAGCTGCAAATCACGTGGTTTTACATGCTCTTCCATTCATTCCCACCCTTATAGCACAACATCAGAACAAGTCAGTTCTTCTAAATGATAGTTTGGGAGGTAGGCTGTGAGCAGAGCAAGGCTGGATTTGTGTGTAGGTCTGTAGCCAAGTGCTGAGCTGCTGGCATCTGAATTGTTACATCAACGTGAAATGCCAAGCTGGCACCTGTGTTTGTGATGTGGGAGGGAGGTTTTGGATTCAGGGGATTACAGTGGATGATCTTGCACATGCCAGAAGTCTGAGGCAGGCAGAGTACTGCCCTTTACAGGAACTAACTCCAGGGACGCCTCTTTCTCCCTCAAAACCTTGGTTTTTCACTTCACTTGCAGAATGAGCTGCTCGAGGTAATGGCATTAACTTCTTTCCAACTAGAATTTGTAGAATTAACTTTTTTTTTCAGGACTCAGTTGAATGAGGAAGAGGGGGAATAACAGATCCAAAGGTTTCCACCCCTTGTGCAGAAAGTGTTTTCTTGCAAGCATCAAAACAAGGAGTCTTGTGCTGGTCAGGGAGATGGGATGATATGGAGCCCTGTTATTTGGCAGAGGGACTGATGGGGGTCATAGGAAGGCACTGAAATGTCCACCTGACTTTGGTGCCAGTCTCCAGGGAATAGCTCAAAGGAATGGGAAACTTTCATTTGAGTTGCCCAGTTTTGGAAAATGAATGCAGCTGTTTCAAAACAGTCTTAGATTTTAGAGAGTAGCTCACAGAGCAGATGTTTTGCTAGGGAAATGCAAATATTTTGCAGGTTTGGGAAGGAAAACTGGTGCCAATGTATGTGGCCAGCTGTTAGGTGAATTAGATAGAACTGGGTACATTTCTTTCCTTTTGTACTTTGTGTTTCAGATAAAAATGGTGATTGGGTACTTCAAACAATTATGATTAATAATTATGATACTGTGACCTTGATGAAATGAGCTGCAGGTAAGGTTGATGAGAAGTGATGTACAGACAGCCAAGATGTTTCCTGTAAGTCCTGAGCAGACTTAAAAAATGGGGGAAAAATCTAGTTGGGGATTTGAAGCCAAGTAATCCCTAAATACCTGCTCTCTTGATTGCTCCTGAGTAAGCAATTTTCCTTAGCCTGGAGCAGTGACAGGGAGATGTAGCCTGTCCTGTGTTAATCTGTTGCCTCTCTTTTTGGAGCATCTCCTGATGTGCTGTTGGTCACACTCCTGACTCTGCAGTTATCAGTGGTGAGCCTGGGAGGAAAGGGCATCACTCCCTGCAGTGCTTTTCTCCTTGGGTAAGAGAGAGTGAGGAGCAGGGAACTTTTGGGAGGTAACTGGGAGCTGTGATTTCTGCCAGTTTCATTCCTCTTTTCCATCTTCATTCATGACCTGCTCTGGAGCTGCTGGAGCCAGTTGAAGGCTGGTGTGGTTTTGGAAATAGTGGCTGCTCTGCTGGGATACTTTCTGAACTGTGTGTTGGGTGTCTTGTCTGTCAGGGGAGGTGAACATTCAGGTTGGATTTCCTTGCCTCAAAACATTTCTTGTATTATATTGTCTTATATTTCAGTGTGGTGAAACCAGTTCTGTGGCTTTCTGCCCTAGAAGTGTTGCCTGGCTCTTTTTATTGTTCATTTCACTTTCTATTCCTTGATGTTTCTCACATCTCAGGAATCCTGTCTTCCCCTTCTCAGAGAGTGTACATGTTTAAAATCATGTGGTAAACCAAGCCAGCTGCTAATGTGGGAAACACTTTGGGAATACTTTATAACTCACCAGCCAGTTCTGCTATTAAATGATCTTCAGGTTTGTTGCTTCTCTTCAGCACATGCTGCAGGTCCGAAAATTGGTGTCAGAGCTGCATGGATGTTCTTGTCATAGGTGCCCCTGGTCTGTGCTCCTGAAAGGAGCTTTTGGCCAATACCTGTAGTAGATTGTGCTGCTGGAAACCTGGTGGTCTTTCCTGTGAGCCACTGCCCACACACTCCTGCCTTCAGAGGCCAGGGTAAGGCTTTTGGGCTGGAATCAATGCTTTTTCCACTTTTCCCAGGCTTGGAACTGAGCGAACCTGCTGGCAGGAGCCCTGCTGCAGCCCCACGTGTTGACCTCTGGCTCTGTCCCTTTGCAGGGTGTGAGGCAGTGGCAGTAGCTGCCTTGTGCATAGCAAATAGGATTTGTTTGTGCCCAGCAGTTCTTGTTGGGCTTATGATCAGGGGATTTCTAATTTTCAGTTGGGATGATGCTGCTTAACACTACCAACAACTGTTAAACTCCCCCTGCTTTTGCTCAGTGCCTGTCACAAGGAGCAGCCCCCAGCAAATCGTGAACCCTTTGAAATGTTTCAGTGAAATGCTTGACAGTAACTCAGGCTGGTATATTTCCCTTCTGTTGTGCTTTTTTTTCTTTTTTTTTTTTTAAGGACTGAATTTTTAGCTTTTCACTTTGGTGGTTGTCACAAGCCCTGCATTATTTAAGTAGCTTGTTTTAGCAGCTTGAAATGAGCCAGAAATTCACCTTGCTCGCAGGCTACCAGCAGACACGTTTGCTGCCTGCAGGCACAAAGTAGGAGTTGATGCTCTTCTGTCAGTGTAGGTGAGCAACAGTGGTGTTCTGTGTGGGGGAGAGGCTAAAGCACAGTGATTTGATGTTGCTGACATCTCTTTCAAGTTGCTCTTTTTTTTCCCCCTCCCCCCTGTTCATTTAGGATCTCAGTTCCTGCCTCCCCTGCTTTCTGTCTAGTCCTGTTGCCTTGAGCTGGAGCCAGACAAGCACTTTGAGTTTAGTCCCATCTTGGGTATGTGGGAGTTCAAGATTTCAAATGCTGTAAGTGAGGGGAAAACTACATGACACTGTGTTGAGAAGGGAGGGTCTCCCCTTGACTGTCAGTTTAAATTCCAGCACCATCTGAAGATGCTCATCACAGCACAAATGTGGGGTAGAGGGAGCAGATTTGAGTTCTGCTCCAGTTACTGCAGTCCAGAAACGCCTTCAAATATCAGAAGATTAAATATATGCACAGCACCGAGGGTGGCTATTTTTAGGTTAAGCTAAAAATATGTCATGTGGTGTTTAAAAGGCTTTTGAATGGGTTTTGGAAATCCTTGTGTAAGCATTCTGTGTGCTCCTGAGACCTGCTTCACCTCGTAGCAGCTGATCCCTTACCTCATAGTAGTGGTTGGAAGCAGTGGTTTTGTGGATGATATTTTTGCATGTTTGAGGAGCTTGTCCGGGAAGTCCCTGTGACCTCAGCTGTCAGTCTGAGGTCTTGTCAGTTCAGAGAACTGTTAAACCCAAGTCCCTGGTGGGCTCTGGTTTTCCCAGTAGCTGTTCTGTTAATGCATTCTTCTCCTTTCAATTTGCTGTAGGAAAAACCATAATGGGGAGGATTTTACTGTCTGCACATTGAAACAGCTTGGGTGTGCTGTGTCAGAGGGTGGTGGGGCACAGCCCCAAGGCTCCCAGAGCTCCAGGAGCATTTGGACAATGCTCTCAGGCACAGGGTGGGATTGTTGGACTGTCCTGAGCAGGGCCAGGAATTGGACTCTGATCCTTGTGGGTCCCTTCCAACTCAGGATGTTCTGTGACTGAGTTATGAGTGCACGAAGTAATATAGAGGTGAAATTGGGTGGGACCACATCTTCAGCATGGTGGGTCCTCACTGCACATTCAGTGGGTGTCTTAAGAAGTCATGATGACAATTTTGTGTCATCAGGATACTGCTATAGGGATTCATGTCCCAAATCCAGCTTGATGTGCAATAGTACAGGTGGGAGCTCTTTAAGAAAAGAAGAAAAACTAAAAAGCTTGGAAAGTGTTCATCTGACTGCTTTGCTGTTAAAACAGTTCTAGTTTCCTGTCCTTGACTGTATTGCAGAAAACCTGATGGGCATGTTAGAGCCTGCTTATAGGTAGCCTTATTCTTTGCCTATAAATAGGCACTGAAATCACTGAGGTAGTGTGGAAGAGCTGCTTTCCATCTGTCTTCCTTGCTTTTTTATTATTGTTTATGTAGGGCAAGACCCCAGGGTGGCTTTGATCTTGTTACTTCACATTCTTGGTGGCCTGGTGCTATAAACATGAATAAACTTCTTATTCATGCCACTAGATGGAACTGGCCCATGCTTATGGATATTTGTTTAAACTTCAGCTCTGTATTGAGTATTGACAAAATGAATTGCTAGCTCTTGGTGGAAGCTTGGCTTTTACTCTCAAAGCAGGGTTTTATTAAGCTGCTTGGGGTTTTATTCAGCCTGTTTTGAAGTAGGAAGAATTGCCAGTTCTTTCCAGCCTTGACTTTTTTTGTTGTTGCCTTGACTGTGTATTACAGTTAATGCTGTTTATTATATTCCTGCTTTTACACCACTGAGTCTTTTAGTGATGTCTGCACACTTTCTTGCATGGAAGTGCAGATAGTTTTTTATCCCAAATTTAATTTCAGATTATTCCCTGTATCTCTTTCTTGCTGCTGAAGGTTGAAGTGTGCAAGTTTCTCTCTACTGATCTGGAGTGGCCCACAGAAAATACAGCCTTAGTCTTGTGGCTTATCCATCATTCTTGGATCTGAACAGCTGGGGTTTTGCCAGCGTTGGAAAAAGCACCATTTGAGCTATTTGAGAGAAGATTTTTTTTTTTTTTTTTTTTTTTTTTTTTTTTTTTTTTTTTTGTGGCTGTGCTGAGCATTTGCAGTGTCACCCCACTGTGAAGTAGCCAGCCCTGCTAACACACCACAAGTCCCTGGAGGGGAGAACTATCCAACCACTCAGCTTTGCTTGGAGCAGATCTGAGCAGACACCTGTCTAGCCCCTGTCTGCACCACTTGATGCTGCAAGGGCTGATTTGTGGCTCTCACAAATCTCCTTGTTCCTCCCCAGCAGTCTCAGAGCAATCCTTTGCTGTGTTTGCTTGGCGACCTTGGCCACGCTGAGCCTATCCCTGCTTCTCTTTCCCCACCTTTTAAATGGCAAGAAGTGAGTTGATTTTGTTTGCTAAAGGAGTCAGACAGCTAAGGATGGAAAAGTGCTATGCAGGGCTAGGTGATTGCTACTCACAAGTGCCAGGGAAAATACAACTGTAATAATGTGGATGTGACCTTTTAGAAAGGCCAGAGTTTGCCCAACAAGTTTGCACTTACAATGACCCAGCTCTTGAGCTGCAGCTCCAGCACCTGCCTGTGATGGTGGAACAGCACTTCAGTGCCATTCTGGCAAATAAAGATTTACTTCTCCTTATAAGGCAGAAGGTGAAGAATCTAGAGGAAACATCCCCAAAAATCTTGCTTTTCAGGTGTTTTCAAAGCACCAGTATGCCCATAATAATCTCAGAGCTACTTACTGGAATTAGGGTGTGCTACTGTGGTATCAGGGCTCAGATGCAGGGGTAGTTGCATGTTTGTGGTAGTGCTGGTTAGAAGAGGCCTCTTGCTGTTCCCTCACACAATTTCCCACTCAAAATTGGACCATCATCAGATCAGGGATCAGGTAAATGTGGCTGTTTGTAGGCAAGCCTTGAAATCTTTATGCTGGAGGTTTCCTCTGAACAAGATTCCCTCAGGCTCTAAGCCTATGCTGCTGGGCTTTTTTAAGTGCTAAATTATACATTTTAATTTTTATTATTGTATCTTACACATCTGAATTCATGTCTTCATTTTACTGTCCTGGCTGCAAATCCTATTCCCTGCAGAGGAAGTTAAGTAGAATTACTGAGGGGGAATTTATACAGCTCTTGTGTACTAGCAAACAGGATTTTATAGCAGACCCACCATTTTCTTCCAGCTTATGCATCAGTAAATATTTAATAGTACAGATTCCTCTGTGCTGCAATAAGAAGATGAATACTTTCCAATAAAAAAACCCCCCACCCTCTTTTCTCCTTCCAGTGATCAAAATGTGCTTGGAGTTCCTGCATGTGTTCAGCCTCTGTGTGATAGTGGAAATGGAGAGCTATAAGCTGACAGAGCATAAAATGGAAACCTTCTGTTAGTTTGCAGTGATTCCTCTGGCCCCCTAATCCTGTTTGGGAGCCTCTGGCCAATTCACTGTGACTCTCTGAGAACAGGTGGGGGTGGCAAAGTTTAGTTCCAAAAAGCCCAGTCCTGTGAAGGAACCTGATTCCTGTCATGCTCTCCTTTTGGTGTGAGAACAGATGGTGTTTCCTGGAATTTGTACCAAAGCCTTGCTGTAAATCGGGGAAATCTCTTCTTTAAAATAGCAGATGGTGGTAAGGAAGTGTTCTCTGGAATGTTCCTGTGCTGGTTCACAGGGCAGGCACAAACCACACACTGACACTGCTCTGCCCAGGGTGCAGCTTCCAATAACGTGGGGGTTGTGGAAGTGAGCTTGGAGCATCTCTGGTGGCTCTGAAGTTGTGCCTCAGCTTGGCAGCACTCAGGGAATTCAGGCTGGGATGGTGGTGTCCCTGTTGGCTGCTCCCCTCAGGGCAGTGTGTGACTTCCATGGCATTAAGTGTGACAGGGGTGGTTGTAGTGATATCATCTGGGGGATGTGAGATGCAGGTGAATGTGGAGATGCCCTGGCACAGCTCAGTAAGGGGATTTTGCCCCTCTCACCAATTGATGGTGGCAGAGACGCCCCTGTGTGGGTTGGTGCACTGGATTTTGGTTGGAAACTAGAGAAGATCCACAGACTGGGCGGGTTTGAGTCCTGCTTGGATGGAACTGCATTTCTCCTCCTTTTCTGTGATTGCATAGCTCCTCCAGAGAGACTTCTCAGGCCTGATTGCACTCTTCAGTCGACTGTCTTAACTGTTGGAACACAAGACAACAAATATATCTCCTTTCAGGTCCTGAGAGGGGGGTACAGAAAAATACTCATATGGAGAGACTGCTGTGAGAGCCAGGAGAACCCTTAGCAGCTAAATCGTGGAAAACCCCCCTTAGGGTGAATCTGAGTTTACCTGACTCCCTCATGGTTTTATTTTATCTTCCAGTTCCTCATGTGAGCCTGACTGCCATGCTGGGGCACTGACACTCTGGGGTGCAGCTGTTTAAAATGGCAGAGAGAGGTGGGAATGAAGAAGTGATTAACTTGAACAGCTTCAGCAGTCACAGAGGGAAGGGTGAGTAGTGATTTGTGCCTTTCCAAAACACCCTTGTGAAGTTCCTCCTGAGCAGCAGGATTCACAGACACTGAACTTTCAGGGAGCTGCTGGAGATCTGTTCTGTCATATCACACACTACTCTTACACTGACTTAGCCACCTACAGAAACTCTTTCATGTTATGCAGGCATGCAAAATATTTGGCACTTATCTTTCTCATGTTGTACTGCCTCAAGGGAGATTGCTGACTTCTTGGGAACACTGGGTAGAGGTGTTTCAGCACATCCAAGGAGGATCCACCCTTCTGAGAACCCCAGAGGAGAAGGGTGACCCTAAATTTGTGCCCTCAAAGGGCTGTGTGCATTGGCACCCATTCCCTCAAGAGTGGAATTCAAAATGAGGCTTTCTCTGTATGCCTGAAAGGTGATAAATGAACACTCATGCTAAAAAATAAGCCAAAACATGTCAGATTTTGGAAAAAGCATAGTTGTATGTTCTCTGTGCAGTACAGAAACCTTCTATTTCTGCTTAAATATCTCTCCTGTGTTCCAGCAGCTGTGTTGAGTAGCATCTATATTCCATTCTTGACAAACCTTGAGGCACAAGGGTGTCATCTAATAGCAGGATATCTTCTGTACCCACGGCCACAGGCCTTATCTCAGCCCTGCATAAGGTACTCCTGCAAAGTCTCACTCTTTCAGAAGAGGCTGAATTGCACAGAGACCCTTATCTCTCTGCTAGAATGCACTTCACTTTAACAAAAAAACTCCAATGTCCCTGAGATACTGAAAGTTCAGGATTTCTCTGCAAAAGTATTCCCTACATGCCTTGTTTGTAATTTTTGCAGCAGCTTGACTTGTGCTGGAGTATGGGGTAGAAGATTCTCTGTGAGTGTCAGTGGCTGTCCCTGCAGTGCTGCTGTGATGAGCTGGAGCTGTGCAGGTGTTTTGCTGGAGGCTGAGGGATGCAGGAGTGACTGTAACAATGCCTTGCAGAGGAATTGGTGACCTCTGAATGCTTCTTCCTGCGGTGCAAATGGGAAAATTGCTTTCTCAGATGTTTCAGTGCTACGTGTGTCCTATAAATCCAGTTATTTACCTTGAGCCAGCAGCTAACTTTAACTTTACTCACTGTTCTGCAGACTGGATAAACCACAGAGATGAAAGTCTTATCACGATATCGGATTCCTCGGATGAAGATTTGCCTTTGTTGTTGGAAATGCCAGAAAAGCAGCAGGCTGAGGAAGGTGATGATGATGATATAGTCATCTTAGCAGAGGTAATCTGTCATTGTTGCAGCTGCTGTGCTGTATTCATGGCCTGTATAGCCAAGTCTTGTGCAAATACCTGATGCATTCCTCTGAGTCCTGCCTGATTATAGCAATCTCCTTAGGATGTCTGAAATAACAGTGAAATGGTGGCATTTGCCAGCTTAATTTAGTCATATTTTGGGCACAGGAGGAGAGAACCAGACTGTGGAACTGCATTGTGTAGTTCTAAGTTCTACTTGATGAAGGTTTTACCTCCCATAAATTTATCTGTCTGAATCCAGCAAGGTGGAGTGCTTTGCAAGAGGACTTCCATTGAGGGTGTTTTCAAACCGTGCTTTCTTTGATTTATGTATGTACTTTGTATGCTTTATATTCCTCTATGCTATTTGCATTCATGTTGAGCTGTTGCAAGCACTGATATTTTTGCAGCATTTCGTATCTCTTATATTAAGAATATATTCCACTTTCCTGTTAAATTAACCAGAAGCACTGAGAAAATGGGTTGTAAAGCTGACCTTTCTGCTTCTTGGTTGAAAACAGCAGCAGAGAACACTCAGGCTCTATTGGCATACAGCAGTCTGTCTGCCAGAGGCAACAACAAGGCCAGAGATTAATGTTTGGAGCTTTGGTTCCTGCCTGTTTAAATAAATTGGTGAGAACACAAATATGTCATCAGTTACTTCTTCCTTCCCAGACTATTTTACTGGAAGGGAAGTGGGCACTGAGGTGAGCTTAGGAAATTATTCCATTTTGAGAGTCCTGTGCATCCCCAGGTCTGCCAAAGGTTCTTGTAGCACCTGGGGACAGGCTGATGACACAGGTGTGTGGGTTGCAGTTCTGTGCTTTATTAAGCATCCTGCTGAACAGACTGTTTATCAGTTTCCCATCAGGAGTTTTCTTAGATGCAGAAGCATCTGGAGCAAGGATTCTGACATGCAGACAAGAATTCCTACTTTCTCTTGTTGGTGTCCTTTTCAGACCCCAAAGCATCAGCAGCCTCTGCGTCCCAATGTCATCAGACCTGCTGCTCCATGGCAGAGTGCAGACACTGTGGGAGAAGGAGGAGCTAAAAGTGCTGTGGAGCCTTTGAGCAGAGACCTGCAGGATAAGCAGGATTCGGCTCTGCCCGTTGAGGGAGATGGGAATAACCTCATGGTGGAAAGCAATGCTGGACCAAGCAGGGATGAGAGTGTGGACATTGCCCTGCAGCAGCCTGGACCATCTGAGCTGAATGGCCCCAGCTCTGAACTTACAGGTAACCAGGAGCCTGGCCCAAGTTTGCTGCCACTGATCAAGAGGAGTCCACAGCCTGCTGATAACACAGAAACCATTATCCTGGAGAATGCAGACCTTCCACCTCAACAGGAGGAAAGGATGAAAGCTCGGGAATGGCAAGGAGAGAACTTGAAGCCAGAGCAGAAACTGGAAGGAAGAGCTGCTAAAAGTACCACAGAGCAGGAGGAGATCCGGGAGAACAGCCAGCTGGAGCCCCGGTTCTTCCCCCCGCTGGAAGATGAGCCGCGGGCTGTAGGGAATGGTTGTGCTCCTCAGCAAGGGCAGCCAGAGGCAGACCCGGGACCTTTGAGGGCATATGGAGAGAAGGCTCCCGGGCCAGCCTTCCCCCGGCCCGAGCCTCAGCAGGACGGGATTCCAGGCCCTGCCTCCCCGCAGCCAGCACATCCTCCCGAGGAATCGGGTCAGCCGGCAGGGAGAGACAACGAGCAGCCAGGGCCCGCCTTCCCCGCGCAGGGCTCGCACGAACTGGGCTCGGGGGATGTGCCAGAGCAGGGAGCTGCTGGGCAGGAGCAGGACCTCACTGCGCTGCTCATCAGAGAGACAGTAAGTATTCCCAGGGCTCCTCTGCCTCCTGCATGCATGATGTTTTCAGACAAGTTTTTCAAGGTGTGTAGAGTCTCACGTACTTGGAACACACAGTTCTAAATCCTCTTTGCTTTGACTGAGACTCAGCTATACACCAGGTGAAGAGTATGTGATAAACTGTCTTTAAAAACTTTCATTTAATATGAAATTATCTGTGTCTGTTCCCTAAAAGGCCTTCTTGGATTTCCTGGCCTTTTTTTGTCTGGTTGATTCCTGACCCAACACTGTAGAGCTGGTTTAGGATTGGATATAAAGCTAAATGAGCAAACCTGGGACTAAACCATGTCAGAGGGATACAGGGTGCAGTAGAGAAGCTTTAGAGACACATGGCTGAGAGCCAGGACTGCTTTCAGCTGCCTCTCCTACAGGAGTTTGGTCCATGCCCATGGTAATGCCACCATGGTGGCCAGGGGTAAGCCTTGCCCTTGCAGTATGGATTTCCAAGCAGCAGCACCAAGTAATAACTGGATAAAGCACCATGAGGACTTGGTTATGTAAATGCCACATGCTCCATGTCTGAAGCTTAGCATGAGGGACACTGGCTATGACAACAGCCACCAAGAGGGACACTCCTTATCCATTGGTATATTCAGCAGCTTGGGCAGCAAGGTGCAGATATGATAAACAAAGCTAAATAAAAATGTGGTGTAATGTTCATGTGTGTAATGCTTACACACCCCTCCCCTTGATTGCTAGGGAGGAAGGTTCTCTCTTAATGGCTTATTGAGTATTTTTTCTTGCAAACAGGCATATTCTTATGTGCTTGTATCTTCCACCACCCCATCCTCTGCAAGTCTTTCCTCAACATCCTATATCTAATTCTACTTGGGAAAACTGAAGTTGAGGAAAATATTTCTTTAAGTAGCAGTGCAACAAAATTCAGTTCTTTTCAAGTAAGACCTTCTTGATCAGTGCCTTTTGAGATGGGTAAGAGGCTATTCTTGCGTTGTCAGGGTTGCTTGACAACCCTGTCCAGCCCAGTCTTGCAAAGCAAAATACCACATGGTTGCAATCCCTGTACAGAAACCCCAGAGAGAGCAGCAAACACTGGGAGAGCCTTCACAGAAATGCCACAAAAGATTGGGGTTTTTTTTTTCACATTGCTGGTGTGTCTGGGTTCATTGAGTGGGTGTACATGTTGTTGGTTTATTTTCTTTTGCTTTGGAATGTTGTATTTCAGCACATAATCTGGAACTCCTTGATGGTCATGCTGAAGGTAAAAATTCCCTTTCCTTGTGTTGTAGCTCGTTGCTACAGAGCCTGAATCTCTTGTTAGGCCATGTGCTCTTGGCTTTTCCCTTCCCTACCCTCACTCTTCCTTTGAGAGAGAGCTGTTAGCAGTCATCCTGTGGAGCAAGGCTGAATGGCTGTAAATAATCTCTTGATCATTTTGCCCTGAGTCTCAGGATTGTGTTGGTTAATTACATGTGAATAAATCCCTGTCCTGGGTGCTATGTCTGTTATACAGCTTCTCTAATACCTGCATAACCTTTGGATTTTCCTACTGTAGGAAGCAAGGTTCCCAGATGTGAAGAAGGAATATATTGAAGAATTAATCATCATCAAGAACTGCTATGACTTAAATGTGTAAGTATGGAGCCAAAAGCCACAGTGTGTCATAAAACTGCAGCACTTCCCCATGTCCCCACCTGCCAGGGATGCTGCTTTAGAGCACATCCAGGCTGGGACTTCAGCACTGCTTTGGTAGAATCTGTGCTCTTTGTCACTTATTTTGTACTTCTGATAGAGCTGTTTTTAAGTCCTTTCTAGTTCTGTTGTGCTGTAGCTTCTCTGCTTTTAAGATAATTTACATATTTATAGATACTACACATAATTTTGTCTAAAGAGTGAGTGTCAGGATTAAGGTGTTAAGATGACTGCTATAAAACATAATATGGAGATGGGTTGGTGAGTTTTAAGTTGGAGGAAATCGTTCCCTCCTTCATTTCATTGGGTTTTGGACTTTTTCAGGTAAAGCTGACTCTGGCTTGGAGTCCATTTTTTAGTGTCACGATGTTGGCTTTTATCCTGTCTACTTGCTCAAGTAGCAGTGGTGCTGTTTGAATTCTCTCACATCACTTTTTGGGAATAGAATAAGGCAAACACATTAAAGGGCTGGTAGGATTGTTTCTAGAGATCTGATGAGGGACTGATTTTGGTCAAACTGAGCAGGAACATGAGCAAGAAAATGAAATAAAAGGAGAGGGAAACAAATATGAAGACTTGCTTTCCAAATTGCATTAAGAGCTCAGGAGTACCTTGGTGTTCATCAAGCTGGAGATTTCTGGGAGTCATGGTAGAGTCAAAAGTTTTTTTAAAAAGTGATTAACCTTACTGCTGAGTTGCATCATCTCCCTGCCCTTCTGGGTAGAGCTGAGGAGTGAAGGGTTGCGTGTGCTGGCACCAGCAGCACCGAGGGGAGATGGTTTGAAGTAAATCACTTGTGACTGGTGTCTGATGCTTGGTGGCCTCTCTTTTCTCTCTCTGCAACTGTGTCTGTTATCTCCAGCATGTCCAAACTGGTTACTGTGTGATCCAAGAATGAGGAATAGGTGTTGGTTGCCAGAGTATTCATTTGTGTAAATCCAAGGCCCTTTCTAGCTAACTAGGGCACTAATCAAGCAGCATTTAAGTGCGTGAGGCTTAGAATTAGTCATTGGGCCATAAATAAGTTAACTGGTGAGGAGCTAAGGATGATCCCATCCATTGGGCATAGGTTTCCTATTCTGCTGCTTTGCTTGTGCTGTGAAGTTGTGTCTCTCAAGTAGGGCTCCTTGGTTAGAAAGTTGACTAGAACTTCTTTCTGGTCTTTCAGAAGTGCTTTCTCTGCAGTGGTGGGGCAGCTTTGGGGTGCCCATACCATGGACTGGGTGCATCTCATGGTGGCTCGTTGTGGTGGGAATACAGAAGACAAGCAGAGCCATTCTTTGGGCAGTTGGGGTGTTGAAGTTGCACATCTGGCTGCAGGACCCTCCCAGACTGTGTGAAAAAAACCTCGGGTTTGTGTCCTGAGGGGGATTTAGCGAAGCCTGATGAAATTAAATCCCACTATTGGCTTCTGTCGGTCTTAATGTGTTCCTTCCCTTTTTGCTCCTGAAATCTCTTCTCTGCCATTGTGTGCCGCAGACCCAGGGAGATGAAAAGGTGCTTCCAGGCTTCCCTGTAGGCCAGCTACAGTGTCTGCTCAGCGGTGCGTTACCCACTTACTGGATGATAAAGATTTCTTCTCCATATTTTTATTCCTTTAACCAAACCATCTTTTGAGTTGTCACTGCAGCTTTTGTGTGAGAACAAATGGGTCAAAGCACTGGTCAGCCTCGCTGGCAGGGTCTTTCTGATCTCCATGGTGTGTCAAGCTGAATCAGACTTGAAATATAATAACTAAGGGTGAGTGGTTTTGGGCAGGGGTGAGGCTTTTAACCAGCTCTGTGTCCTGTGGTGCAGATATTAATGAACAGTGCCGTGAGTGTGGGTGTGCTGTGCGCCGGGACCCACTTAACTAATTGTCACACACTGAAGGTCAACGTCCCCCAAAATCCTCCACGTTGAAATGGCAACATGCAGGACAGTTCAAATGGACCCTGGCCGTGCCCCGGCTGAAACCCCTTCGTTAGAGCCGCCATCTGAGCTCCTTGAAGTTTCTGTTTTGTTGGATTAAAAACAGTTATCTTTTACCAAAGGGATGGCAGGAGGTGGGAGCTGGAAGCTATTAAATGCTCGGTGCCAAGATATTTGTTGTTTTCCCCGAAATGATCTTCTTAAAACTTCCAACTGATGTGAAAGATAAGATGTGGGAGCCCCTCTTAGCAGGGTATCATTTATTCAGCTTTTGTGTGCAGGAGCATTCACGCTCAGTCAAAAGCTCCTGGCTCAATATGTCAATACCTGATTAAACAAAAAGAAATGCCCCTGCTTTGAATGTGGAAGCAGAACTAGAGTAATCGTGCCTTGATAGTGGGTTAATGCTTCAAGCCAGTTCAGATTTCTTAATTAGGGCCTGATTTCTGACATCAGGAATGTAAATTAGCTGCAATTATGTCTTTGCTGCAGCCTAGCACCTTCTCATTCCAGTAGTTTTACAAATGTTAATTGCTTGTCCTGGCTCTTTTCAGAGGGATCTTATTCTGCAGCTGGGGAAACTGAGGAACAGCTTGTGTTACAGCTGCTTGGTGAGGGTTGAGAAAAAGCTGTGGGAGCCTGATTCAGGCTGCCCTTTCAGAAGGGTTTCTGGAGTGTTCGTGGCTCTCCACCAATGGGACGTTTGAAAACCCCTTGCTGAGTCTTTTCTAAGCTAAAATACTCAGTTAAGCTACACTTACCTGACAGTTAAGACTGTTTGTGGTAGGACCTCAGATATGCTGCATTTACAGGCTATTTGGCAATTTTTCAGCAATTTTAGTGGTTATTTTCTAAGTGCTGTTCTCACCAGGCCAGTGTTTAGTGGAATTTGGGTAATGCTGGTGTGATTGCAAGCTTTGTTACAATGAAACCTGTATTCAGAGTTTGTATTCCATGGAGACACACATCATAAACATGATTTTGTCTCTGCTTTAATCGTGGAATCACAGAATAGTTTGGATTGGAAAGGCCATTAAAGATCACCTAGTTCCAGCCCCTCTGCCGTGGTCAGGGGTGCCTGCCACTAAACCAGGTTGCTCTGGCTGCTTTAATGGGAGGGTAGACTGAGAATGGAGAGGCTTTGATTCAAGTTTGAATCTGTAACAGTTTGTTGAGGAAGACATGACCCTTTCATGGGTTTTGTAGGGATTTTTGTGCTGATTTTTTCTGTAGATGATTAGTAGGTCATCCATACAAGTTTCACGTATGTACACTTACTTGTTGAAAGACAAACCTATTTGCTTTTCCTTCTGCAGCCACACAGCTGATTATTTTTTACTTGTTTCTCAGTCATTTACCTGCAGTTTGCTCTAGTCCAGAACCACCCTTGGTCCTTACAGGGCAGGCTTTGACTGTGACCTCATAAATTATACAATACTAAAAACTGGACAAATGAGAAATGAACCTGAGCTCCCCAACCCTGAAGTAACTATATTTATCTTTACAGACTTTGTAACTTTCTTCTGGAAAATCCAGATTACCCAAAGAAGGAAGGCAGAGTGGTTTTAAATCCCAGCAGCAGCCTGCTTGCCAGCCAAGATGAGACAAAGGCAAGTGAGAGTATCCACATCTCCTGCTGCCTCTGGGCAGTCTGTTCAGCCTGAGTGGACCTTGGGATGTCTGCTTTGATTAGTGTGTGTTTGCAGAGTGCCTGACTGAGCCTGGCTTTCACAGGAGGCCTCTGGGTATGTGTAAGGCAGCGTTAAATAGCAATAATTAGTTGTTTGCAAGATGACTTCCAAGCCTTTCCTGTTTGGCTGTGCCAGAGCTGCGCAGTGTCTGCTCCTTTGCCTCCAGCAAGCCCCTCTTCCCTGCCTGCCTATCACTGTCCCATCTCAAGTGTTCATTTTGATAACTGAGATGAGAATTCCACAATCATTCTGTCACATGAAGCAGCCTTGGCCCTTGGGTCTCTCTTGTGAGGGCTTTAGGCATTGCCTTGCAGCTCCTAACCGCAAATCTCCCTACACATGCTTGATTTTTATTTGTGTTTTAAAACATCCATTTAACAAAAAATGCTCTCTGAGATGCTTTGAGGATATTGAAATAGCTCTTGTTGGCCTGAGAGAGACATTGAATACCTCTTACCACTCTTGGAAGAAGCATCTCTCTACCTCAAGCTAATAATAAAGTTGTTCACTCTTCACAGTAACCTAAATATTTCTTCTTCTTGCTGTCTCAGGCAGCCATACACTATGGTTTTAAACTACATTTTACCTTGTGCAGGTCACCTGCAGAGGTGCCTGGGTCAGTAGGCTTTGCACCCACACTGTTCTAAGTGCTCAGAGTTGGGTGCCACATACCCTGAATTTTGGGTGGTCTTGCAGAATGTCCTGATCACTGAGAGAGCCATTTGTGGTGTTCCTGTGTGTATTTATAGCAGCCTTTTAAGCTTTTTCATTTTCTCCTTAGGTGCCTAAAGTGGACTACTTTGACTTTTCCAAACTTGCCCCCCTGGACCAGCGGTGCTTTATTCAGGCAGCTGATCTCCTCATGGCAGATTTCAAAATGCTGAGCAGCCAGGACATCAAGTGGGCACTGCACGAGCTCAAGGGACACTATGCAATCACACGAAAGGTGCTCCAGTTCAAGTCTGTTTTCTTTCCTGGGCTTATCCCCCATGTCTGCAGAGAGCACTGTGATGGCTTTGGCCTTACTGTGCCATCTGCTGCTGTGTGGTTATGGGTTTTATAATAATCTTCCTTTCCTTTTAAGCAGTTTTAATCCATTTAGTAGAGATTTTCAAAATTTATTGGCCAGACAGAAGGCTGCAGGAAGTTTTTAACTTTCCCTAATAGGAGAGCTGGGGAAACACGAGCTGGCTCATGGTGGGTGATGCATTAAACTGGAAAGTGCTCCTGTATGTCGCCACTGAAGTGCAGTATAATTGCCAATAAAACCCTGACATTTAGTTAAATCTTAAAACATTTAACTATTGCTGCTGGTTAACTGACTGTATGGAATTAAGAAGCAGCCTGAGTATCACTGTCCTGTTTTGTCTTATTATGACTTGTGGCATGATGAGTCCTGTCTTCCTTATAAAAGAGTTTCACTGGCATAGAGATGCAAAGATACTTCTTTGAAGTATCACCAAACTCAATGTCAAGTGGATTCAAGTTTTTGACTTGGATCTGCTCTTCTGATATGCCCTTGCTTGACCTTCTTTCTCTGCTGTTCCAGGACTTAACTAAAACAAAACTTCTTGTCCGTTCACTTGATTGATCGAGCACTGAGTATTTGAACCTCACCTTTTTAAACAAAATGCCAAACCCAGCAACAAAAAAGAAGCCAAACCAGCTCTGATTATTACAGCTAGTGCCCACTTTGATATTAACAGCTGAGCTGTTAGGAAGTATCATCCACCTGCTTTGTTTTTATGGAATAATTACTTTGAGTACATAAAGCAACCAGGTGAGCAGAGGAAGGGTGTATATTTGCCGCTCTTTGGAGTGTTTGGCTTTCCAGTTTTTCATCAGTCCTATGCCCATGTTTGTGCTGTGCTTCAGCTTGAATTAAGTGCTCCTGCTTTCTTCCAGGATTTGAGCCTGTATATTGTTTTCTAGGCCTTTTCAGATGCTATCAAAAAGTGGCAGGAGCTGTCTCCTGAAACCAGCGGGAAACGAAAAAGGAGGAAAGAAATGAATCAATATTCATATATAGACTTCAAATTTGAGCAAGGTAAATGCCAAGCTGTGTGTATTGTGCTCTCTGCATCATTACTGGAAGCAGAACTGGCTTGCAGCAGAAAGCAACTCTTGAAAGGGGATGTGGTCCCAAAAGAGCTGAGTTTCTGTCACTGGTATCTGTTTTGGAGATGCTCTTCATTAGCACCTCTGCTTGGTAAAGTGCTGTGTGAGCTGCTGAAAGTCTGCAGCTGGTGGTGTATGGAGGAAGAAGGATTTAAGCTTTGTTCTGGCTGCTCCATTCCTTTTCATTGAGCCTTTCACTCTGCTTCAGGGGATGTGAAAATTGAGAAGCGCATGTTCTTCCTGGAGAATAAGAGACGCCACTGGAGGTCCTATGACAAGCTCTCTCTTCTCCCACCGGTGCTACTGGAGCAGGAATTCTATGAGCAGAAAGTGAAAGAGATGGCAGAGGTGAGTGACAGGAGCTGCTTTGATCATGTGCAAATCTTCAACAACTGTCGAAGTTTTGGCTCTAAACATGAAAAATCTGTCTCTTACAGAAATTCAAACACTGAACCAAATATTGTATAACTATGTTTTCCCCTTCCCTACCTGTTAACACATATGTCTCTTCCCAAGTAATTCAATTTTAAAGGAAAGAAGTCAAGCACAGAATTTCATATTCACTTAAATATATATCTGCTGCTTGTGCAAGCACCATTCTGCAGGGGTTTTTTTGCTATGAAGTGGTGAAAACTCTACTAATTAACTCTTTCCTTTAATTGTTAGCAGGCTTCTCTGCTGCTTTAGGGCTTGTAATTGCAGCTTAGTGTTGGTGGTGAGTAATGGCCAGGCCCAAGGCAGGGTGTCCACTCACTCTGCCTTCCCCAGGCTGGCAGTCCTGTCCTGAGAATTGGGTGTTTTGAAGCAGAACCTGCAACACCCACTGCTGTGTTTTCTTCCTCTCCTAGGCTGAGGAAAGACTGAACTCACAGCTCTGCACCCACAGTCCTTTCTAAAGTAGCTCCTTAAAGATCCTTGTCTCTTAGGCAGATGGAGAAAGGTCTCCTTTGAAACAAAAAGCTCATGTTCTCTGAAGGGGCTCATTGGGTGAGATCATCTCTGCCCATGGAAACTTGAACCAGCAGCCCTCTATAACAGAGAATTTGGTTCTTTGTTCTTGCTGCCTTTGCTTCTCCCATCTGTTTTAGCTGAATCATAAATAGCTTAATGGATTGGAGGGATGGGCTGAGTGATGTTACAAGCAGACAGCGAGCCTTTTATGGTGGTTTGTGAGTCCTGAGATAATGTGAATGAGTGGAGAGTTTGGAAAATTGCTTTATCTATTCTGTAAATACAGATGCACATGTCTCTTGCAGCATGCAGACTTCCTCCTGGCTCTGCAGATGAATGAGGAGCAATATCAGAAGGTCAGTATCTATAATGTTATGAGTTCAGCTTATGCACAGACACTGTTTTGCACTTCCTGCTTCACAAGATTCTTTTAGCTCTGGAATGGAGCTTTTCTGAAGCTGCTTTTCACTGTGCTGCTTTTGCTGAGCTGGCAAAACCTGTGTAATGTCTGTTGGCTGGCTTTTAGGAAAGGTAGACAGGAGCTGAGGCCAGCAAGACAGTATTGATGCACGTAATGATCTATAGTAATTCAGCTTGTATCTTCACTGCTCAGAACAAACATTGCAATAGAATAGCATCAGGTTTGTTCTTGTTCTTGCCATTATGGCTGTCTAAAACAGATCCACTGTTGTTGGAGCTTGGCCAGTGGGAAGGCCTTCCTTGTTTGCAGAAAGAATTCTTTAAGAACCTGAAAACCAGCTCTTCTGCTTCAGAGAAAATGTAGAGAACAGTTCAGCAGCTGTGTGTTACATTTTGGTTTCAATGCTCATTTCCTCTTCAAACTTTGGATAAGTGGGCTATACTTACTTTTTAGCAGTAGTAAATTTCTCCACCCCTACAGTTAAGAGGCCAAGACAGGGTCTGCCCAGGCAGATGGTAAATGTTCCTTTAGAGGGTAACAGATCTGAATCTTGGTTTTTGCCCATGAGAGTAGTGTGTACACTCAAGCTGCTTCCCTGTGACTGCAGCTTCCCAAACCCAAGATGCTTCTCTGCCTGTAAGCTAAGAATTTTATTAATCACTGCATGTTCTGTAGCTTTTTGGAACCTGTCAAGCAGAACATGTGGCTACAAAGTGACTTAAAATTGAGTTTCTGGTTGCACTTAGGGAATTTGGACCACTAAGTAGGATATCTAATGAGATGGTGCGTATCTGTAGTTGTTTTTTAGGATTAATGCTGGCAGTTTTTTCTGGCTTGCAGTTGTGTGTGTGTTGCTATAGCTATTGATGTTTTGATGCTGATTGCTCTGGTGGCTGCAGGACGGGCAGATGATCGAGTGCCGCTGCTGCTACGGGGAGTTTGCCTTTGAAGAGTTGACTCAGTGTGCAGATGGTCACTTGTTCTGCAAGGAGTGCCTAATTAAATATGCTCAGGAGGCAGTGTTTGGCTCTGGGAAGGTAAGGATTTCACAACTGGACAAGGGGGAAATGGGTAATTGCTGCTGGGAGATGACATTGCTGATTGTGTAGTGCTTTTGCTTAAAACAGATGTAACTGCACTTCCCAGGAAGTGTTTGAATGGTCCATGAAATCCAAGCCAGTCTTGCCATCCAGTGAAGCCAACAACTTCACAATGTGATCTTTGCACAGGATTTCAGGGTTACTAACCCCTTCTTTTTTTTTTTTCTCTGTGCTTAGCAATTTGATTATTAGGAAAACTTTCTACAGTGTTTATAGTAAAACAGTAACTTGTTTGGCTTTTATTTTCTACTAAATAAACCATTGGTATCTGTACAGAAAACACTTATCTCTGATTTGGCCTTTCTCCTTCTACCAAAGTGTGTTTGTCCTTCATAATATCACTATGATCCCAACTTAATTGGGGGATTGGTTCCTCTATGGTACTACTAACCTCCTTAGTCTCTGATTTAGCTAGCAATTATCCTAATACTTAACTGAGCTATAAACAAGTCATTAACCTGCTCTGAAGTGTCTGCTCCTTTGCCTCAGGATATGGTACTCAAACACTGGGATGCTGTTGTACTCTGGGATCCATTTCATGTAAATGTATAAACTGGTAGCTGAGCTGTATTTTATATGACTTTATTGAAAAGAGTGTAGCGTGTGAGTGCTGTTTCTGAGCAGAGATTGAACAGTAAGAACAGGCTGATGTGTGGTCACAGTGGACTTGAAGTGCATTGTGATCCCAGCTGGCAACAGCATCTTCCTGCCCACTGTTTTTTTGAGGCCTGATTTGTTTAATTAGGCTTATTCTTTCTATAGTGAGCCCATTCTCTGGCAGTCATCTTAGATGGATTTAGATGAGATATTGGGGAAGAAAAATTGTTACAGGGCATTGACACAGGTTACCCAGAGAAGTTGTGGCTGCCCCATCCCTGGAAGTGTTCAAGGCCAAGCTAGACAAGGCTTGGAGCAAGCTGGGATGGTGGAAGCTGTCCCTGCCCATGGCAGAGGTTTAGAACTGGATGATTTTTAAAGTCTCAAACCTCAAGTTATTCTGAGATCTGCTGACTTTAGCTCTTACTCTGTCTGAGCAAGGCTCTGCACTGATTTGCTTAGAAATGTTTTGGATCCTGAGCTGCTCTTTGCTAGTGTCATACTGAACCTGAGCCCTCTTTCCAACCCCAGTCAGAGCTCAGCTGCATGGAGGGCAGTTGCACATGTTCCTTCCCCACCAGTGAGCTGGAGAAAGTGCTTCCAGAGAACATCCTCTGCAAATACTACGAGAGGAAGGCCGAGGAGGAGGTGGCTGCTGCGTGTGCAGATGAGCTCGTCAGGTGGGTGTCCCACAGAGAATGCTGCACTTACTGCTGTGGAAGATTGTTCCCTAAAACCCTGCATTTGTGCTGACTCTGAGATAGGTAGCTTTTAAAGAGCTGGATTATAAATTCAGACTTCTGCCTTTCCAGGTCTGTTTTTATTCTGCCTTTGACTAGGAGCAGATTAAAATTCAATAGGCTTGTCTCCCCCAAGACTTGCTTGCCAGCTCTGTGCTGATCCACTAAATTACATGGTCAAAAGCAGTGCTGAGCATATAATATTTTGATTGCAAACAGGGAAGTGATTGAAGAAATATGAGCAAAAAGGCAATAGTCAGCACATCCTGGCAACAGGCATTGGGTTGGCAGCCTTAGCAACTTCCACACAGCTATTTGACTAAATCAGCTTTCAGCAAAGCTATGTTTGGCACTCTGCATTAATGGCATCTTGTTTTGGGCTACAGGTGTCCCTTCTGTAACTTCCCAGCTCTCCTGGACAGTGATGTGAAGCGGTTCAGCTGCCCCAATCCCCGCTGCAGAAAGGTAATTGGGTGTTACTTTACATTTGGTCTCTTCTGGGGTGTTGGGCACTGGAGAGCTGGGAGGACAACTCACCCTTCCTGGTAGCACTACCTCATGTGACTGCACAGGCCAGCAGTCAAAGTGTTTGCTGGATCCTACTGATCCTCTATAAAACTGGGTACCTAGACAGGTGGATTTCAGGGCAGTGTTGATAAAAGAAAGCAGGAGTCCTGTCTTTTCTTGGAAGATGTTGGCTAAAAAAGCCTAAGCATGCCAGAGGTTGCTGCGTTGCATATACTGAAATGTTCTGGTTGAACATGGAACTGGGTGCTTGTAAGTCAAAACCAAATTCTAATCTTGTATCTAATAAAACTTCTGGAGAATGAGCTGGAACAGCCTTACATGCTATGTTTGAGGGAATTGGTATCTGCATTTTTCTTTTATGGGATAACTTGAATAGAGATTCAGTTGAAAGTGACAAAAAATCTTGTTGGAAGAGCTGGCTGAAATGTCAGCCATTCAAGGCAGATCTTTGTGCTCTCCCCGGTTGCTAATGGCCATAACAGGAGAATCATCAGGCCAAGTCAGGGGATGGAATGGGGAAAACTTGCTGCTTCTGCACCATCAATTGTGGGGAAAAACAGAAGCACAGAAATGTTTCCCAGTCTCGTGAACAGAGGCAAGACCATGCTTACATCTGGTCCCAGCAAGGCAGGGCAGGATCAGTGCTTGGCATGAAGCTGCAAGGCCTCTTGCATCACTGTAGCCACAACAGTGAATTCTCATGAGATCTGAGATTCCTGCTAATCACTGAAATTCCTCCTGAGGGCATTAACCTTACACTTGTAGCTACCCAGAGCTTTGGGTTCTCTCACTGATGTGGTATCACCTTTTGCCTGTATTGAGAAGTTAACAGAAAGTTAAATTCTGTTGTCTGGAGAAGTTGAAGTTGCCAGTGCTGAACTCTGTGGTCTGGCGTGAAAATTGAACTTACTTCAGGGGAGAAAGCTGTTTAAGAAATATGCACAATTCCATTTTAGATCCTGATCTCCAGATAGGTTTTGTTAGTATCTACCCTTCACAATGGGGAAGGGAATGTAGTGCTGATGGATTGTCCCAGTGTTGGAGCAAGGAGGTTTGCTAAGCACTAGGTGGCAATGTTGATTCACATTTAAATCTCAGTTTTTCCTAACTGTTTTTTGTAAAAGCCAAGTTGTTTTCAAAATGTACGTATGTCAGCAATACAGAACAGAATTTGGGCTTGAAAAACATGAATCCTTCAATAGACAAAGTGAATTGAAGTCTCTTTTTCCCTGGAATGTGTAATGCAGCAGAGTAACCGTGGTAAGAGGGATCAGTGCTGAAATGTTCCTTTCCTACTGCTTCGCTGTTTCATTTCCTTCCTAGTGTACTGCCTGTTCCCCCCTCTCCCTGGGGTTACAGCATTCCAGTGGGCTGGATTTCTGGTTTCCTGGACAGCTTGTGTTGATTCATTAGCTGAAAATCTGCTGAGTAGCTTTGTGCTCTTCTTAGAAGTCTTTAACGACTTTAGGATTTGAAGTTGAGGGTGAGGAATTTGGATAGCAGGATGTGGTGTCTTGCAGCATCAGCTGCAGTGGTTCTTCATACTCCTGCTGTCTCCTCTCTCTCCAGAATGAAGAATTTCAGTTAATGCTCTTGCTTGCAGGAAATGGTTGCCTTAAGGGAGGAAAGGGCTAATCTGGGGAACTCCACAGAGGTTGGAGAGGATGCCTTGGCTTTGCTAGCAGTGCCTCTGGCAGGCTTGGTGGTGGTGATGACTGATCCTGGAAGGAGTCCCTCTCTGGTTGGAAGGACTGCACTCACACAGCTGAACCTAAAGCAAGGGGAAGTGTGGAAAGGGGAGGGTCAAAATGTCTCTCTCAAAATCTCAGAGCTCTTTGAGGGTGGGGAGAGGAGGACCAGATGGTGGACCTGTTGTATCTCTGTGCTCCATCACTGGATCCTTTGTCTGACTTTGGGAGTTTGTATTGATACCCTCAGGGTGTCCATTAAGTCTTGCAGGGAGGTTCATTCATATTTGGGCCAGCTATGGATAGGTTGTAAAGCAAGTGATGTGAACCAGCTGGAAGCCTTCACTTTGGCTGTGTTTCTGTATGCTGGGCTCCACAATAAGAGCTCCACACATACTCAGGTCACTGCTTGTGCATCTCACCTGTTGTTCCAGTCATTTGCACCTTGCAGGGACCAAAATGTGGCTAATTGTAACTTGAGCAAGGGGCAGAGCTGCCCTGCCTCCTGTGAGCGCCTGGCTGCGCGGGGAGCATGCAGATGAGCTGGCACCATCTGCCAGGGCCACTGTGGTTCCAGCTGTGTGGCATCAAGTTTGGCTCCTGGTTAGGTGGCCAGGGCTTGAATCTTGATATGACAAGGAGCAGGGTGGAGGAAAAGCTTACATTGCCAAGGAAAAATATTGTTTGAGCCACCCTAAAAGATGCATTCTGTGTGTGCAGTCTGAGCTGGTGCTGGGGCAGAGGCAGCTTTCAAATTTGGCTGAGTATTGAGGTTTTGCTCTGTAATAAGCTGCTGACTGCACATGGAGCCAGGCTTCCTGGTGACAGGAGGGTTTTCCAGCCTGCTTGTTCTGCCTCCATCTTGGAGGGATCCCTGCATGGGAGCAGTGCTCAAATTTCTCATCTCCAAGGAGGCACATTTCTCTTCCCAGCACTACAGAGCAACCCAAAACTGGCAGCTGTGGTAAAACAAGGAAAGGCACATGTTGCTGGTTGAGTTGTGCAGCACTGGGAGGTGAGTGTGCACTTCTCCATGGCAAGGGAAAGGCTGTTTTCCACCAGAAAAGGAAGTCCATCCTCTCTACTCAGCCTCCCTCCTCCCAAGACCCCACAATGTTGAAGACAAGGCTTTTGTTCCCAGCTGCTGCTGCCGTCCCTGGCGCCGTGTTGTGGGAGAGGGGAGATGGTTTCCCTTCTTTGCAGTCTCAGCACAAAGCACTGCAGGGCTTTCAGCCAGCAAGAGATGGGGAGCTGAAAGCTGCTGTTGCCATGGAAATAATGCATGCACAGAGCAGTGGAGAGCTTGAAACCCCCAGCACTCATTTCATAGCCAGGCCACATTGCAGGGACTTGCATTTCCAAGACTTTTCCTTAAAACTCCTTTTCACAGCATAGAATTTTTATTGCTTCATGGTACCCAGTTGTCTGGATCAGTTTTGGCTGGGTGTGAGAGGTGATGGCATGTGACTGCATGGTGAGGGATGGCATTGCCCTTGGCCTGAGCAGCTGCCATTCCTGTGCATCTGCAGAGGGTTTGGGGACTGCCTTGAGCATTGATGTGCTTATCTCAGATGGATAAAATCTCTGCTCTTTTGCCTTTCATCTTCAGCTTAGGCTCTCTGGCCACCAGCAATCCTCATGTGTTCTAATTAGCAGCACTGAGACTTTTGGTGTTTTAGGGCACGCCTTTTTAAGCTGCTCTGTATCTCAGGATTGATTTGGAGGTGCTGGCTAGGAACAGATGCACCCAGCTGCTTTCAGGCTTCATTTTCTGCTGGAAGTGAGGCAGGTTTAAACTTGCACCGAGCTGTGCCTGAACAGGGCTGTTCTTAGCAGGGCACCAACACCACTGGTAACGAGCATGAGTCGTGCTGAGCGGTTTGCATGGCTCTGAGAGGAGTGGTCTTGCTGAAATAAATTATTGCTTGATCAACAAGACCTGAAGTTGCAGAAGGAGGTGAGGAGGATACTGTGGCACCCGTGATCTCTGTACCTGGTGCAGCAAGGCACATGCAGCTGCTTGTGGTTCAGAGGTTGGTTACGAGGCGATGATCCGGTTAGGAGTGTTTTATGGAGTGCAGGGGGAAGTGTTTGTGTAATGCAGCACCCAGCACCAAGGGATGTGTTCAGGATGACACAGCTGTCCAAGGATGTCATCCAACACATACCACAGGGCCCATTACTTCTGTGCTAAAGGCTGGGCCATGCTGCCCACAGCTGCCCTGCCCAACTCCAGATGTGCTGTGGGTTTAGGTTTAAACTGTATCAGGATTTGTAGCTGGCAGGGTGCGTGTGCAACATGGAAAAAAAGATTGTCCTGGTTGGAGAAATTGAGCTTGTCCAGCGTGCCTCAGAGTAGGATATACATATGGAGAATTACTTAATTCTCCTTGTTTTGCAACATGTTTTCCCAGCTGTTGGAGTCTGCTGTCTCATTCAGCTTCCTGACAGCAGCACAAACATTTTGAAAGTCCCGTGGCCCCATCTCATTCTCTGTTCAGACATTCTTGTTGCTATTATCCGTATGTTTTTCCTTGAGCCTGTTTATTTGGATTTGATTGTTACTTGGAGCTTAGCCCCACAGCTTTAGTACAGAACAGAGCCAAAGGTGGAATTTGCTGTGGCAGACCCCTTGCTAATTTCCTCTTGGTGGCAATGATCTCTTGAGTTGCAACTCCTATATTTAAATTCCCATCCTCCTGAGTCTCTCAAGAAAATTTGTTGGGACAAGGAAGAGAAGGAAATGTGGTGTGGATGACCTTATTATGTCTTCATAAAACTCCAGAATGGTTTGGGTTGAAAGGACCCTTAAAGACCATTTGTTTTCACCCCCTCACCATGGCAGGGACACTTTAGACCAGGTTGCTTAGAGCTCTATGCAGCCTGGCCTTGAACACTTCCAGGGGTAGGGCTTGGGAATGGAGCACTTGTGTCCACTTGGATCTGGAGACCTGTCTCCCATGTGTCCATGTCAGCAGAATTCCCTAAGCCATCTTCTCATGGCTCTACCATCTTCCTCCAGAGCACTGCATCCCTGACACCTCCTGCTCTGGAGCTCTCGGCTGCGCCCTTTTTAAACTTGCAGCACGCATGGGAACTGACTGGGGGCTCTCGGTGCCAAAACCACAACAAATGGCGAGTTTCCGTCTGTCAGCTCGGCTCAGCCCGGCTCAGGCTCTCTCCACGGCTGGGCAGGCGATTTTCATTTTTCTTCCATAAAAGGACATCGAAGCTCGGCTGCAGCAGCGGTGCCGGTGCCGAGCCGCAGGCAGGGCGAGCACGATGCTATCGGAGCGCCGCTCATTCCCTATCTCCGCAGAGGGATGGGCTGGAGGGAGGGACCAAGGTCGAAGGTGGGGTTGAGGTGATTGTAGGCAGCAGATAACACCCCCAGTAGGTTTTATTGTCAGGTTCTAAAGGGAGATAGATAACAGGAGAGAGCTCGTGGTAGAGCAGCCCTTAAAAGTACAGTCCCGTGGAGGACAGGCACGTGCGCTGAACCATGTGGCCGTCCCATCGAGGCAGGCAGGGTCAGAGTTGCTTGGGGACTCCTGAGAGTCAGGAGATCTTCTCATCCCCAGATTTATGCTGGGAAATCTGCTTATCCTGGGAGGAAGCTGCAGGGGGGAGCAAGGGAAAGCCACGTGCCGGGGGTGCTGTTTTACACCTTGATTTTTGCTGTGTGCTTGGACTGGGCAGGAATAGTTGCAAGAATTCAGTGATGGCAGCAGTAGGTTGGTTCTAAATGCCCCTTTCCACAGAAGGAGGCACAATAACCAGCCCCAAATCATTGCTTGCCAACTTGTCACCCTTGAGACACATAGGAAAGGGCTGTAGAAGCTCTGAGGATTCCCCACCTGGAAAGAGGGTAGGAGTGGGCTGGGTTAATTGCTGTGGTAGGGTGGAGAGACTCCATCAGTGGGAGCTCAGGTGCTGCTGCTGCTTTAACAAGGTCAAGTCTATTTATGCAGTGGTATGTGGAAATGCTTCACTTGATAAATGAGTCTGACAGAGGAGGAGAGGGTGAGGCCCAGCCTGGAAATGGACCTGAGGAAAGAGGTCAGATTAAATGGGGTATCTGTCTCTTGCAGGAGGGGGAAGAAAAAAAAAAAAAAAGCTGCTGAAAGCAGGAACTCAGACTAGTCCCTTTAAAAATGGACTGTGTAAGTCAGTGCAATTTTGAGCAACAAATCTTACTCCTGTGCTTGCTTTCTGCCTTGTACAGCAATATCCAGTCAGTGAAAAGCCAATTGAAAAGGCTGTTCACTGACCAGTGAGTGCCTCTGTGTCAGATCCATATGAGGCAGCAGTACTGCCTTCCATTCATAGCTTTGTTCTTTGCTGGGGAAAGGTTCAGAAGCAATAAACTGAGTGCAACTTCATGTGGAGGTGGAAATTTAAGCTTCAGCATCTTGTTTAGCCTTTTGTTCCTGGGTACAGGGAGCCTACAAGTATTTAGGCAAAGGGAACACTGAGAGAAGCAGTGCACCTGAGGTGGTCAGTTCTGGTTTATGATGACTCTTTGGAGATAAGTGATGGGTTCCATGAGGAATTGGATAAGAGCACCCTGAGTGGGTTGTGAAAGGCTGGTGGCTGTCTTGAATGTGAAGAATTAATTGGTGGAGTGGCCTCGTATCCAAACTCCTGGGGCTGGAAGGACCCTGAAAGCTGCACTTGTGCTGTGACTGAGACCTGGTGCAGGCTGAGATTAGCTGGCAGCTTTGCCTTTTCCTCCTCAGTACCTTTGAAAATGAAAGGGACAAGAAGGTTTTCTTCCATCTCATGCGGACAAGAGTGGGAGTAATGTAGCATTGTCACCTTAACATCAGAGAGAAACCCTAAATCTCTGTGTTGACCAGAGTGCTCAGATTCCTTCATTTGTTTGATTTTGAAACAGTGAAGCAACTTTGTTCAGTCACTTGTCTGTCCCCACAACAGTGTGGCAGTGCCACTGAGTGTTCCTGACACTGCTGTGAGCCCTGTACAGGTCCTTTCCACAGCAGTTTAAGGTTAAAACCCTGCCTAGTGTATTTGCAGAGTGTTGGAGCAGGGTTATCACTTTGCTGCTGCAGTGGAAATGGATGTTGGAGGAGATGGAAAAAGGCTGTTCCCAAGGCAAATTAAAAACATTGTTCTGACCTTACTCAAGAAGCTGTATCTTCCTTCTCTTTCCTCCCCCTCACATTCCTGTCGTAGTAATCACTGATCTCTAACCTCAGCTTCATCTGCCACAGCTAACCACTTAAAAAATGCACTTAAAAAACCCCATACACCTCATTTTGCTGTACCTTAGTGCTTCCAGGGCAGAGTTATCTTTGCAGGGGCGTGAGTCAGCAGCAGAGGTTTGGAATAGCATCGAGTCAGGGCACTGATGACTCCTCAGGCCAGAGCCCGAGATGGCTTAACCTTGCACAGGGAGTGTGGGGAGGTGTTTTGTTTCTCCTTTCTGTTTGCACGTAAACAGATTTCAGCAGATGACACAGTCATCAGACTTCCTGAATTAACACAAGGCTGCTGCAGACGATGGCCATTCTGGAGGCTGTCGGTGGAGTTTGCTTCCTAATTTGGTCACAGTGTGTTCAGGGCTGGTCTGCTTTCCTTTTTTCTTTTTTCTTCTTTTTTTTTTCTTTTTAAAAACACCCATCCTTTTCTCTCATTGTCATTGAGGGGAAGCTGTTCGTATCTGAGAACCTCCAGCTCCTCTCACTTCCTTTCCACAGAGGAAGTGATACTTGAAAGACCCAAAACACCATGCAGTTCTGAAGCTGATGCTTCCTTTTTTTTCTTTTCTTCCTTTGCTATTCTTCCGTGAGTTCATCTCAATTATGGGGTTTTTAATGCTTTCTGGGTAGTTATCCAAGCACTTTGTGCTGGAGGACTTTGGAGTAGTTCTCTTAAGTGTCGGAATGAGCTGTGCTGCAGTTAAATTATAGCATTGATAAGCTTGATTTATTGAAATATATATTTCAAGAGGGAGTGACGTGTGTGATTGCAGGTAATGGAAGGGAGCATGTGTGTTGCTTTTCAGAGTGAGTTCAATTGTCTTACAAATCTTCCTGTAGAAGATCCCTGCTTTTCAGTATGGGACCAGAGTCAGCCCCAAACCAGCCACCTTCCTGGCATGCAGAGACACTTCAGCCCTTCCACTCTTCATGTGGAGTTTCATTCAGCAACAGGAACAATCAAGGAATCATCACCAAACCTATCAGCTTCTTTCTTGCTTTCAGTTCTATGGTGGGGCTTAGCAGGAAAAGGACAAAATAAAAGGAGAAAACCAAGTTCCCAGGTGATGCAGTTGAGGATGCAGTTCCAGCAGCTTTATTCAGTGTCATGGGGAGGACTGTGTGCCTTAGGTGGGGGTGAAGCTGTTGCTCTCGAGGGAGCTGCTGTCAGTCAGAGAAGATTCCCAAGCTTTGGAAGCCTGGGGAAATGCTGGGTTTCCCATTGAAACCCAGCTCTATTTTGGGTTCATAGTACATGTCATAAACAGCTGCAGCAGAGCCTGGGGTTAAGGTGTGCCCAGAGCAGATGGATTAGTGGCATTAAAGGTTTGGCTGTAGATGGGCAGGTACAGGCTGGTCTCAGCAGAAATTCACGGCAGAGAGGAAACTTCAGTGTGTCATGTGTGGGATCTCAGGTTACCACTGACCTCCAGAACATGAGTAACAGAGAAATGGGAACACCAAGTGGTGAGGCAGCAGGTTTAGAGGGGCAAAGGGAGGGTGAAACACAAGTTTACTTCTGATACAGTAAAAATCACCTCTGTGTGTCATTCCTATTTGCATATTATCCTCTAATTAGCCATGACTGACTCACCCACCACTTCCACCTGAAAGGAATTATATGTTTTGAAGTGTATGGTTTATAATCTCAGTAGGCCAACAATTCTCCTCCTCTTCTCTCCCCTTCCAATGTCCCCCAAAATGCATTCTCTTATTGCTTTTAACCTTCAAGCCTCTTTTCTTCTCTCTCTGTTACTACTCCTGCATTATTAATGGACTGTAGCAATTCAGCCAGAACACTGACATTACTAATTACTACTTGTAGCAGAGGAATGGGGAGCAAGATAGGAACTGGGTCAGAAAATGTTGTCACCATAAAATGATAGCATCAGAACTGGAGAGCAGAACTGTTTGTATGGGCAGGTTTGCATTGGAAATGCCTCCTTCATCCTGGAGCACACCTGTGCACGCTTAGCATGCACATCCTCTTTGCTTATTTGCTGCCTGCAGATGGGAAAAGCGTCTCACGCACAGAGAAGGGTTAATGGACCTGTAATTTCCAGCAGCAGAGAAATGGGTTGTGTTCTGCCTGGCAGCACTTCAAGCATCACAGAATTCATGCTCCTCGTTGCTGTAGCAGGAAGCCCCTTCCCCTGTTGGTGTCAAAGGCTGAGGAAGCAAAGTGGCTGCATTTATTTTTGCATTCAGTGAGAGCCTGTCATGCTCAGTGTGTTCAGATTGTCCTTGGTAGCACCAAGGGCATCCTACAGCAGCAAACAGCTCACTCTGCTCCATGTGAGAGAATACAGCTGCTATTAAACCAGAACATTATTTTAGGGATGCAGCAATTAACCTGTGAATATTGGGCATGAGGAATTGCCTGCTTCTGGTTAATGGAGCTGTGCCTCTTCACTCAATTGGGCAAAGCATCCACTTGGGAATGTGGCATCCCTTGGAGGCCTTGTGTGAACAGTTGTCTGTTGTGTTAGCTTTCCCCTTGAGAGGGGGGGCACGTGTGAAAATGGGAGTGTCATTGACTGTAAAATGTATCAACTCTTATGGTATGTGACAGGCAGGGAAGGTCATCTCTAAACGCACTCTGTCGTCTTTGAATAGTCAAAACAGCTAAAATGCGTAGGTCAGCAGTAAACTACAAACCCAGAACTGATCAGTGTGTGCTGGCAAAAGACAAGTCCCTCTCCCAAAAACATGCTTACAAAGAAAATAGACGAACTGAAGGCTGATTCCTCCCAGGGGCATAACTTCAGTTGCTAGTGATGAGAGCACATCTCTGGATGAAATGTCTGGCTCGAGGTGGCAGATTCCTGAGAAGTCTCTTGGAGACAAGGAAGGCACTCGTTGTCTTCCCTCTCTGTGCTGCTGGTCCCAGAACGTGTGACTGCCTGCCCGAGCATCAGCTGGGAGCCCCTGTTCTGGGTGGATGTGGGGAAGCATCAAAGCAGTCGGAGCTCGGTCCCTGCCAGGCGCATCCCCAGGAGCTCAAATCGGCTTCATTGACATTCCCAGGAAGGCGGGAGGCCAGCGCAGGAGCAGCGTGACTCCCTCACAAGTCAGATGGTAACTCACACAAAGCCAGCTCGATATTTAGGCTGGGCAGACTCGACAATATCCCCTTTCAAAGATTATCCGTTAAACTGTCCTAGTCACACACCGCCTTCGGCGCCTGCTTGAGCCTTTTGTAAGGATGAGCAGTATTTAAAAGAGAGGCTGGCTGCTCTAATCTCTGCTCCATGGGCTGTAAAACCTATCCTGCTGGAGCTCACCAACTTTATTTCTCTTACTGATGGTAATAAGTGTAGGGCTCTTAAATCCTGGCTCATGTTTTATCCGTGGTCTTGGTGGGGCTGTCTGTTATCTCGAAGCAAGCCCAAAGCAGAGCTTTGCTGCTGCATTTGAGGGAGAGCAGACGTTCCCATGAAGTGGGAGCTGGTGATAGGCAGTAATTTCTACTGTATTTAATAAAGCCATTGTGAAGCTGGAGAGGTCTAGAGTTTACAATCCCAGTGTATTTTTTTTTTTTTTTTAAAGGCAAGTACTGATTTTCCACTAAAATTGAGCATTGTCACTGAGGCAAGTACTCTGTCCAAAATTTCATGTGCACGTATTTAATTAAAAGGCAAGAGGGTTAATGAAGCTTTGAGTGCATAAGGCCTCATTCCCTGAATTTAATTTTCTTTAATTGCTCCAGAGATTGAAATTCCCAGATGTGGTTGTCCCCTAACATGTGAATTAAGGAACTGGAAAGGGACAACTTGATTTGTCTCATTCAGTGCCAGCTTCTTCCCCTCTGACTGAATTTTCATCTTTTTGGTTGAAAAGGGGCTAGATTAAAAATCCTTATGTCAGTGTTCCAGCTTTGTGGTAGAATTGGCAAAGCTGTGACCTGCTGATACTTTGGACATTGGGAATGAGCTGAAAAACAGGGAGTGTTTGTGCAGATTGTGTTGCTCTTCCCTAATAGACTGCAGAAGATCACAAGCAAATACACTTTTTGTTCTTTTCCCTCCCCAGTGCCTGTCATTGCATTCAGGATTGGTGGGGTTAAGTCAACAGAATGCATGGCACAGCCCCAGTCAAACCAGGCTTCATTAGTGTGCAGTTTCAAAATTTTAAAAATTTAAAAGGATGGTTTGGGGGTTTGTTGCTTGTTTATAGGGGTGTTGGAATAGTGGTCTGAGCCCTCTGTGAGTGTCAGGGTCTTTTTGTGTGAGTTCATAGTCCAAGCTCTGTCAAAGGACAAGGCAAAAATCAAAAATGCAGCAAATTCATGGACCATTGAGATGATCAGTGATGGGAAAAACCTGTTCCTGAATTCATTGTAACAAAACCTGATGTCCCTTGCTGAATGCCCTGTATGTGGTGTGCTAGGCCTCTATTGTGGCCGTTGCTGTTGGATATTCTAAGGCTGCTGTACATTTTTGTGTCCTAATGGGCTTGTTAGCAGCTATAGCCTTGACTGGGTGCTTAATAGTAAAGGGAGCTTTCAGCAGCAGTAGAAGACATTGGGGGTTAATTTAATGCACACCTAACACTGGAACAAGAGCACCAAGTGTTTGGGGTTTCCCTTTTGGAGGCCTTAGCTATCAGAAATCTTTGGGGGAAATATGGAATAACATTCCCCCTTGATCTGATGGAGACTTGCCCTAAGCCTCCAGCATGTAGTACTGATAGATAAACATCCCCTGCCTGGACAGGTATTTCAGAGCTGTTGGGCTCTCCCAGGTGGCTGCAGCTAAGCTGTGGTGTAGTTCCTGCTTTTGAGGGGATTGTACTTTGCTTTCAGGAAGATATTTTGTCTCTCCCTGTTGCTGTGGGACAAACCACCCTGCAGGGACCCCTGCCCTGGTCATGGAGTTGCAGGGATGTGAGGGTGGCTTTGGCACCCTGGAGGTGCACATTTGACTAAGATGGACCATTAAACATCCATATCTATTGAATCTCTGCCTCAGTCTGTAAAACCATTTGGAATTTAAAAATTTAATCGTTTTCTGACATTCTTTCACCCATCCTTATTTTCAGTCAGCCTGCTCATCTTTCAGCTAGGGTCAGCACAAATTCCTCTCTCAAACTTGCACTTCTGGCCTGGAGGAATCCACCTTCTTTGCTATGACCCAACACCTCTCCCGTGCCTTGATGGTGTGAGTGGCCTCTGCCCTGTTGAAGAAATGATGGCCAGGTTGGAGTGCCAGGGTTGGGAGGTCCAGGGCCTGCCCCGTGCACGGCTGCTCCTCCCGCCGTGGGCTGGGGGAGCAGAGGTGATGCTTTAAGTGTTCTCTGTGCTGCTACCACTGTAAACAGAGCAGATGTTTCCCCGAGCCAGGGGAGCATTAATGGAATGTGTCGGCCCCGGCTGATGTAAAACATGGCAGAGAGTTTTGGGGATGAGGTCAGCGGGACTGAAAGCCGATGGGAGTTTAATGTCGAGGCTGCCTCTCCGAGCCCAGGGGTCAACTGAGAGAGCTGTGGCTAATGGAAAGGCAAGTGCACTTGTCATAAATCAGTGCCAAAATGCTGAACAGGCATCGCTGCTGCTGGATGCCACAGCCAAGGATGGCTCTGTAACCACCCGTGAGCTCTTGTTCCTCACTGGCTGTCCTTAGTGTCTGTGTTTGATTTTAGAAGGGACAAAAAAGCTAAAAATGGAAGGTTTGGGCAAAGTTTTACCTCCATGTACTGTGAGACTCCTGCTTGCCTCACCTCCTTCACTCTGTTGTTCATGGAATCCGGTGGTTGCCACATCCCATCCATGTGGGGAATGCCAGGAGGGCAGCCAGGATATTGTTGGGATACCATTTTAAACAAGTTGTCCTCCTGGTCAGAGGAGATGGATCGTGTTTCTGCTGTGAGGTTGCTAGGAACTCCTGAGGCATCCAGGAAAGCATCGAGAGGCAGGAGGCAAAGCAGGCTTGGCACTGCTTGGAGATCATGTGTTTTTTTAAAAAACAAACAAGTCTTGTAAAAAGTAAAGAGCAGCATTTTCTGAGACAATGAGAAATCAGTTTGCTCTCCGACCAAGCAGTGCCTTTCCCGTGAAGCTGGATGCTGTAATGTGCCATTTGCCAACGAGATAAGATGGCTGTATTTGTTCAGTGATTTATCCCCTGTGAAGCCAATCCGAAAGAATGCTTTATTGCTCTATTTATTTTTTCAAAAGAAGCTTCTTTGACCTCATTTTTTTTTTGTGTAGGGAGCATGCATGCCTTTAAGCTAAATCTCAAAGCCTGGTCAAAATTGGGGTCTGTCTTCGGGGTTGCAGCTTTTGAAACACAACATCCGTGATGCCATTCAGAAGCCGAGAGGTGAGCAGCTCTCCCCGAGGCTTCTTCTGATTGAAAACCTCATACGCACCAACAAAGCCAGTCTGCAGCTTAAAGGGTTTGGGTTTTTTTCCTTTCTGGGTCCTCCTTTAAGGGCAGAGGTTAAAACAAAACAGATGCTCTTGGATGGTGTCTCTGCTCTTAGATGCAGTTGCTGTACGAGGACTTGGCTCCTGACACGTGAGGGGAGGATGCTCCTTCTATTTGCGGGCGGATGTCAGGCTTAATAAAAATCCCCAATCTGAAAGAGCCAGATGATCCCCCTGAGTGAGAAGTATCGGTGCTGTTATTGCATTGCCTCCATCCTTTAGTTTGTTTGTGCAATTATCCATGTAAGTAAAACCTGAAAGTGCCTCCTTCCAGCACGTTCTCCCCAAAGAAGGGAAAGGATCGCAGCTATCGGAGGGGCCTGTGGAGAGAGGGATGGATTTTTCAGGTAGCTGGAAGCTGTGCCAGGTTGGGTGTTTGCTGGTAGCCTGCTACTATATTTAGTTTTTCTTGGCCTCTCAGAATGAGTGCATTGAACCTTTCTAGATATGGAGATAGGCACAGCACCAGCCAGCCCTGAACTTGCTTGCCAACTTCTGAGCTTTGTTGTTTAGAGCCTTGGTCTTCACTGTTCTGTGTCTGGGGTAGAGGATAATGAGACAAGGTTTATGTGAACAAGAGTTGGTTTTGTAGCTGTTCTGTCTGCAGGTAACAAACTGGGGTGTTTTTTAAGAAAAGCTTCTCTTTTGGAGGGTTTTGTTGTCCTGTGGCTTTAACTCTTTGTGATGTTTCAGTTGTGCAGAATGAAGAACAGGTGCCTTGCAGGAGTTATTAGTTGCCTTTTCCAGTTTTGTGCCACAAACTAGCATGCAGATACTTTTGGACACAAATTTCTTATACACTTGAGATCCTTTGAATAATTTTGATTTACCTACCCATGTAGTTAAATGAAACACTTTTTCCTCCTGGAACTTCATTCTGGTTGCAGCTGTTGTACAAGCTATACATTTCTGGATTTGTCAGAAAACCATGACTTCAGACCACTGGGATTTCGGTGGGTGGGTGAAAGTGCTAACAGATTAATGAGTCTCACTTAGCATCTCCATCTGCCAGACTAAACCGTGTTCTGCACAGGAGACTTAACACAGCTGGTTTGAGCTGGTCTCTGAAAGCAAAGCACCCTTTACCTAGTCCAGGCTGACCCTGATACGAAAAAACCCAAGCACTGCAGTGTCCTGGATGTAGTTATATTTGTCCAGAGAAGCTGTGGCTGCCCCATCCCTGGAAGTGTACAGGGTCAGGCTGGACAGAGCTTGGAACAACCTGGGAATGTGGAAGGTGCCCCTGCTATTGGCAGAACAAGATGAGCTTTAAGATCCTTTCCAACCCAAACCATTCTGTGATATATTTCCTTTAATTCTGATCCGAGCATTGCAGTGAAGTCAAGGTGTGCAAATGAGTAAAAACAATGGAAAAATGCAGAGAGTCCCCTGAGAACCAGGTAGAATCCCTGGGTGCTCACCAAACACGTGGATCAGGTCCCTTGTCTGACATTTGAACTCTCACGTATTGCTGTGACACTTGCAATTACTTTCCCTGTGCCTTACCTCCATAAGGAGATAAATTGAAATGCGTGGTATAAATTCGATCTCTCGATCCCAGCAAGGGTGGCTCATACCCAGGGGAGATGCTTGGGAGCAGCCGTGTGTGTGGCAGCGCTCTCACACTGCAGTTGGCTCCAATCTCTGTCGCTGCAAGGGGCAGCCTCAAGGTCCAGCTGTGAGCAGGAATGAGATGGCCTGATGAGGCAAGAGCTGCTGTGCATTAGCTGGAGCTGTTGGTTTTTCTGTTCCCTCCTGTGAGCTCTGAAAGTTAAATGGGAATGAAGTAGCTGCTGAATAAGAGACATGTTATCCCTTGGCTGCATCCGTTTATAGGTGGCAAGTTGCCATGGCTAAGACACTGATCGATTGTTACTCTGAAATCAGAGGTTATTCTTCAGCTTTTTTCCTAGAGAAATGGGATATCTGCCATCTCCTGTGCCCAGGAAGTATCTGCAAAAATGAGTGTTGGTATTAGTGTGGGTGCTGTGTGTGCCTGCACATACACACTCTCCTGCTGTTCCTGGGCACCTGTTCTCTGATTTTTCCCTTGCCTGTGAGACTGGTAAAACAGCCCAGAGGCACTGGAGAGCTCCAGGGTGTGGGGGAAAGGCTGGCCTGGCTGATTTGGTTATGTAAAACTAAAAGGCATTTACTCAGTGCATTGGGTGGACTGTTCTTGTGTGTAATGAATTGTGCAACTGTACAGCCATACCAAAGCAGACTGAGATCCTCTGACAGTCCTCTGACTTGTCTCCCACATGGAATCATTACAGCTGCTTGTCAGGAATATGCAAAATTCCCGTGATCTGCTTGCATGTGTTACTCCAGATTGCTTTCTGCTCAGAGTGCCTTTGCAGTATCAGTGAACCTTCTTGCTGCTCTCTGTGGGTTTGATGACATGCTATCCCAAAAATTTGGATTGGATCATTTTTCTGAAGTACCTCATCACTATGGAAAAGTGAAAGCTAGCAGTGCCAATTACCAGGAAGGCTTCTGTAGTCCTTGGACTTGTGTTGGGCATATGGAGTCAGATTGCATTTTTTTATATATTATTACGTTAGTGACACCAAGTGTTTTGCTCTGGTTCTTAGCCAAGAATGACAGGAAGGTAGAAGACCCTTAGAAGAAGTTTAAAATTATTCTCTGCAGTCTAGAAATCTGCCTTACAGACAGTAAGATGTTAAAGCTAAGTCTCTGAGGAGAAATGTTGAGATCACTTGATGAGTCTGTCAGGGTACACCTCCAGAGATGTGTGTAACATTTTAAATGTAACAGATAATGAGAAGATAGTATTAAAAGTCTAAAAGCCAGAGCTGGCTGAAAACCCATGCTTTGAGTCATCTTGGAGCTTTTGGATCAAGTTGGAGATCCTGATTGAGAAGGGGGGTGGGGAAGACTTTAGACTTAGTTGTAAATGGAATAGAATGAATAGATGCTTTTATAGGACACCCTATTTAATGGTCACTTTTGGCTCATTCTAGGTTGAAATCTCTTGCTGTAACATCATTAGTCTGCAGCCCTGCCATTTCCAGCTGTGTTCCAGCTAGATTGGCCAGGCTGAGCCAACCTAGGTGTGAACACGTGGCTGACTGAGAGCCATGGAGCTGAGGGACTGCAGGGATGGGAGCCTGGATTCAGTAGGTAACACTCCCCTGGGAAATCCTGTGGTGTGTTAATTAGTGCTGCCAGGGGAGAGACAAGCTCAGAACACGTGTGATTCAAAGGCCACAGTGCAAATTCAAAGAAGAATTTATAGAGAGCAATTAGATAAAGTGCAAACTGTCCCTGGCCCATGGGGAGCAGTGTGAGGAGCAGCATTCCTGCCCTCTCCATAAGGAGCTTCCTCCTTGCCCTCCAAACAGCACAGGTCTAGATGGATTTCTACTGACCCTACCCTGGGTCATGCTAATTATGCTGGTGAAGGAACTAAGCAGCATTTTAATATACAGGAGTAAGAGGTTTGTGTGAAAAGGGCTCTAGGTCATCATTGCATCCAAAACTCTGCTTTTGGCCTGAACTCTGCAAAGCAGCCTTTGTTTTTGTGTGATGCTTTGTTAAATGACTGTTGTTCAGGCTGAGGGTAGTTGTTCTTGTGTGTGTGTACTGAGAGAAAGGTTATGCTATTATAAATTAGGGCTTCTAGATTTCTCCTGCTGGACCAATGCATGTGGATGTGGGTGTGTGGGGAAGTCCTGCTCTGGGTTATTCTCTGCTCGTTTCTGTTTGTGGTTCTCCACTTAGCGCTGAATACAGATGTTTATGCATATATTTAGAAAAGGCTGGTCTGGAAATAAATTTCTCTTTGCAGCACTCCACCTCCCTCAGCTTCATATTTTAAGACTCTTTGTTCTCTCATAGTAATTTTCCAAGTGGATTAGTGCAGGTCACCAAGGCATCCACATCAGTGAAATACAGCAAGATGTTGCTGTCATCTCCCAAAACACTCCAGCACTCACCCCATTGCTTATCAACCCACACTCCAGTAATCCTAATAGCTATGTCAGAGCAAGATTAACAGAAAATCCAGGCAAATATTTATGGTTCCCTTCAAGGTATGTATTAATCAGAGAATGTGGAGTAGATGCTTTATGAGGAGAGCTTGGAAACCTTGTTCATGTGGGATGAGGAGGGATTCTGCCAGGCTGGGTAAGCTGCTGCCAGCTTGGACAGGAGGCATGGGGCAGACAATGCAGGAGGGGATGCAAGATTCCCGAGTGGAATGGGGAGAGAAGCAGCTACAAATGAAAAAGGGAGGATAAGGAGCTGTGTTTGTTCTCCTCAGTGCTATAGCAGCATTGTGTGGCAGCTCAGTATTGAAAGAAAGCAGAAGAAACAAAGACAAAGAAAAGGAGGAGCAGGTTGAGAAGAAAGAAGCAGAAGAACCATGCAGCAGGATGGCATGTGGGAGATGCCTGGGGAAGCAGCACTGGTTGGGAGGTGTCAGTTTTTAACTGTGGTGAAAATTTAATCCCTTTTGTCTATGGGGCTGTGCAGATTCCTGGAGTTCATGGAGTGATATGAGAGTGCTGGTGAGATGTAGCTTCTCCTGCAGTGTACAGTTAGTCCCAGGAGGATTGGGTGCCTGACTGCAGTCTTGCAATGGTGAGGATAGTTCCCCAATTTTAAAACATCTCATAAAAATATCTAAACTAATACTTTAACACAGGCATGTCAATGCTGACCAGAACTATAGGAAAATCTAGTGAGGAGCGTGGTGGATGCTGCAGTTGAGCTAAAGTCAGGCAGACACCAGTCTCTGAAGGAAGAGCTGGAAAAGAAATCTACTGGCTGTAGCTCTAAGCTCTAGGAGATGTCTGTACTGTCCTTAGCATGCTTAAGTCAAAGACTGCTTTGTGCCTGGGAAGGGTAATCACTAATGCATATTATTATGGCTTCCTCTTTTCCAAAGGGGGAAAAAAAGCAGGATTCCTTGTAGTTTGTGTGAGTTTAGGGAGTGTTTTGTTCTGGCTCAGCTGCAGAGCTGTGACACCAGAGGGAGTAGGAGAGCCTCGAATAGCTGCTTTCAACAAAAACCAGCAGCAAATAATCACAGCCTTTGCAAGAGGTAAATTAAAACCATCTCCAGCCTGGAAAACATGCACAGGTCAGCATCTTTTCTCCATAAATATTTCCCTGCTGTTGAATCTCTGTAACCCCTTCAGACCCCAGCAGCTGTGCTCTTCCTAGCTTTAGGTGAGCCCCCTCCTCGCCATGTGCTCCCTGAGTGACTGCTGGGCAGGGATTTTGGAACTGAGCTCTGTGGCTCTGTCAGAATTTACTGGCTTGGAGAAGTCAAGAAAGTGTTGATATGAAACCAGACTGGCCTTCCTGCATGGCACTGGTCAGCCTGATATCCCCATGGAGCAGTTGTTAGCACTGGAGCAGTGAGTTTGGATTTTTCCTTATGTGTTTCTGTTGCTGAAACAGCACTTTAGCTGTGGAGGAGATTGGTCTCAGTGTCTTCTGTCCCACTTTAAAAATGGAGTTGCCCAGTCTTTGCACACCCAGCAGGACCACTGAAGGAGCTGGAAGTGTGGGCTTTTACCATTTGTGTGATCAAAGCCAGAAGGTGTTCTTTCCCACCCTGTCTTAATGGCACTGAATCCTTGTCCTTACAGACACTGCGAGGCTTACATGGAATTCTGCTCTGAGGAAGCTGAGAGGGAGCTGCCATAAGAGGGCTCCAGAGCCCTGTTCTTGACTGTGCTCCTTTGTGGAGCAATCTTCCCCTTTTTCTTTATCAGTATGTCCAAACTGCCTTAGCAAAACCCTCTTACACCTGCTCTAAATGTTCATTTTTATTGCACTCCTCAGACAGGTTATGAAGCTGGGTCTCTTCCTTTTAACCAGCACAACAAAAACGTGCATACTACAAAAATGCCTTGAGTAAAGCTTATTTCTTTGAACAGAGGAAATTTGACTTAGGAAGACTCTTTCCTTTCTTCTGGTGCAACCATAACCCCATAGCAGGAGCTGTGCCAGTCCAGCTGCAGGGAGAGCAGCCCACGTTCAGAGGTTCATCTGTATGCAGGGTGATGCCTGATGTGGTAATGAACACAGTGAGCCTGGGGATGGGCTTTGGGCAGGGGAGGGAGTCCTGTTGCCATGACAATACAAATAGCAATGGATGACTCTTCAGATAAAGGCATCAGGTTTTTAAAGGAGAAAAAAAACCAGTGTGAAACAATAGCAGAAAGATGGTGTGGGGGAAAAATAGTGTTAAATAATAGCAGAAAGATATGGTATGAGTTTAGCTTTGAGATGCAGCTTGGGAGAAGAAGATGGGGCTGTAGATACTAATTCTGGAAATGTTCTTCCCCTCAGGGTGTGGAGGAGCATTTAAGAAAATCAGGCAGGAGCCAGGCCTCCTATGAATAAGCATCTAGCAAGCTTTCCATGCAAATATTTGGACATGCAGTAATGAGTTCCAGTAACAGCTGAGTGCTGACTGCACCACGGCACCGTGCAGTGGTAGCCTGGTTACCATAAGGGTCCAGCTGGAATGGCTGGGCATGGTGCAGATGGACAACTGTCCATATTTATCTTGTGCCTCGGGCAGATTCCTCTGTGTTACCACTCTCTGGAGCAAAGTCAGTGTGTCCTGGAAACCAGAGGCTGTAAGGATGTTTTTAGAGGAAAGACACAGAAGTCCAATAGACTAGTCCTGCTCTAGGGGCTTTTTAGGAATCTGCCTGCTGATCCTGTTTAGGTGGAACATTTCTAATCCTATTGTGAATCCCTGTTACCAACAAGGTTTGGTTTTCAGTCATGGCCAGTGTAAGATCTGTTTCTGTTTTGAACTGGCACCTTTTTAACACAGATCCCAAAGATCACATTAAAATGGGCTTTTTTTAACTGTTGTTCTCTCAAAACTGTTCACAAGGTGAAACTAAACTTACCCAGCTGCCTGTAATTCAGGACGTGTTATGATTCCACTGGTGTCGCAGCCAGTTGTGTTGAGCACAAATAGACATTCCAAGGAAGGATGGGATAATTAGAAGCAATCCAGTGATTCTTGTGACTGTATAAAAATAACTGGACTTTTTTAAGGATGGGTTATTTTTAGGAGCCTCGTGTCAAAAAGGGCTTGTGGGGTTTTGCATTCAAGAACAGTGAAGTCAGATGTTATACCTGCTTAGGATTTTTTTTTTCTCTGTTGTTTTTTTTTTTTTCCTCCGAGTAAGACCTCTGCTGAGGGTCTTGCTTTATAAAATAAATTGGCACTGGAAGTTGTTGGGATGAGTAACACTGGCCACTGGCTTGTTGACAAAGGAATATCAGCCTCAGGTTTAGCTGTGGAACCCAAGTGGCCCAACAATACATAGTGAAGGTCAGATTTAATAAGGCTGTTTTAAACAATACACTAAAAGAAAGCTTGCAGCCTGGAGCTGGGTGATGCCTCTCTGACCTAAATTTATTTTGGTGGTTTATTGTGACTTTTGGAGGGGGGGAACATTCTCCTGTCCTGTAATGAGGCTCTGCTGTAAGCCATGGTGTTCTTCAAGCTACTCCTGAAAAGCTGCTCTTCCAAGGGAGAGGTTCAGGGTTGGTGGTCAAAACCAAAAAGTGAAGTTTTTGTGTTTCCTGTTATAATATATCCCCTTTGTGCTTCTGGGAAGTCAAGCAATAGTGTTTACATATTAAAAAAAGGGAAGAGGGTTGAGGGTCTTTCTCTGGCTGCTGGGCAGCACCTAACCCACCACACCAAACCCTTCACAGAGGTACTGTGTTGCAGAATGTGTGACCAAAGGTTCACCTTATGTACCTGAATACGGATAAATGAAACTGAAGATAAATATTGGGATATGCTCTACTTGTGGGACTCCCTAGAGATCAATGGGAGACTTTGCCCAGAGTGTAGCTGTGTGTTCTAAGATCTGGGGCAGTTTGGTGTGGGGCAGAGCAGTATTTTCTTCAATGTAAAAGGGAAGAGAACATTGTGTTTTTTGGTTCCATTCTGGCTGGAACTCTTGGTTTAAGAGGCTGGTGCTGGGAAGTGGGGAGGGCACCATTCATGCATGTAGGAACCACTGTAAAGAAGAGACTTGGAGCCACTGCAACTACAAAGCAGTGATTCCTTGGCTTGCCCTGGAATTATAAAGCTCCAACTATGTAGTTTCCTCAGAAATAAAAACTTCCCCTCCCCCCCCCAAAAAAAAACTCCTACAATAAGCGATATTTTGGGATTTTAAGATGATCTGTGAGCATTGCACTGACTTTTGTTAAGACCTGACAAAAGAAGCACAGGTTAACTTTTACTTCTGGGCTCATAATCAGTTTTGTGGTTTCCACCCAACACTGCTGCATTGTTTCATGTGATTCTGAAAGTGAAACAAAAATGAAATTGTCCTGTCAGCTTTTCTTGTGGATATATCTGAAATATGAGGTCCAGTGTCCTGCTGGCAAGTGATTTTCAGGGCAGGGGCATCTCACCTTCATCTGTGTGTTGAGTGAGTTTGTGTGGCTTTGGTTAGTGGTGTAAATGTAAAAGAATGCTTTTTCATTTTAAAAAAAAGCAAAATTAATGTTCCTGAATGAAGTAACTTCTGACTCCCCTTATTTTTGGATTGAGCACGTGCATAGTTGAGGTCAGGAATTCAGAATAATATCTGATGAAAGAAACATAGAGGTTTATTGAGCAAACATAAACATGCCACGACTAAAAGGCCAAATGCATTCTTGATGTAAATGAAATTTTCAGCTTGTTAATTCCAGCAGATGCATCAATAGGATTGCATGGAAAGGAGCATATTGGGTCACCAAGGAAAAGGGTACATCTGCAGTGGGCAGGGGAGCCTGGGGCAGAACTCCCTAAACTGCCTGTTCCTTGCTGCTTTTTTTTTCTTTCCCTTCCCTTTTGTCTTCCTTCAGAATGAGACATCTGTGCTCCTGCACTGTCTGGTGCTGGTGCCCACGTGCATCCCTGACGGAAGCGGGAGAAAAGCCCTTTAATCCTTATAAGGGGGGAATGGCAGCGGCCTCTGGTGTTTCCGGAGTTTTAAGGAAGTCACTGAAGTTCCTCTTAGTTGACTCCCATCCACAGAAATGTGACAGATGGGTCTTTTCCTTTTATGGCCAATAACCCTGGTTTCCCTTTGCAATAAAATCCTGGGTCAGAAGTGGAAGGGAGAAGTCGGGCAGGAGGAAGGGGCTGGTCTTACCAGAGCCCAATGGGTGGGGATGGCATTTGCGACATAGTAAATTCTAGGCTAAAATAAACCAAGTTACAACATCGACCCTGAGGTGATGGGTTGGTTTGTTTGAAGGGTGCCATAGATTTTCAGTCTTGTTGCTTAAGACAGCAATTAGGAATTGTGCCTCTCCTTAATTTCATGGGGAGAGGTTTATCTGGTCCAAATGCAGGATGGTTTTCAGTGTCTGATTGAATTTAGATAACTTTGATTGAGTCTAGATAAGCATAGAACAATACACATTTCTTCTCTACAATCTCCTTTACACCAAGTGAAATGTCTTGGTTTCTTATGGAAGTCTCAGAATAGTTTTCTTCCTGAACCCTAAAGAGCCATTTTCTACCCCAGTAAATGTCTGTGCCTGATGTTTGGCACTGGTGTCACTCATTAGCTGAGAACAGGTAATGTCCCTCTGGGTGGTAATTGCTGATGGCTTGGACAGCCAAAAGCCAGCTTTGTCAGCCAATAATGTCTTTTACAAATCATCTCTGGCTATGAATGGTTTGATAAATTTGAACCTTAAAAGTATTTTTCTAATAAAGTCAATCTCCTGTTTCTTGCTAAATGTGCTTCATATCCTGTTTCAGGAGGTTAATGCAAATGGCTCATTAGGCACTCAGTTAAACTTTTTAAAGTGGTGCAGCTCGTGTTTCTTCCGTGCCAAACCTATTGGCTGACACTTTATTTTTGGTTCTTATGTGGCACTTGAGCTCTGAAATTAGGATGAAAAAAAGACAGTAACTAGTCAGGAGAGTCTCTCACGATGCTCCTGGGATTGTTTCATTCCAGCCACCCCTGACTAGATCACAGTGTCCAGTTGCAGGGGTACGATTGGGACTTCTTTCTTGGAGAAAGGTGTTTCCATTCCTTGGTGGTTGCAGTGGGGTTTGCTGCTATGGAAAGCCTCTTCCCCAGGGTCACTAACTGGTCAGCAGGCGCTAAACGCTTCCCTGTGTGCTGGGGAACCACTTTGGAAGTGGTTTTCAGTAGCATCCGCATATTCTTCAACTCTGTTTTAATGGTGGTGTGTTTGTGATCATGCCTTTTTTCTTTTTTCCTTCCTCTCCTTGTCTTTACAATAGACATCCTGGGAAGATGAGAACAGGATCTGGAAGTTGCTCTGGAGCTGGGGAAATGGCTGAAACCGGTCTGTGTCTAAATACCTCACTTGTGCTGCCAAAATGGTTGATTTAATCTTTGGGTAGCCCACCCTCTGAATTCTTGTCTGTGGCTCTGTGAGGGTGTTGGACTTAATCCTTTCAGAGGAGCTGCATATACAGCATAGTTTAATAATTCACCCTTTGGATAACATAGCCCCACAATACCAGTTTTGATCCTTACTTAGATCCAGCCATGCCAAAGCTTCTCTGCACTTGCAGTTCTTGTATTTTTTCCTTCTGTATGGGTGTAGGAGGAAAGAGATGGTTTGTATGTGGTAAAGGTGACCAGTGGACCCCCCATCCTGCACCAGGAGCATCATTCCTCTGTGGTCTGGGGTGTTAGGATGGCTTTCCTTCTCCTGAACCAGCCAGGATTCTCCCCTCAAAACCAAATTGTCATCAGCAGTACAACATGAAATATTCAGTTAGTTTTGCTGTTGTAGTTGGATCATGGCAGAAATTACTGTTGCTGCTTGGGAATGAGCTGAGTCTCAAACGGATCCCTGGAGATGAGGCAACTTGTGCTTTTTGGGGGTTTTGAGGGTTTTTCTGCTTTTACAGATAACAGGCTTGCAGCATCTCTGGTTTGTAGGCAAGTCATGCCATGCAAATCGTTGAACAGCATGCTTAATTAAACTCCTGTGCTCATGCAGGGGAAGAGGGGAACCGGTCTTCCTGATGGGTGTTGGTGAGCGTAGCAGAAAGGGAACTCTTCGCTTGGGATTTCACAACGCTGGGGTTGCAGGGTGCTGTTCCAGTCTCACTCTTGTTGTGTAGGGCTGTGTCCCACACAGCTCTGGGCCCCCACAAACCTTGCAGGGGTTCCAGGAGTTGTTCCTGGTCTCTTTTTCCCAGCCTCCTGCCTGGTCTCACATGGCTGTGCGGAACTCAGCTTGTCTTGCTGCATTACCAGCTGTTGTTCAGAGCTGCTGCAGGTGCAGAGGCTCCTTTTGGAGTTGCTAACTCAGCTTAGCCTCAACGTTTGCAGATCTGAGGTGGTTTTTCTCTTACTCCAAAGCGTTTCCAAGCCCCACATTTTTTTCCACAACTAATAAAAAAAGCGAATTGAAGGGGATTACATGACTTAGCTGAAAATTAAATTACAGGTTAAACAGTTTTTCTACTTAGAAGACAAAACATGTCCTGAATTACCCTCGTTTGGCAGGACATTGCAGCACTGCTCCATTAACCTGCCCGTCCTGCCACGGGAGTTAAGGAGGCTTGATCAGCTTTGGTCAAGATTAGACTGGTCTGGGGGTCAGCAGCCTCTTGGATCCATGGCCTTAGGTGGCTCTGTCTCCTCTGCCCTGCTCCTTGTGAGGCTGGTAGGTCCTTCCCAGTGTCCCTCTGCTCCCTGCAGCCTTGGGAAGGCACGTTGCATCGTGCAGGGCCAAACAACCTTAGCAGAACTTTAAAAACCACCCACCAGTTGTGGGTTTGAGGGTTTCTTCACCATTTCTGCACCAAACAAACCCAGGCTCAGCTGGTGGGTGCTTTAAGTATGGGAGGGAATAGGAACATCATTCAGGGGCTCTGGAAGAGGAATCAGTAAGTTGCCAGCACATCTATTTCCCTGATTAGATTTCTGCTTTGTTTAGTTGTATACTTGTCTGCTTGATATATTTTATTATTATTATTGTTATTCAGATACCTGTACAAAATAATAGATTTTATGCTGCAGGAGGAAATCCAATGCATTTCTGCACTGGAGCTCAGGTGTGAACTCTTTCACCACGGTGGCACTTCTCAATTGTTTTGGCTTTTTTAGAAGTTCCAGCAGGCTGCTGCAGGGCCGTGGGTTCTGGTTTCTCCACTGCCTTTTTTAAACACAGAGAATGAGCTGCAGTTGACTCAGTATCACATTGGTGAAGGTGTAAGATGAAGGTTTGTGGTCCTCAGGGCCGTTTTCATACCTCTGTGGTAAATATTGTTGCTATAAATATCACAGTAACAGGGCTGGCTGCCCTGTAGTTCAGTTCAGGGGTGCAAATGTGTCCTGTCTGCACAGTGCTCATGTGGGGAGCAGCAGGTAAGAAGTAACTGGAGCATGCAGGCATTAAAGCAGGAAATCACCTGAATTTCTGAGTTTTGTAGAAGGCCAGTTATCACTTTGCTTTCTATTTTCTTGATCCTTGCTCATTCTCCAACATTTTGTTGTTGTTATTTATTTTTTGTTTAGTCTGGCCTGCTTAAAGCTAGGAATACATTACTTTGGGGCTTTCCCCTCATCTGGATTTCATTTCCCAGGCAACACAAGCTGTGCTTGCCCAGTTTCTGAGGGTGGATTTGTACCTAGACCAGCATCCTTTGCCACCTTCCCCCATCCTTTGCTGGTTGTGATGATCTGGAGTATGAACTTCTGTTTTAGGTAGAGATTGCAGTTTAAAAGGCTCTAAATTGAAAACAAGGTGTGTTAATGCTGCTAAATTACCATCAGAATTGCTATATTGCAGAGACTCCTTAAAAAGGGTTGTAGGTGTGTTACATAAACCTGGGTCTCCATGCAATTTTTGATGGAGGAGAGGCCATCTCTAACAGAGTTCCTCTTGCTGATCTTTTTGTGTTACAATAAAATCTGGGAAACTGTAGGGGGAGGGAAAACCACGGGGAAAAAAAATAGGACTGATCTGGAAGAGGCTCTCCAGATTCCCCCACCCAAAGGGTAGTGGTTTGTGTCTGGGGTGAGGTGATGGGGGAATTTGTTTATCATGTGGTGATGTAAGAGGGAAGTTTCAAAATTAACTTCAGTAATTGTTCCTCCTCTCAGTCTCACAATGCATTGTTAGCAGGCACCTCTGTAAATGAGATATCTTGCTTTTCTAAGCCTTTACCTTCTTGGCATACCTGGGTGCAACCCCTGGCGTGACCTTCCGGAGTTATCCTTTAAAAATCAAGTTGCTTGTCTTGAAATCTAAATCTGTGCCTCTCCCAAGGTCTCTATTGTTTCCACCAGTTCCACAGTCAGATTTCATCACTTAGAATTGCAGTTATTGGAAGCAGCATCCCTTTTTCTGTGAGATTGTGCAGAGGATTACATGGGTAACCTCCAGGATCTGCTCTGCTGAATTGAGTACGGGAATATGCACTGGGGGAGGGCAGGAGGGGCAGCTGCTGAGGCTTTGAACTTCTCTGCTAGTATTTAATTATTTACCTTGGCTGGGAAGGCAGTAACTGTTATCTGCAATCAGTCCAGCAGATCTCAAAGCTGTGCTTGACAGCTACAGATGTGTTTCCAGTAGCATGTGCTGGGTTTCTCTTTTTCCCTGGGAAGGAGCAATATGACCTCAGGTATAGTGATTTAGCCAGCGTGGTGTGAGATCCCAGGATATTTAACCTGCCTGTCTAAAGTGGCCAAGCAGTGTTTTCCTCTCCCTGCACTGCATGTGGATTCAGGTTGGTGGGTGACCACCTCTGAGTACGTCACAATCCACCTCGTATCCAGATTTCTCAATGTGCTGGAGAGATGTGATTCCAACCTGCTCAGCTTTTGAAAAAAACCCATAATTTTGGTGAGGAGAGCTTATCCTTGTGAGAAACACCTGTTCCTCAGCTCAGGAGAAGGCAACCTGGTGCAATGGATGTGATGCAAATACTCCAGTGCTCTTTCCTGCAGCCAACCTGCTTGGCTGCACCTTTTGATGTATTTCTCACAGCCCTGGAGCTTGAGAGAAAGTAGTTTTGAAACAAACATATTTCTTTATAAACATACCAGAGAATGAAAAAACCCATAATTTTGTTCAAGTTCAAATTAAATATGACTTTTCTCATGAAAGAGCTGTTTCTCATACTCAGGTTACCCTGAGTGTGAGATCAAGGTGCAATTTCTTGTGCTAGTGCTGTTTCCACCTCTGGTCAGTCACAGGGTCAGTGATGCTGAACACCACTTCTTGTGTGAAGCTGCAGATATTTTTGTTTCATGGGTCTCTAACCACTTCACCCACACCAGCAGCTGTTCTGGCCTTTTAAAGTCAAACTCTGGGGAAGGAAAAGCTTGGTTTGGTCTGTGTGTTTCAGAAACTTCTGAATTACAGATATGAGTTAGTTCTACTGACTTAGGCAAGAGGTGGGAGTTACCACACATTTCTGGTTCTGAGATTCTGACACAGACAACCCAAACCTTTGTGGGAACCAGCCTGGAAGGAAAAGGGGCATTGAGGATCTCCAGTATCTTGGAGATGGGATGGGACTAAAATATGCTCAATTTAACAAGAACAGGCAAAACAGAAGTCATTGGTTTGGATCATCATTTTTTGTAATGGGGTTTAATGTATGACTGTATAAAAACTTTAACCACCCTTCTTAAAGATTGGACTCGATAGAAATCTTTTCCAATCTTAATAATTCTGTGATTCTGTTCTGTGGTTCTTGGTGGGTTTTGGTTATAAATGCATGTTTTCCTTATCCAACTTTTAACTCCCAGTCACTCTTAGGTCTCTATTTTTATGCCCCAGCACATTCTTACAGCCTAGTCCAAGCTTGTGCCTTTGCTTTATTTCTCCTGTGACCTCTCCCCTCGCAGAAGGGCTCATGGCAGTGCTCAGGAGAGGAAACCTCAGGTTTTTTTCCCTTCCTGCTCTCTGTCCCTGCTGTGTGAGCAGCCACCGCTGAGCGGCAGCGCTGCCTGGGGAACAGCCGTGCTCCCGGGGGAGCTCCAAACCCACGGATGTGCTCCCAGCCCCTTGCTCCATCACCCATCCAAGGCATGGTATTCTTTCTCCACCCTGCCTGGATTTTGTGTTTGGGGTTGGTACCTGTCCATCATGCCTGTTGTGTGCAGCTCCAGGACCAGATTATTGCCACAGCAATTCATGCTGGAAGGAGCTTTCCCTGCACTGAGCTGTCAGGGATCTATGGAGCTGGGGTCACCCCTCCCTGTGCTGCGTGTTTGTACATCTCTAAAGAGGGGTCTCTTATCCAAATGGATTGTCTTTGGCTGGATTATAGCCTCTTTATCCCAGTTTAACATATAGGAAATCCCAGAAACAGCCCTAAAGGAGTTTGTTCATGAGAGCTTATCCATGCTTAAAGGTTGTATTCATTTAGCCACTTCTGCATCAATTTTTAGTTAAGGTCAGTGCAGCTTTATGGACAGTGAGACTTTGTGGGGAGGAAGACTCTGTGGTTCTTTGTTTTCCCATTCACTCATCTGGTTGGGAATTGCAGCTCTTTAATTAAAGCAGCACAGAACGGGCTGGCCCTGAGGTGCTGTTCTGAGGCTCTTGCATTCCCATCTGCTTTTGGGTAAAGGCTCAGCCTGTTTGGGGTCAGCCTGTGCTGCTGCATGTCCGAGAGCAGGAGGAAACAGCGAATCAATCACTGGGGCTCTGTCCCAGGCTGCCTCAGCTCCCTCTCAGCCAACATCCCCACGTGTGCCATCAGCAGAGACCGCTGGAGCGTGCACCTCGCCCTTCCTGGGGGATGCAGGGAATCATGGAGGCACAAGGATTTAATTACCCAGCATATGGAGAGCTGGGGGAAGCTCAGAGCCACCACTGGGAGCGGAGGGCAGTGACGACAGCCAGGGCCTGTTGTTGTTGAAGTGGAGTTTCCCCCACCCTCCCTGCGTTTTGCTCGGTCAGTAAATGGCTCCGTGTAAACTCCTACAGCCCAAGCCAGCAGGAGGGAATGCCGTGGGCAGTCGGGCTGGGATCTGTGGGGATCATCTGATGTTTTTGTCCATGTGGCATTTGTTTAGATTGCAATCGGGAAAAGTGATTTCTGTTACTGACTGTGGTGAAGGGAGTGTGGTGACTGGCAAGAAAAAGTTGATTACTTGGGATTTTTGCCCCCTGATGAGTGGGATGGACTTTGGAGAGTTATTTTTAGTTGATGATAGAGTGGGGGGAAAAAAGTCTAGGCTTTGTTTAAAACTGTAGCATCCGTTGGAAGTACCAGCAGAGAAGTGCTGAGGGAGGTGGTAAATTCACATAAAACATTCCCTACCACCTTCATTAGGTGCTGGGACAATTACCAAGGGTGTTGAAAGGTTGTGCTGCCCACACTAAAAGCCGAGTGTCCACCCTTGGCCAGGCTGGCCCTGAGCACAGAAAGCTGCACATCCACCACTGACCCTGGGAACAAAGGATCCTCCTGAACCCAAACATGTTTGTGTTAATCCCGGCTGCTTCCTGGCGGGCAGCAAGAGGAAGCAGAGCCACTGCCTGTAACAGATGTACAGTGAGGAGATTACAGGGTGCGATTAAACACCCTCTCCATCACATCCTCCCTCGGCCCAGCACAGCAGTAATGGACTGTCCCAGGCTGCCTGCCAAGCTGGGGCAGATGTAACAGGCAGCAGATTCTTCATCTCCTGTCTCCATGCCTGGTTTGGAGCGGTTTCCTAATGCCAAGACTTCTTCAGCACCTAAAGCGTGAGCTGCCTTAGCTGTACCTGCCTGTGAGGAGGAGTGGGCAGGGAGAAGGCAGGAGAACACGTAGAATTCAGTGTCCAGAAATGATTCATTCAGCTGAAATGCTGTTAAAGCTAAGACACAAGTGCCCCTACCTGAGTACAACAGGGTTTGCTAAGGGACCAAGTGCTGAAGAAGTTGGGAAGGATCTTTATTTTGGTGCACTGAGTTGCTTTTTGGCCACTACACTTGGAGTAGATGATTTAAGGGCTGGGAAGGACTTGTTCCTTTGTGGGTTTAGGTGGTGCCTTATGTTGCTGTAGTTAGTCTTGGTGCCAAGTGCTGCTCTTCCATGGAAATAATCTGGGTTGTTTGCAAAAAATCAGCTATTCCACTGCATGTTTAGGTGAATTAATATGGTAATGGGAGAGTATCTTCCATTATCAAACAAAGGGCTGGTTCTGAAGTAAAAGAACCCTTTGTGGAAATTGTGGAGTTCAGAATTGTCATTGTGAGAGATGTGCAAAACCCTCATCAGCCAAGTGGGTTGGGTTTGACTCAGTAGAAATTTAAAAAAAGGTCACTTTTCTTGGGCAAGGGCTGTGATCTCAGTTGTGGTACTGGAGCAGTAGCTGTTGTCTGAACCATGGGCTTCCTCCCCAGTTCTGTGTGAAGGGATCCAACAATGTGCCATTGTTTTGGGGTAGAATAAGGGGAAAAATCACAACAGGTTCTGCTAATGACACGTGTGTGGTGCATATTCCCAAGTCTCCCATGGAGAGGACGTGGCTCAGTCAGAGGCAGCACCAGGTGACACTCGGGAGCTGGGAAGCCCCAGGACTGTCCCCTTCATGGGGTGCATTGGCACAGACACAGCTGCCAGTGGGTTTGCAGCTCCTTGAGGACAACACAACTTGGGAGGGATCCCAGAAATGTGCACAGCTGCGGTGGCACCCGCTGTGCCGCAGTCACACGGGGAACTGGACACCTCCTGTCGTGCCATCCCAGGAATCTTCATGGCCATGCCTCTTCCCTTTCTCCTTGCCTGCACAAGAAATTCCTTTTCCTGAGTGCGGGAGACAACTGTTTGGCAAATAACAGCAGCCTCCAGGGAGAGCATTGTTTCCAATAGCCACCAGGCTGGAGGCAGGAGCAAAAGGGAATGATTTGGGATGAGGGTCTAAGCGGCACCATCTGCTTCAGAAGGACATCGTTTGGGCAGCAGAGGAGGCTCCTGGAGTTAAGTAATTGGGAATAGCAGGCTCCTGGCTGGAAAATGTGCCAGCCCTCCTGGCAGAAAGCTGTTAAATCTCTGTTGCTGGCGTGAGGAAGCAGTTCTGTGTAACAGGGCTCCAAAGGCTCTTTTTAACCCTTGGTGTACAAAAAAAACCCAACCTAAGGCACTTTTGATCTCAGAATGGCATGTGGCCAGGTGTTGGGAATAAAGGGGAAGGTGGGTCCTCATGGAGGTATGTGAACAGCTCCAAGTCTGATCCTCCTGTGCCGCCAGCAGCCAGATGTGGCCTGCCAAAAATGCACACAAAATGGTGCCTGTTTTAACAGCTTTAGCAGGAAAACACAGTGTGATGAATGATTCATGAGAATCAATAGAGCCCGAGGCATTTACTGCCCCTTAAAACCAGTGCCTGCCTGCCAAGGGGTGCATTTGCAAGGTGAGTGATCACAGAATCCTCTGCTGAGTTTTGGGATGCAGTCACACGCTTGGCTTCACGCTTGCTCCAGCCCTTACCTCGCTGTCTGCAAACACATCCGGCTCACCAGCCAGGCCCAGGAGCCTTTCATTCTCCAGATGAAAGCACGAGCAGTTGGGCATCTCCCAGCGAGCACAGATACAAACAAGGCCCCATTTTGCATCCCCCCCTCCTAGGGTGGCTTCCTTGGAAGCTTTGGCCTTCATCCTGTTTGTCTGATTCACGATCAAAAGTGTTGCTGCCTACGTGTGTCTTGAAGCATTTTCTTCTTTCGTATCTCACGTAAACGTCCAATTTCTTCATTAAAATAAAATGTAGGTAACGCAATCAAGTAAGATCTGTCTCTGCAATGGTCATATTTTGCTGATAGTGAGACCAGGGCTGGGCAAAGCTCTTTTGGGAACTTTTCTGGAGTGCAGGGGAAGAGGATGCTGCATAGCCAGATGGGTTTTCTTGCCAGGGAGAAGGTTGGATCTAAGAGTCCAAGCCCCAGTCATCCTGAAGATTAAACAGTTGGATCATAAAACATGTACTTTTTTCAAGTCTGATCTGGATGTTTTTTAATCTTCCTCAAATTAAAGGAAAATCTCTTGTTTGACCCAAAACAAAATTGTTTTCTTTGGCCAGCTAACTGAAAAAATGAGCTTTGGTCCGTTCCCAAATGTGCCTCCACAGCAATCCTGTTCCATGCAACTTTACCAGTCCTGGATTAGAGCCTTGTTGCTAAAGAATTTGCAAGAACAAGATAGTTCAGCCACTTGCTCTAAGTTTAGTCCAGCTATTCTGGTTAAGTTTGTAAATATTTGTTCATATTCCACCTCGGTTTTAATGGATGTTTGTCCACATTCTGTCTTTTTCAGCTGTTTAATCATTTATTTTGTGAGATTTTGCAAAACAATACATATATTTGTTTGTGTGCCTGGTGAAGCTGAGGTTTTGATGTAACTGCAGGGTTTCCATCAATGGGGGAATTAGAAGGAATTATATGAAGGTGAAGGATTTTGGTCAGGAAACAGATGAACTTGATGTCTTTTGGCACCACATTTTTACCTCTGCTGTCTCCTCTGCATTGTGACTGGTGAACCTGGTAGCTGTCCCATGAGTTTTAGGTAGTTAGGATTTGTGGGTTCGTTTTGTATCTATTTTTTTTGTGCCTTGGAAAGACCTTTGGCTCCCATTATCTGTGACATTTGGTCTCCAGTGGGGACAAACCTGCAGACCACTGTACCATCCTGGCAGCCCCACCCTCACCTGAGAACCTGCAGCTGGATGGGGGAATTTTTACACTTCTTAAAGCTGTTAATGGTGTGCTGGATCTTTTTATTTTCCTTCCTTTAATGTTTGTTACCCTCCTCAGGAAACATGTCGGAAGTGCCAGGGGCTGTGGAAGGAGCACATGAATCTCACCTGCGAGCAGCTGGCTGAGAAGGATGACATCAAATACAGGACATCCATGTAAGTGAAACTGCACAACCAGGGGGAAACAGGGAGGTGGATGAGCTGGGAATCACAGTTATCATCCCTCTGTTTCTGCTGGCTGGCACCACCTTCCCCAGAAAGGTCCCGGGGATGGCAGAGCTGAGGGGTCAGACAGCTCCCAGGATGGGATTTCTGTCTGTGAAAGATACTTGGCAGCAGACCCAGCTGGTAATTTGAGAACGTGGGAAAGCTGTCACCAGCCCAGCCTGCTCCTCTGGCTGGCCCAGTGTCTGCAGGCTGGCACCTGGTCCTTCTCCGAGGTGAGAAAACCCCCATTAGCATTGCTGAGGGGAGAAGGGAGGTGGTGTATGGAGGCAAAGGAGTGGATTGAGTCACAGTAGGTCGTTACTACCCTTTGAAAATCTGGAGTGGAGACCTGCACTGTGTTTGCTCAGCTGCTGCTTTGTGGGAGAGGATGTGTTTTCCTCCAGAAGCTTTTTGTCTGTTTCTAACCAGTTTGTAGGAATTGTTACAAAGTGCAGTCGCATTTTGAAATATTCAGATGTAAATCCTGATTGTTACCCTAAAATCTTTTGCAGTTTGATTTCATTCTTATCTACAGTAAATGACAAAATCCTCTGCCTTTAGGAAACAAGGGAGTTTTCATTTGTGGAGCTAAATATCTGGTGCAGCCAAGTGGGACTTGCCCACATTGCCCAATCCCTTCCTCTCTGATTTAGTCTGTCTGGCACGAGTAGAGGTTGTAAAGCTCCACCACTGGGATTTGGATGACTGTTGCTTGCTCATCCCACAATCCCTAATTCAGAACAAAATCTGTACAGATTTGAAATGACTTTTTTTTCTCTGCAGATCCTTTCCCTGTAGGAAAGAGGGATGAGAGGGAGGAGGAATGAGTTGTCATGTCCCTACTAAGGAAAAAAAAATACCAGTTTCAAAACCTTCAGCAGATTGTGTCTGTGGATAGATGAGTCTAATGCCTGATACAATAAAAACTTCCTTTTGAAGCCCTGCGTAAGGAAAGGGAAACCCAGCTGGAGTTCAGGCCAAACTTCCTGCCTTGCTCAAAGTTTCCAAAAAAAAAAATTAAAAATCTGCACCGACAGCATCCTGTTGAGTGGCGGAGGGAAGAGCAGCTGCAGCTCCGAGGAAAGTCACTCTCAAGTTGGGTTTTTGTGTCTATTCTTAGCACATCTCCACATGCCTGGTTGCAGGTCGTGGTGGGTGTAACTGTGTGGGAACCTTGGGTGTCTGCAAGGCTGGGAAGTTCCCACCTCACCATTCCCTGCTCCTCTGGTTGTGCTGATGGAGCAGTTTGTGGAGCTCAGCTGTAGCCTGGTTCGCTGCTGTGGTCCTCGAAAATACCTCCCTGCCATCTCCCAAACATTTGTTAACTTTGCAGATGCACTGAAGGAGCTGGGTGGAGATGCCTGGCTAAGGATGATCCTTCCCCAGTGTCAGAAGAATTGTGCTTCCCTCCATGAAAACACACTGGCTTTGCTCTGCTGTCATCAAATTTCACTTCTAGGTTGTGAATTAAAGTGTAACGTGATCTCCAGCGGTCAGAAAATTGGCCCTCAGGATGATAATTTATATTCTGAAGTCTTTTAATTAAATGACCCGGCCTTTGTTCATTTCTGTGCCAAAATAGTCTTGCTGTGAGCTGAGCCTGTGCTGGAGCGTGTGTCACTGCCAGGGTGTCCCTTGGGAACAAGGATTGAGCTTTGTCCTGGATTCCCACTTGTGCTTTGTTAGCTGAAAACCCCTCTCTTAAACCTAAAGCAATAACCTCTGCAAAATTTATGTAGGGAATCTTAGAGAAAAGATAACGCCTCTGTGGGGTTATGTGATTATTTTTCAATTACTGATTTAAATTTAACAAACACTAAGTAAATCTGGAGCAAGGCAGCCAGGCTTGGAAAAGAAATATATGGTCGTGGCAACTTTGTAGCCAGAGCAACAGGCAAACATAAAAGCTAGAGGTGACAGCCAAATGTTTGCTTTTCCTGCACTTTATCTCCTTGGCTGTATTTTCCTTCAGCCAACTCAAGCATCCACGTGCCCTTTGGCCCTTGAACTTGCATCTCAAATTCCTCCCAAGCCAGAGCCTGGTGCTTTGGCTCTTGTGGAAACCAGGATCAGGGCTGCAGCATGCAGCCAGTGATTGACTTTTTTTCATTTATTTTGTTCTTCGGTTGTCATGGGCTGGCTCCAAGTGGAGCTGAGCCCAGACCTCCTTGGAACAGCAGTGATGAGGATGGAAAAAGGAGAGGGTTAAAGCCTTGCTGGGGTAGTGTAACAGTAACTTTATCACAGGCTGGTGAGTGCAAACACCCCTTTGCTAACTCTCCCTCATCTTGCAGAGAGGAGAAGATGACAGCTGCCCGGATTAGGAAATGTCACAAGTGTGGGACGGGCCTGATTAAGTCGGAGGGCTGTAACCGCATGTCGTGCCGCTGCGGCGCCCAGATGTGCTACCTGTGCCGGGCTGCCATCAACGGCTACGACCACTTCTGCCAGCACCCCCGCTCTCCTGGGGCACCCTGCCAGGACTGTGCCAAGTGCTCCCTCTGGACAGACCCCACAGTAAGTAACAAAGGATTTTTTTGTGAATGATTCTCACCCCAGTTTCAATCACCGTCCACACAAGCGTGTTGAAATACACACATTCCACCCAGGGGAAAATGGTTTTAGCCAGCACAGATTTTACCTTTCCCAAGGCAGCTAAAAAACCACACTGGGATCCTGTAACAGCAGAGTCACATGTGACCACAGCTTGGAAAGAGCTGGTGTTGCTTTAAGGAAAATCGGCTCCTGTCAGATGAGGGCTTTGGCTGGAAGTGCTCTGAGTGCTGTTCTGGAGAGCGAGGCTCGTGGAAGGAGCTGGTGGGGAGCAACTGCTGGCACCAGGTACAGCAGCCAGCACTGAGATTATTGGGACTCATTCCTACTTTTGCAGCTGAGATGGTGTTGGCATGGCTTGGCATCTGGAGGCAAGGGCAGTTGTGGTTTTGGTGCCCAGATGATCTGAGTGCTGGCTGTGAATCCTGTCACAGAGGTGGACCCATCAGAAAACTGCCTGCAAGCCCAGAGTTGTAGCTGGGTCCATTCTCAGGGCTGTTGTCAACAGCTGCAGAGGGAGTAAGCTCTGAGAGAAGCTGTAGTAATTCAATACAGCTCATAGCTGTGACAGGCTTGGGAAAACTTGCTGCAGCAAGTAAGTCTCTGTAAATAGAAGTCTTCAATACTGTAAATCCAGGAGTGTTGGAAGGAGCAGGAGTTGAATTTCCTGATTTTAGCAAAGCCGTAGAGCAACATGAATGTGGCTCTGCCTTCCCAGGGCTTGCCTGAACTTCCTCTTTCCTAGTGGTTCTTTGTCTTGGGTCTCTGCAGCTTTCCAGGCTGTTCCCAGCCCTCCTGTCTGCAGGGAATGTGCACAATCCTGCATCTGCACAGAGCCAGGGAAAAACCATTCTAAATCTTTACTTTCTACCTCCAGGCTCTTGGGGATCTCCCAGCAGTGTCACAACCAGCATAAGCTTCCAAGTCTTGTGCTTGCCTGCTTTTATTCCCTGAATTATCCTGTCAATGTGAGCTGTTAAACTACACACAGACACCTCCTTGCAGGCACCCCTGTAGCGTTTCTGACACCTGGTTCTGAGTTTCTGGGATTCCTGTCCCACTCCTCCTCCTTTTCCAGCAGGATGCGATTCAGGGCAGCGCTGGCATCCGTTGTTCTTGTCAGGCTGCTGATTGTGCTGGGGGATGGCATCTGTTCAGAGCCAGAGAAAACATGAGGCCTCTCAAAAAAAGCTCGTACTGTACTTTCCAATAAATAAATAAATAAGCAGCACAAAGAGGCCACTGTCACCAGGCCCTTTCCACCTCTCTAATTAACCAATGTTGTGGCAAAGAAAAATTTCCCACTGTCAGCAAAGAGCTGGCACTGCCTGCTCTTTTATTATTTAATTAATTTTTTGGATGCTGGAGTGCTGGTGGGCTGGGGAGGTGAAGCTGGGTGACTGTCCTTGCTGCAGTGCAGAGAGTAACACAAAATTCAACAGTTGGCTTGAAGCTGCAATGATGGTGGGTACCTGTGTGCATGGTCCTCCATCATAAGGGGCTTAGAGACACCAACCCAACCCCTCCAGGGTGATCTGTGCTCTCATATGGGACATGGAAACAGGAGTTAGCCTGGTAAAGAGGGAAGTGGAATTTGAGTCTTGACATGGAGATTTGAAAGAGCAAAAGACCATTGCATCAGTACTGTTCTGTCCTTTGCCAGGGACATCCATCCAAGGCATGACCTTTGAAGGATCTGGTTTGAGTCTAAATCCCTATTATTTACAGCAAAAATCATGTTTCTTTAAAATAGGGAACCTTTGTTCTTTTCCGAATGTTTAATGTTTTCCCAGTCTGAAACAATTCTTGTGAAAGTATAAGTAAACCTATTCATTAGCTTGGGTTAAAAACAAATTAAAGACAGTCCTCTAGGAATGGCAGCATCTGTTAGTCTTTGTCTCAAATGATCTTGAGAGAGTAAAGCAGAGGCTTCAACATTTCCCATAATTAAAGGTTAGTTAAAATCTTGTCCCTAAGCTGTAATCAGGCTGGAGTCTGATTTAGAAGTATTGGTGCAATATTTGCTGGCTCTGAGACAAGCTGCAGTCCTGCTGTGGTGAGCAGCTTCCAGGGAGGCCAGGCAGGAATTGTTTCACCCGTGCATTTCTTCTGGAGCTAATTGGTGCCCTGCACCCCTGGAGGAGGTGCCAGGAGCCCTTCCCTGGAAGCTGCTTGGCCAGAAGTCCTCGTGTCCCCCAGTCCATGGGAGCTCTGGCTCTGCTCTGTGGGAGCTGCTGATGCAACAATGCCAGAGACAAAGCTGGGGAGGGAGCAGTGGGAATAAAGCTGTTAGAAAGCATCCAGAGGAGAAATGGTGGAGGGCCTTGAGGGGAAGCTGTCTGAGGAGTGGTTGAGGCTATTTGGTTTGTTCAGCTGGAAAAGAAGAGGCTGAGGGGAGACTGATTGGGGGCTGCAGCTCCTCCTGAGGGGCAGCACATGCCAGCTCAATCTCTGCTCCCTGTGAGCAGGGACAGGACCCAAGGGAATGGCTGGAGCTGTGTCAGGGAGGCTTAGGTTGGATACCAGGAAAAGGTTCTTCCCCAGAGGGTGCTGGGGCACTGCCCAGGCTCCCCAGGGAATGGTCACGGCCCCAAGGCTGCCAGAGCTCCAGGAGCATTTGGACATCACCAGGCACAGGGTGGGATTGTTGGGTGTCCTGGGCAGGGCCAGGAGTTGGACTTGGATGATCCTTGTGGATCCCTCCCAAATCAGGACACTTTATGGTTCTGTAAATTGGCTCTGGGTTGTATGTGCCCTGATTTCTAAATATCTGTAGCAAACCTACGCCTGCTTGTGTGCATTTCATCCAGTTTTTACAAATCCTGGGGTACAATGTGATTAATGCATTCTGGCTGTTTTGGTAAACCAGGTTCTGCTCTCGAACGCATTATTTTGAGTTTAATACTCATCTTTGGGCTATCAGTAATATTGCACAGAGGCTTTTTTTGGCTGTAAAGTTTTAAGATGTTTTCAGTAAACTCTTGAAACCCTCCCAAAGGCCCATCGTTAAAGTTCAAAGCAGAAGACTAATCATCATGAGGTGTTTGCAATTATCCCTCCTTCTGGTGTTATAAAAAGATGATGTTGAGAAAAGACTGTGTAAAACTTCAAATGCATCAAGGAAATGCATGAAGCGCACAGAGCTGCTTTTAGGATTTGGAAGTGAAGCGGGGGGGTGGGGAAGCTCCCCTAAATTTAGGATGTGGGTTCTGTGGTGGGTTTGGGGTTTTTTCCCCTGCTATAAAATGCCTCAATCACAACCATATGGTTAATGCAGGGAATTCACAGAAAGCCATCGATACGGAATGCCTGTTGCTAAAATCTCTCTGCATTTCTTGAACTCCGGCGTGTGCTTGGTCCCCATCCATCCCCATGGCGGCCCCCCTTTCCCTGCAGCACTGCGGATGCCCTGTTCCAGTTACAACACAGCCTGCTTTTATCCCTGCTTCCTGCTGCATGGAGCAGCACGCCGGAGACAGCCCATGCCTGCTCTTGCTCAGCCTCTCCGCAGCTGATCTGGGAATGATTGGAAACAAACCCCTTTAGTCCTTTGGAAGCCTCCGTCGTGAAAAATCATTTCAAGTTTATTAGGAACGGCTGCGGCCACACGTACGTGGAAAAAAAAAAGAAAGCAGCAAAGAGGCAGAAAGGGGGGGAGGCAGCGGTGCTGAAGCACTTTCTGAAGTAGGGGAGGGGTTGCAGAGCCCAGAAATAGGCACCAGGGCTCTTGTTTTCCCTCTTTTCAGGAGGCGGCAGCCGCTTCCCGTTGACACTTAATAATTAAAGATAACGAGAAGCACAGGAGATAAAAACAGAGCTTTCAAAAGCTCCCTGGCTGGCACTTTTGTTCCGGGCAGAGGAGGTTTTATTTGGGGGGAGGTTGTCTCTGTGTGACTTGCTGAGCTTTTATCTCCTTTGCTGCTGTGTTTTCTCGTTCCCAAGGGCAGTTTGTTTCTCCAGCAGCTCTTTCTGCTCGTGGCAGGGCCCTGTGTGGGTGCTGGGTGAGGCTCCTGTGCAGCAGCATTGTTGTACCAGGCCTCCCTGCCATGGAGAGGTGCCTCTCTTAGCAACCCAGCCCCTCTCCTGGCTAATCCATGCACAGACCGAGCCATCCCTTCTGCTGTGATTGGCTCCGTGCTCCCGCATTCCCTGCATTCAATGGGAGAGCGCTCAAAGGAAAAGCTTCCTCCATGGAGAGCCTTTCCCAGGTGGGGGATGGCCAGGGCAGGCTCAGGGATGAGCATTTGTTTTCCTTGGCTACAGGATGGCATGCACAGAGCATCCCGCTGCCGGGTCTGGGGGCAGAGCTTGGTGCTGTTTTGTCACTTGAAAGCACAGCTGCTGCTAATGACCACGTCTGCTTTGTGCAGATAAAGAGGCTGAATGCATCTCAGAGATCCCTTTGCATTTTCCTCCTGGCCACCTCCCTTCTCCCGTGATGCAGCAGAGTGTGGGGAAGAGCCACGTTGTAGCATTGCCCTGCATTTCCTCTCTGTGAGAAAAGCCAAATTACATCTTTGCTCAAAAAAACCTGCCCAGTGCTGAGACCCCCTCCCAGGCTTGGGAGGATGCTTTTTTCTTTTTTCTTCTTTATTTCTTTCTTCTTTTTTTCTTTTTTTTTTTTTTTTTTTTTTTTTTTTTTTTTTTTTGTCTTGCTGTAGGCAAGGCAGCTGACAGGAAGATGACTGTTAACTTGACAAGATAAATGCCTTCAATCCACACAGCCTGTGAACAGGCCATTAAAATTATAATCTAATCCTTTATTAAGGGACTTGAACCCGCTCCGGGAAACGGACACAAGAAGCTTTTGAAATCCTTCTGCAGTCTCCACCCCATGTGATGTTAAAAGGTTTCTCACCACAAAACCAGCCATAAGTGTGCTAATGAAATCTTCATTTTCGGTGTGGGTGCTTTACCCCTCGATGAATCTGTCATCTTTCTAATTACTGTGGTATTAAAAAACAGCCTTTGCTTCCAAAGAATTAGAAGTGTTTTGCAAGGTTCACTAAAATAGCACTAAGACTTGTTTTTTTGTTGTTGTTGTTTTTGTTGATTTGGGGGTTTTTTTTAATTCTGACCTCCACAGTATGTATTAGGCAGAACTTGTGGCATCAGCTTCCTTTCAGAACATCCTAAAATCATCTTGCTGTTTACATATCATCAGTTCTTTTGTTCCTTCTGGGATGTGGATCTTTCCTAAATACTGCAGGTATTGAACGGTGCTGTGTATTCATCACTTGCCAAATTTAATGTCAGGCTCTTAAGTAGGAAGGTGCTTGTAATGCAGTGGCTTTTTTTTGTTTTGGTTTGGGTGGGGTTTTTTTTTGTCCCTTAGACATTAATGGCTACCAGTCTTTCAGAAATACTGGTGCAAAAAAAAAAAATTTCCAAGCTAAGTCTTGGTATGTGGGATTAAGTGTAAGCACTTCTTAACCTTCAAATGGGAAAATACACTTTTATCAGCAGAGGAGCAACAGGGCTGATAAGTTCTGTTCTTGAAGATGTGGATTGTTGTGGCTCTGCTGTGATTTGTGGTTTCAGAGCTAGCCAGGAACTCATCACCCTGATCCAGGTCTGTTCCTGGCAGGTTTTTGCATCCAGGGTGTGCTCTGAGCTCTGCCCCTCTTGAAACCCCCGAGGGGATGGAGCAGAGTGGGGGTCTGTGGCTGCTGCACTTTGAGGGGATGTGTTTTATGTTATCCTGGGGAGCTCTAGGGGTCAGTTTGGAGGTCTGGCAGATGGGCTTTGCTGTTCCCCATTTCCCTCGGCGCTCTGGGAGCCGCAGTAATCGAATCCAGCATCACCTTGGGCCAGTGCAGCTGGCTCCAGCCCCGGGGCAGATGGATGTGTCCAGCCCCCATTAGAGGGAGGTCAGCTGCAGTTTAAACTGAGAGGCTGGAGCAGCCCTGGCTGCAGAAGGGTCTGGTAAAGTTGTCTTTGATGTGTCCAATTTTGTGCAGGACTGGCCAGAGCTGCAGCGTCAGGGATGGGGACAGGAAGGGGGTGTCCCTGGGAAGCAGCACTTCACAGGATTAATCTTAGATTTTTGTTGGAAAGGTCTTTAAAGCTCATCTTGTTCCACCTCCTGCCACAGGAAGGAACACCTTCCACTATCCCAGGCTGCTCCAAGTCCCATCCAACCTGTCCTTGGACACTTCCAGGAATGGGGCAGCCACAGCTCCTCTGGGCAGCCTGTGCCAGGGCCTCCCCACCCTCCTATGAAAGAGTTTCTCTGTAATCACAGACTTAGAGTAAAGTAAAAGCATTTTGTTAAGTTAAAGGGCACATTTCTAGGCTTTAAGGTGAGCAAGGAGATACTGGGTGATCTTGCTCAGCTGAGTTTAAAATGCATTTCTTGTCACATAAACCTTCAGGTGCATCTTCTTTGCTAAGTGGCAATAAAATGGGAGTGGTGGCTGTGTCCATTTTCAACAACATTGCAAAATATAGTGTGAGAAGGAAAAATAAAAATGAAGTCTTAAAGTTTAAAACCAAGCTTTGAGAGTGCTGCTGGGGCAGCAAAAGAGCAGGGGATGTTTGGTTGCCTGTGCAGCATGCCCAGGTGCTTTTCCAGCTAGGAAAATTGATACTTGGAGGGTAGTTAGGCATTCCATGTAGGCTCAGAAGAGCCATTCTTCAGCAGGTTTATGGAGATAGATAGGCTGTAATTAACACCCCATGCAAGCAGCCTGCTTGGGAAAGAAAAAAAGCATGTCCTGGAAAGTCTTAATTTTAACCACAGACTCACAGAATAATAAAAGGGAGGGAAGTATTGAGTTTTTGGCTTTCTGCACATCAAGATAACTTCAGTCTCCCAGGGAAACCTTATCTGGTGGTGGAGGAGGGGACTTCTCCACAAGCTTCCCAGGCTGTACATGTGCAGGACTGTCAGCTGGGGACTGGGAAGCTTAAAATCATTTCAGTGTAGCTGCATGCATGAAGCATATTTTGGATTTAGTTCCAGAGCACTCTTCAAAATAAGGGATATTTTTCATGTTGAAAGTGTTCAGGAAGAAATTTGTGTTTTGGCAGTTCTGAAATTAAGGTCACTGAAACAAGCAGAGTCTTGTGCTTTGTGGAGTACTTGGGGCTCAAGGTTCCAAACACTGTCCTGGAGGTTTGGCTGCTCTCCCTGAAATCTCCAGGTTTAGTTTCATCCCCACAGACAAGCAAAAACTCACCTGAGGCTTCATTGCACCCTTGGATCTCTCTGATATTCCTTTGAGTTGAGAGCTGAAGGTGATGAGAGGCAGCAGGACAGTTTCAATTTCTGGCTTGTCCTTGTGTTCTCAGTGAGCAGCAGCCCTGAATATTGTTGCTATAACCTCTAGACAGACATTAAAGAAACATATTTCGATTTATGCCCTTCTCAGAGTTACAGATAAGATCTAAATGGCACCATTTAGCTACTAGAGCCAGGATTTAAGTTGTGTTAATTCCAGCTGTTGGGCCAAAAACTCTACAAGTGCTAGGATAATGTAAATATTTAATAGACTATTGCCATTAAAAAGATTAACAGCTCTTCAGAGGGGTGGAGCTGGGTTGCAGTTCTCTGGTTTTCATCAAGTCAATGAATTTTAGTGCTGATCTCCCTGGAAAGCTGATCCAAGCATCTTGGTTATACTCCATAGAGTGCAGGTTATTTGTGCTGCTGCAGTTCCCCCATCACAGCTTTGCTTTTGGGTAAATCTAGGCCAGCCCCAAGCGAGGACAATTCAGCCAAATTAGTTTCTCTTGGTTTTTCCTGTGAAAATGTTCTGGGAAGAAAAGCAGCATTGAGAGAACAGAAAGCTGCTGCAGCAGGAATTATCCCACTGATTCTTGGTATTCCTTGATTTCTAGGAAGATGATGAGAAAATAATTCATGAGATTCAGAAGGAGGCTGAAGAGGAGCAAAGGAAGAAGAATGGGGGTAAGTCACTGTTGGGATCAGACTGAGGATGGGTGATGGGACAGCACAGGGTTCCCAGCTACTGATGGGTCTCTGGACCTTCACTGGATTCTGTTCCTCCTGGGAACTGGTCTGTTTTTAAGGTGTTGTTACCTGCAGCTTTTGCTGGGATTGTGAGCAAGCACAAGGTTTGTATCCAGCTCTCATGTGGCACCGGTGTTGTGGAGGTCTCTGCTTGGCAAAGGAGCTGAGGGGCAGCAAAATCTCTGAGCTGTGTTGTGGGGGGCACAAAGGGCTGCCCCACATCTCACAGAAGGAAATGTTCCCCCATTGTGGGGGGGTGGTGGTGGTGAAAGGAGCCAGGCTGGGACAGCTCATGGAGCAAGGGGCCAGCAGTGGATGTGCTTGGAACGGGGGATTCTGTTGGCAAATGCCAGCCCATGGACTGAGCTCGGGGAGCTTTGTGGGGTGACCGCTCTGTGCTCTCCTCCCCGTGCAGAGAACAGCTTCAAGCGCATCGGCCCTCCCGTGGAGAAACCCGTGGAGAAAATCCAGAGGATTGAGGTCATCCCCAGGCCGGTGCCTCAGAACTTCCACCAGCCCCGGATGCCCCCGTACCCCTTCGTGCACCCCCCGTTCCCGCTGCCCCCCGTGCGCCCCATGTACAACAACNGGGTGAACTTTGATTTTCCCCAGATCAACGTGCAGCTGGAGCACAACCTGCCTATGCACTTTGGCCCTCAGCCCCGGCACCGCTTCTGACCTGCCCCCCACTGCACTTGGCAGAGTCACTGCAGGGCAAAGCCACCCCATAATGTCACCCCTTCCCCACTCCAGCCCCTCTGGGGTTTAGCCAGAAGCCAGGGGACTCTGTGTCCCTGCACTGCACCCTCTCGAGGGCTTCTCCAAACCTTTGTGATCCAACATTTCAACCTGTGCTGCAACAGGGTTTGGTGCTACATTTCCCAGGGATGGAGTTCCTCCCTGAGCTGGGCATCCAGATGTTTTGTTTTGACAAAGCCTGTTCAGGCAGCTGTTGGGAGGAAAAGTGAGACTTTGTGGAACACAGGGATACAGCAGTTCCTTGGGGAGTTTCCAAAATTCCTGCCTTCCTGCTGGCCAGAGCAGCAAAGTGAGTGTTGGGGGAAGGGAGAGACTCTTGGCATCCAAGTTAGCATAAGACCTTCAGGAGTGAGGTAACAGGAGGCAGCTGCCCCAGCCTTCTGCCTGTGGTGAGGCTCAGGACTGGGGTTCCTGTGTTCTCCAGCACCCCTGTATCCTGCTGGCACCTCCCAGCAGAAATAAATTGTTCAAAAGCAAGTTACTGTAGCATTTTTTGTGTTCCTTACTCTGCTTGCAGAGTGAGGGGCCGCAGCAGCTCTCCCATTGCTGAGGTCTCTTGGTAGGAAGCCCAGAGCCATGTTCTGTTTGGGGATGTTAGGAAGAGGCAGGAGATGTGGGACACTCAAATCTTTGGCTGGACTGAACTTGCCCCCGTTGAGGGGCTCTGTTTTTCCCCCTAAAGGTGTGTGCCCCTCAATTTCTGAAACGTGGCCTTTGCTTTACTGTTCTCCTCTGGCATCCCAAACCTCCCCCAGCTTCTGGCAGCAGTGCTCAGGCAGCTGCTGGAACCACCTGGAGCCAGAGCTGTGCCCTTTATTGTAAAAACTGCCTGGGAAACACCCAGATAAACACATAGGCAGTGATGTGTCCTGTGGTAGGAAAATTGGGAATGTTTCTTGTAGCTGCAGTGAGTTGGGAGCCCCCAAACCCTCACAACCCAATGGGCAGCTGGAGCCTCATGCTGCAGGAAGCTGGCTGCTTCCACAGCACCAGATAACTCATGAAAACCCGTGTGTCAGCTTAAATTACCTTTGGGAAAGCGTGTTAAAAGTTAAACCTGAGTATTGCTGGGCTTAGAAAGTGAGGGAAAAGCAAAACTTCCTTGTTGAGAAGTGGGGGGTGCAGTGCTGGGCTGTGGGAGGAGGGTGGCACAAGGCCCTTTCTCCACAGCCCTTGGCTGTGCTGTCTGGTTCAGGCCCCATCTAGAAAAGAAAATGGTTGGAGTGGAAAAAAAAAAACTCTTCCCAAGAATGTTGGGCTGGCTTTTAGCAGCCCAGTTGTGCTGTTCTCCAAATGTTTTGTTCTGGCCTTCATCCTGTTTTGTCCTGCTGGGAACTCTCTGGGTGCTTTTCCCTTCCTGTCATTCCCCCCTGTATTTCAGCATCCAGGTGTTTTGTGGGTTTATTTGGTTTTTTTCAGGTAAAATTCCCTGTCTCCACCTCACAGCTTCTGCCAAAGCCCCACGTGCAGCATTCGGGGACCCCAGATCCCCTTGGGTGGTGTGCAGGGAGCACTGGGCATGGGGTGTCAGTGGGATGCTCCTGGCCAGGGGCCTGGGACAGCATCTGGGGATTGTTCTGCCCAGGAAGGTCTCCCAGACAGGGAGATTTCCATGCCTTCTGGAGCTGAGTATTGTTCCCGTTGCCTGTGGGTCGAACATTCCCTGTGGAGCACTCTGGTTCCTCTGTGCCATGGCCTCTCTAGCATTAATAACCAACTGCTATTCCCTTGCTGCTGGAATTTTCTATTTTGAATTAGTTTATTCCTGGCAGCAGTCTGGGGGCTGCAGGAGCTTTATCACTTGCTGCTCAGCTGGGCTTTGACCAGGTTTAAATCCTGCCTTGCACCGACTGATTCCTGCAGCAGCCAGGAGCAGGAATCCTGTTGGATTTGGGGAGGGAGGGTTTTGTCACAGCAGCTGCTGAGAAAACAGATCCAGGTCAGAAGAAGCAGTGGTGGCTTCCCTTATGGAAAATGAATCCTATTTGTTTAATAGCTGAGATTTTCTGGGCTCAAGGGCTGGTTTGGATGAGCCCTCCAGGCTCTCCAAGGCATTTGCCCTTCCTGATGGGTGCAGGAAGGATCAGGCACTGAAGGGAGGCACAGCTCAGTTGCTGAACCAGTGGCCCAAACTGTGAAGGAAGTAGGATGATCATCCAGCAAAAAATGGTGGTCCAGTCCCATCTCTTTGTGTGTGTGCATGGAGAACTGAGCCTTGGCAGAGGGAAGTGCAGCTGTGGAGCAGAGGGGCTGGAGAAGTGTCAGCAGAGGTGGCAAGGGGAGGTTGGTGGCTGTGATCCATTGGAGTCTCTGCTGCCCTGGCACAGCTGCCATGGTCCTGGAGGAGCCTGGAGGCTACAGAGGGAAGAGAGGGTTCCCTGTGTCCCTTGTCAAAACCAAGGGATTATTTGTGTCCAGAATAGGATAAAGCAGTGCCTGGTGTGTGATGTGCAGGTACACCATGCCCAGCACACCCAACACTACTCCTCTCCCAGAGGAAACCCCCATTGCACCAAAAACTTGCAGCCCAAGCATGTGGCTGCTTCCCCCCTCTAACCCAGGAGATCTCAAGTTGTTTCTGAATCTGTGTTGATTTATTACAAAAAAAAAAAAAGAGAGAGAGAAAAAGCCCAAAACTTACTGAGCCACCCAATCCAGCCTTGACCTGGTTTCTAACTCCTGCATCTCACTTCCCCTCCTGCCCCACAGTCTTTAGAACCACTTGTTTAAAGGTTTTGAAGGCAATGAGGAGGTTGCTGTGCCCAGGCTGATCCCATAACAGGTACTTCTTACAGCTCATTGCAGTGTCTCATTTACTTGCCTTAAAGGTGGAGAGAGAAACTTAGTATTTGCACTTAGCAAAATGTTGTATTAAAAGAAAAAAAAAAAAGACCTGTAAAGATGTGCATGTTCTGCAACTTTGTATAACAATAGCTAAAACAAATAGGTGGTTTATTAAAAAAGAAAAAAAGGAGAAAAAACCAAAAAATATTTTTCTTTACATTCTGGTAGTAAACAGTTCTAATATTCTGTGTGTAAAAAGTTCCTGTATTATATTGTAATTTGAATTTTTGTAAATAAATTTGTTCACTCTGGCTTTCACCTGTGTGCTTTTTTCTTACAGTCTTGTCCTCCTGTCTTGTCTGTGCCAGCCTGATGCTGGGACAATGCCAGGGAGTGGGGCCAGATCCCAGCCTGTGCCAGTGGAAACTCACCAGGTCACAAAGCAAAAAACCCATTTGACCCTCCTGGAACAGCTTAACCTGTTCCATGTGCTCCCAAGGAAAAACTGGATGGGATAGAAAATGGTTTCCAGTCGCTCCTTTAAATGGAAACCAGGATGGGGGGAAGGCTGAGGGGATTTCCCCTCTTGCTGGAGTGGTGGTGAATGATGGTAAATGCAGAATCCAGCCTTGAGGGGGAAAAAGGAAATGTGTGCTGGCAGCTGGGGAGAGGGGAAGGGGGAAGGTTCTTTACTGCAGCTCCAGAGCCCCTGCCCTGGCTGTGCAGCCACTGGCAGAGCTGCCTGCAGCCCTGGCTGGGTGTCACAGTCTGCTGTCACAGCCAGGTTTGCTGTGCACACACAGATGGCACAGTGAGGCCATTGGAGCTGCTCAGCATTTCCTGCACTGCCCTGATTTCTCCCTGTTTATAGTCAGGGCTGCACATCCTTCCTTCCTTCCTTCCTTCCTTCCTTTGGCCCTTGCAGGGCTCATCCCCCCTATCTGATGGTGAAGGTCCCTCTAGGTAATGCCATCCCCCCTGTCCCAAACTTGGCTTTTCCCCATCAGCTTTACATTTTCCAAGGCAAACAGGAGCCTGTCAGTGCCCATCCAGGCTGTGGTGGTGACGGGCAGGGAAGCTCTGGCTGCTCCCAGTGCAGTTGCTGGAGGCTGGTTGAGTTTCAGGGCTGGTTTCAGTTGTCTTGGGAGGGCTGGGGGCACATCCTGGCTCCTTTGGCAGGATGTGAGTTGGGCTGGGCTTCACTTTAGTCCTTTATATTCCTCTTTTCCACATCCCCAAGTAAAGGAGGCTGATTGCTGACCCCCACCCCACCATGTACCCAAACCCACCATCCCTGTGCTCTTCCATCTATGGAGGTGAAACACCTGAATCAAGAGAAGCAGCTCTGTGGGGTCACAGCTTTGCTCCTGGCTGAGGACAGCAGAGCTGGTTTGCAGGTCCTGACCCATCCATGGCTCACCCATCCCCACATTCCCCTGGGCTCCGTGGCTTCAGGCTGTTCTGAGCATGTCCAGAGCTGACCCAGCTTCCAGCTGGCTTTGGCTTTACAACCCTTTGGAGCCTCTTAGTCACCATTCCCACTCTCTCCTCAGCTCTCCAGAACCAGCTCAGCTTTTGTCAGACAAAAGTTTTGTCACCCCAAATCTCCACACTCAGGCTCTTGCCTCATTAACAGGCCATTGCAGCCCCCACAGACCACACACACCAGCTTGAATCCGAATGCAGGTTTTTATTTTTTAATTCATCTTTCTCCATTTGAAGCTATTTTTTTTTAAGTTATACAAATGGCACTTACAAAAAATAATAATAATTAAAAAAAAAAACCAAACAAACCCAAAACTTAAATTTTTCAGAGTGAGATGTTTTCAGAGAGTCACGACACCCGATAAGGGGAAACAGGAGAGATGTTTGACCTAGTGTCACACGGGAGAAGCCGGAGCAGGAATTACAAGTTTGGGACCGTGACGGGGATGGGGAGGAGGCCACACGGGGAGGGGGTGACAGCCAGTGAGAGTGTGTCAAGTCACAGGGGCACACAGGGCTTCAAGACACTCGGTCCTTCGAGGGGCAGCTTGGTCCCGGGGGACTCATGGTGCCAGGGGGTGTGGGTGGCCCCTGGGTGTGAGCGCAGAGCCGAGGTAGAGTCCCAGCCGGGATCCCCTGCGCCCGCCAGGGACCCCAGCTCAGAGTTGTCCCCCTGCCTGGGGACAGCTGCTCGCTCTCCCAGCTGAATTTAGCACCAAGCTCCTGTGGAGGGGAGTCCCCTCCTCATGGCTTTAAGGCTGACGAGCCCCTGCCTGGCCTCCGGCAGTAGGGACCGGCCCTGGTTTGGCACGGCAGCGATGCCGAGAGCACCCTTGGCGTGGGGTGGGACCAGCACTCCCCCTCTGCAGAGGGAGCCCACGCGGGAAAAGGCTCCTTGGTGTGTTTGTAGGGAGCAGATACCGGCCCTGGGAAGGCCCCAAAGGATAAAGTGCCTTTCAACACCCTAAGGAACACGCAGCATCACCCGTTACAGACAGCGTTAAACTCTAATGCAGACCTAGTACAGACAACAGCTGGTCACACAGTGCCATGGAGAGCATATATAAATAGAGACTAACAAAAATACTGTTTTGGTCTTTTTTTTTTCTTTTTTCCTTTTCCAGTAGAGTTGCAATTCATGAGAGCCCAGCCCAGGTGCCCTGGGGGTGGTGGGACCGGGAGCTGCCCCCTCGGGGTGCCTGCAGGGGCAGGCGCTTCCTAATTCGGCATTAGGTGTTCAGTGATTCGCTTCACTGTTCCAGTATTTTACGAGAAAGAAAAAAAAACAACATCAAAGGTACTGAGCAAATATCACTGTGCAAAGTTTGCTAAGGAACTTTTTCTATTCTGTAAACCAAAATCTGCAGTTTATGCTTCCAGCCACTGCCCCGGGGAGATCACATTGGCCAGCCCGGCTCCTGCTGGGACCAAAGCCAGGGGAGATGGGCTGGGTGGAGCCCCCACCCTGGCACGGGCTGGCTCTGTCCCCCCACACCCTCCCCTCCAGGCACAGCAGCAGGACCAGCCTCGGGGCAGGCTGGACCCACCATCAGGGTCTGGGATGCTCCTCCAGAGCCAGAAGCACAAGGAGGGGTGGAGGGACAGGAGGAGCACAGGGCTCCATGAGATGAAAGGCTGAGGCTTTCCAGACGGGATCACCCTAAAGAATCATTTCCAGGTGTTTGGGGAGGGGCAGCTCACTGGCCCTTCCACAGGGATGTGCTGGCACGTGCCAGCCCCACCACCAGGGATGCTGTGATATGTAAGGTCACCTCTTACAGCTCAGCTGGGGATGAACCTGCCCCACAGTCCAGGAGGGGAGAGAAGCTGCTGGGACCAGCCAGCTGAGCCAGCTGAGCCCAGCACCATCGCTCCACCCCCGACTGGAGCAGTACAGGACAGGACAGATGCTCCAGGGGACACTGGCAGCACAGTCTGAGGCTGTGCCAGTGCTGATATGGCAGAAGCGAGCACAGAGGTGATCTTATTCCCTTTTTTTAATTGAGGACAGGAAAATAAACTACCTAAGGTGATGCTCAGGGCCAGGAGGGGGATACGGCCGTTTCCAAGCCCAGCAAACCTGGAGGGAGGCAGGGATGGGGGGGATAAGACAGACCCCTCTACAAAGCTATATAGGCAGGCAGCCCCACCATTTTTCCAGTTCTTACAGGGATTTACGGAGACCCACCTCCCACATAACGCACCAACTCCAAGGCAGGAGGGAAGGGCAAGCCAGTCTGAAAATCCTGTTACAGAGAGGAGAAACAGAACCCAGGAAAAGGAAAAGAGGACAGGAAGGGAAAGAGAAGTTGGCAACGGGAGGTACCCTAAAGTGCATTAATATTCCCAGAGGGTGGAGGCGTCGATGGTGTCGGCCGATGCCTTGAGCACCCCGGCGTGGTCGCCCTTCAGGTATTTGCCATTGATTTTGATGGCCACTTTGTTATAGTCGCAGAACTCAAAAAAGAAGTCCACGGGGGTGTCGCTGCTGCTGGTGACGGACGACTCGTTCCCCACCATCCAGTACTTCCCAGTGGTATCTGCACGAGAGGGGACACAGCGGCCTCATCAGCCACCATGGGGACCCAAAAGGCCCCCTGGGGACCCCACACCTACCCTGGGGACTCACCCTTGATGTTGTAGGCGCCGTCATTGAACTCCAGCTGGAAGACGTCATAGGAGGAGCGGTTGGAGTCCAGGGTGCCGGTGACCTTGCGGCAGCCGATGAAGCCGTGCTCGCCGCGCAGGACGATGATGGGCCTGTTGATCAGCTTCATCACGAAATGCTCCGTCTCACCTGCACCGAGGGGACAGGGGCTGTGAGAGCAGCCAGGGGGGCACACAGCCAGACCCCAAAGCTGGCAGACAGCACTGAGGAGCGGGGGCTGTGCCCTCGCCCGTTTCTCACCCACCCCATCTGTCCCCTCATCTCACAGCACATCAGTCACTAAGAGAACTTATTGCCTGAGCATCGCTTGGAAGAAGAGCCTGGCTCTGGGGAGACTTTTTTCATCCCCTGCTGCCTCGGTGTGGGGTGCCTTACCTGCTGTCTCCATGGAGGCTGCCAGCTGCCCGTTCTTCTTTGCTGTCACGTACTTGCCGTTGGCAGCTTTCAGGGTGATGCGTTTGTCGCACCACTCGATGTCAAAGTAGCAGCTGGCATTCCTGTGGGGGAGAGAGGACAGTCAGCAGAGTGTGCTGGAGGGGGACCCTGCCACTGCCACCCTGCTGGCTTGGAAAGGGCCACAGCCAGATCAGCAGAGCCTGATTCGATCTGTTTTTGCAGGATGAACTGTGTTGTGGTGGCCACCCTGCTGGGAAGCCCTGGCCCCGCGGGCTGGAGGCAGGCAGGCAGCCAGAGGTGCTTTTGGGGTTTCCGCCTGGCTCTCAGGGTTGAACTGCAGGGCAAAGCATTTCGACAGCCCCAGCCAGCCAGGAAGGCTGATGTGGCCCCAGGGACTTCCAGAGCATCGTGGGTGGCAAGCCCCGACCCATCCCTGGCTTTCCCAAAATGCAATGCCTCTGCTGGGAAGTGTTTGGGATGAGCACCCAAGCTGGAAAATCCCCCTTGAATTCCCCTGGGAGATTCCCTGAAGCTCAGGCACCACCCTGAGCTGCTGGGGACAGGGCATGGACTCACTTTGTGGAGGCAGTGGACTGGATGCCCCCGTTGGAGGTGAGGGTCCAGTACTTCCCGGTGTAGGTGCGGAAGGCGCATTTCTTGGTGTCCTTGTTGATCTCCAGCTGGTAGGTCTCCTGGTCACCCTCTTCATCCTGGTTGGCTGAAAGGTCCATCCCTACAGAGCAGAGACACATGGAGATGGGGAGTGGGATCACAACCTGCCTCCAGCAGGTCCAGGTGCAGGGCAGCCCAGGAAACACAACTGAGAGGGGCTCCTGCTTCCTGGGTGAGCTTTGGTGGCTCCCAAATCCCTCACATGGATCTTCCCTCTGGCATTTGGGGTTCAAATCCAGGTTTTCATCTGGTTATTCAGTGTTAGGGTCCTAAATTAGGTGTGGGCAGCCGTGAGCTTCCACTCCTGACTCAGCAGCTCCATCACAATGAAGCAAAGACCAACATAGACATTTTATAAGGAAAAGGGCTGCAGTTTTTCCCAAAGGTGACAGCCAGGTTACTCAGCTCATTAGCAGAGGCCATGGCAGCACCCATGAATCCCAGCTCCTGGCGTGTTTAAGGACCATGACAACGTTTTTCATCCACAATTGTCACATCCCACTGGGGCAGTGAGGTGTGCAGGAACAGGAGGCTCAGGAAAGCCCTAGGGCAGCCAAGCCTTCCCCTGACTCTCCAAAATCATCAGCACCAGCCTGTCCCTGAGCTGTGCCAGCCAGGATGGCCCACCCCTGCACCAAGGGGCCAGAGACAGCATTTCCCTGCAGAGGTGGATGCAGCTGCTCCTGGGGTCACTGGCCACAGCCCTGGGTCACTGCCAGCCACGTGTGCATCCACCCCAGGCCCTAAGCCTGAGCAAACCTGCTTAGTCAGGGCTAGCAGGGCCAAAACTGCTCCAGAGCTCTTCAACTTCGTGGATTTCAGCCTAAAAACACTTTGGGGATGCGAGCCACAAGCTGTAGCCAAAGCCAATGGCTGAGCTCTGTGCTGGGTTTTGGGGAGGGAGGTGGGGTGCAGAGCTCAGCCCCACTACAGAGCTTAGTGAAATGGGAGTTTAATGGAACTGGATGCATTTTCCAGAGCCAAACACACCTGCATCCCTCCTTGGGTGCAAAGGGCTCAAGTCCACATTCTGTCTAGCTCTGGTCCTCTCACTAAAGTAGAGACATGGAGGTGCTGGAGCATGTCCAGAGAAGGGAAACGAAGCTGGGGAAGGGTCTGGAGCACAAGTATGAAGAGGAGCAGCTGAGGGAGGTGGAGGCTGGCCACGTGTTCAGCCCCTCACACCTCCACAAGGCACTCCAGTTTCTCAGCTGCTGGGATTTCAAGCAGTGCTGTACAAAGTCACTGGGAGGGCTCCAGGGACTGCAGTCTTGGTGGCACCAGGAGGTCCCACCAGCTGCACCCAGCAGACACAGCTCCCTGGGGCTCCACATCACCCATCTGTGTCTCCAATCAGGCCCCATCCCAACACCCAAGAGCAGCCTCTGCTTTGCATATCCATCACCCACCTTTCCCAAAGGGATCGGGCTTTGTTCCCAAAGAGATAAGGCTTTGAAGGCTTCCCTTTGTTGGCCATAATCTTATCTCCCACATCCCAATTGGCCTATGGCTTCCACAGCATCCCCCCCTGTCACCACCTTCTGCAGGTCCCATCCCTGGGAGTGCTCAGGGCCAGGTAGGATGGGGCTTGGAACAGCCCAGTCTCGTGGGAGTTGTCCCTGCCCATGATCCCTCCCAACCCTTCTGTGATTCCATGACTGTCCTGATGGACACACAGCCACTCTGATGCTTCTCTCCCCAGGGTATTTGGGCAGCTCAGGGGGCAGTGGGTGCTGATGCCACCAGCCCAGCCCAGCCCCACTGGCCACGTCCTCAGCTCCCAGAGCCATCCCACAGCCGCTGCCTCCCAGCACTGCCAGGGGCTGAGCCGGTGGTTGTGGGAACATTTGGTTTTGATTTTGCATCCCGGCGTCAGGCAGCTCCAGCTCCAATCCAGAGCTGTAAAACAGAGAGAGAGGGGCTCTGTGGGGGCTCAGAGAGAGGCTGGGCTGTGGGGAGGTGACCCTGGGGGACACAGCCCATCCCTCAAGGCTGGCAGCACCCCTGGGCCCCCCCAAACTTGTGAGAGCCGTGGGTCCCTGTGGTTTGTGGGGGACGAGTCGGGGTGGTGCTTCCCCTCACTGACTTTTCTGGGAAGAACTCGCTGACCTGCAGGGACCAGGCTGGGCAGAGCCAGGGGGATGCTGTGTGCACAGAGCAGGACTGGAGGGGCTGGAGACAGGACAGGGAGTGCCAGCAACCTCCAAACACCGTTCCCTGTCCCCAGAGACCCCCGGCATGCAGCACAGTGCACACACCAGCCTCCCCCACCTCTCTGCCAGCCCATTTTCCACACTCGCCCTGCACTGAGCTTTGGCTTTCCCCGCTGCCTGGAAGGAGCCGGCAGCAGGAGGGTCTCCCACCGCCCCCTCCCCAAAAGCAGCGTGTGGGGTTGGGTTACAGCGACTCAGCACAAAGGAATGCGGCTCCGGCGGGGGCAGGAGGAGGCTGCAAACTGAGCTGGAGCGGGAGAATTGGGGGCTCGGAGCCGGGCGGGGTGGGGGAAACCGCAGCAGCCACGGGCTGTGTGCGAGTCTGCAGGCCACGGTGGGTCCCTCAGAGATGTCCCCGCGGTGGAGGACACGCTGTCCCCACAGCCACCCCTCCGTGCTGTGGCAGGAGCCGCGGCCGCTCTCCCGCAGCGCCGGCCCGGCCGCTCCCGCTGCAATCACGGATTAATTAACGCTCTTGGTAAATTTACAGTCTGCAGCTGGCACTGCTCTTCCTGACCTTGACGAAGCTGCTAATTGCAGCTGGAGGCAGGAAGGGGGCGAGCACGCGGCGGCTCTTTGGGAAGGGGGGGTGGGGTACGCCTGCGCACCCCAAAATTCCTGGCGTGGGATGTGCCCCGGCCCCGTCTGCAGCACGGGTTTGCTGCAGGGATCTCGGGGAGATGCAGAGGTTGGGAAGGCTGAGGAATGTTGTCACCCCAGGGTTTCCTAATGCTGAGTTCTCTGGGCTTGAGGTGCTCAGAGAGCTGGAAAGGGCTCCCCAAATCCTCCCCAAAAGCTGCCGAGGTTTCCAGGCTTGTGGGTTTGCAGGATTGATGCTGGAGCCCTCGCTGCTCTCCAGCCATGACTGTGGATGTACCAGGAGTGCTGTGGCCATCCCAGAGCAGGCACACACCTTCCTGTGCCTCCACAGAGCCGGGCTTCTCCCTCTAAAGGAGCAGATTTTGTTGTAGCTCTGTTGACCTCCACAGCATGGGGAGGCTGCAGACCCAGCGTGGGGGCGTTCAGGGCATGTAGAAAACTTTCCCTCTGCACTCAACTCACACAGAATATCTCCCATGAGCCGTCCTGGGATGTTGGTGAGAGCCAGCAGGCTGAGCTCTGTGGAGAGGAGCACCTTTCCCATCTTCCAGCTCTCTTTCCAAAAGCTCCACAGTTGTAGCTGAAAACACCCGAGCCCAGATTGCCTGGATTGCTCCACGGGAGTGCCAGCAGGACCCTGCAGAGTCCACAGGCCCTCAGGGCACCAGGGCAGCATTTCAGGATGGGGCTCTGATGCTGCTCCCAGCGCTGCCAGCCCAGGTCGGCTCTGGGCTCCCTGTGGGCTCTGGCACCTCCATCCAGCACTCACCCACACGCGTGTTCAGAGACTCCTCCTGCCCCTCCCTGCCCTTCAGCTGGGCTTACACTGCACCCCTGCAGAAATCCAAACGGGTTTTTTGTCTAAATCCAACAGCCTGGAGCACGGGGAACCAGCAGCTCCTCTGCTGAGGGTGCAGCTCTGCAAAGGGGTCACGGGTAGGGGCGAAACATGAATTTCCTGAAAAACCCAACCTCCCCCCCTTCCCTGAGGATTTCCTGTGGCTTTGTGGTATCCCCCAAGTGTCAACAGGCCACTTGGCATCTCCAGATGAAAATCGACATCCCAGCCTGAGTGCCCCCTGCCCTGGAGCCGCATCTTCCTGCCTGCCGTGGCACCGAGATGAACTGGGGGTGGAAATGCGGCTGAGCCCATGCCGGGAGGGGTCCCGGCCCCAGGGCAGAGCTCCCCGCTGCCAGCACGGCACGTCCAGGCTCGCTCCCTTCCTCGCTGCGCTCGCTCCCCTCCTCCCCAGATCCCGTTTCCTGGAATTCCTCCCTCCCCATCCAGCCCACCCTCTCCCCCGGCGGGTGGGGGGCACGGGCACACCCTGGCCGGGCGGGGGGCTGGCAGGGGACCAGCGGGGAGGACGCCAGCGCTCTGCCCCCGGGACCCCCGCGCCCACAAAGGGCCCTTTGTTGCCGCAGCCGGGCCAGAAAGGAGCCATTGAGCGGGGAGGAGGCTGCGGGCAGCACCCGGCTCCCTTTGGGGTGCCAGCGGGTGATGGGAACACTCGGGGAACACGGGGATCCTGCCCTTCTGGGGCTGGAGGCAGGAGAGGGGTGCCAGGGGTACCCCCAGCCCCTGTGCCGGAGCAGAGGCAGGGCTGGCATCCTTCCCTCGCTGCCCCGGGGGTGTTTGTGTCGCGGTCCCCTTGTGCAGGAGATGCTGACACCGCTGTCCCCGGGACAGGGAGGAGACTCCAAGCCAGGAGCTGACTTGGCACTGGTGGGACAACGCTGTTCCAAAGCTGGATCCCAGCCAAGGGAACCACAGAAGAACCCCAGGGACCCATCCCTGCTCTTCCCATGGGGCAGAGGGGGGGACAGCCACCCCCATCTCTGCTCCCTCCTTGACTCCACGCTGGAACAAGCTGCCTTTTCCCTCCAAGCAACAGTCACTCCCGGCCCGCAGGCCACATCCCCTATCCCCAGTGGCCAGGGGAGCGTCTGCCAGCAGCACGGCGCTTATCAGCTCGGCGGGGAAAGGGCTGTCTGGAGCCGCTTCCTCCGACGGCTGCTCCTGCTCCCAACCTTGGGACACGGCGCTTCCACAATGGGAGAAGGATGAGCCCCAGAAAGCGGCGGCTCCAGCCCTTCACTGCCATCGGGAAGGACAAACCGGGTGGAAAAGGCTTCTCCAGCCAAAGCGGACTCGAGCGAGGATGTGCAGCCCCAGCGCGGCCCTTCTCGCTGTATTTTGCTTGGAAAGGGGCCGGGCACAGCCCTGAGCCCTCTGTTGCTGGGGAGATTTGTTCCCCCCCTTCCTGCTCCCCCATCCCTTCCGAGTAAGACAAAGCCGGAGGGTGGGCCAGCAGCATTCCCACCCGCTCCGTGGGGTCCCCCGCCACCACGGGGTCCCCCCACCGCCACCGCTCCGTCCCTCTCATCTCCCCCCACATCTGGTTTCCCCATCTCTGGTGACAAAGGGCTGCAGCAGCCCTTCCCCCACGGCGCTGCGGCAGCCTCCCGCCATCCTCCCGCCATCCTCTCCTCCCCTTCCCCAAATCCCCGCGCCTGGGAAAACAATCCCCACTGCCCATCCTGGTAGATTCTATTATTTAATTTTTTAATGGGCTGCTGTGTGGGATTTGCCCTCGGACAGGAGAAAAGCAGGGAGCTCCCCGCGCGGAGCTGCCCAGGCACGGATCAGGGTTCAGCAGCGACCTCGAAATACAACACATCCACACAAAAAAAAATTCCCCGCTGTTCCTCCAGGCTTTGCTAACATGCTCGCACCCATCCCACACCCGGCGTGTGCCGGCCTGACCGGGCGCGCCGGGGATGAGCCCCGGGGCACGCAGGGGGCACAGCGGGGACCCCCGGAACCGCACACCGGGGACCCCCCCACGGGAGCACGGAGATGCTCGGCGGCCACGTGCCCGGGGAGCTGTGGATGTGCCCGGATCCCCGAGGCGGGGGTGGCACCGTGGCTGCTCCGGGGTGCGGAGGGACGGCTGCCTTTGTGCGGGGGGATGCAGGATGCGCGGGTTTTGGCAAAGCCCTTTATGTAAGGCTGCTACCCAGCCCCCCACCCATGGGAACTTCGGCCTCCTGCGGGGATCCAGACCCCCCAGGGGACTCGCAGCCTCCCTGCTCAGCCGTGTTCGGGAGAGGGGGAAGATTGCTGGAGGCTTTGTTGGGCGAACAATGAGCTCCAGAGGAAGGAAGGCGAGGGATGCAGCCCTGCCTCCTTCGCGGCGAGGGAAGGCTCCATCCACCCCCTCCCAGCCCCCCTCCCTGTCCATCCCTGCACCCCAAGGCAGGCCCCTCGCCATCCCTGCCCCCCCAGGCGCCCTGCAGAGGCGATGGTGCGGGGATGGGGGTGCCGGAGGGATGGGGGCCCCCGGGCAGGCGATGCTGAAGGGATGCGGGAGGGGGAAGGGGAAGGGATGTGGGAGGGATGCGGGGGGATCATGATGGGGGTTTTGGGGGAGGGACCGCGGGCAGCCATGCTGAGGGGTGCAGGGGGTGCCGGGGGAGATGGTGGCTTCGGGGGAGGGGTGTGAGAAGGGGTTTGAGCACGGGGAAGAGGCCACTACGGAGGCGCTGGCAGAGGGATGCAGGGGGGCACGCTGTGGGGTGGCTGCTGCAGGAAGGCAGCGGATGTTGGGGAATTCGGGGGGCAGTGCTGCGGGGGGGCTACTCCGAAGTGGCGATTCTGAGGTGATGGCGCGGAAGTGGTGCCGGAGGGACGCAGGGGTCTGCTCGGGGCGGGCGATTCCCGAGGGAAGCTGATACCCGAGGGATGCAGGAGCGCACCCCGAGGCGGCTACAGCCCTGGGACTGCGGGGTGGCCGAGATATCCCGTTCCCCCCACCCGCGGCCCCCATCCCCTCGTACCTTGCCGGGTGGAGACATTCCTATCGTTGCCGGCTCTCAGCACGACCTGCGGGCAGCTCTGCTCCAGCGCGAAGAGCTCGTCTTTGCCCACCTTGGCGCTCTTGCCCGCCTTGAGGGTGCCGCTGGGCCCCGAGGGCGCCAGGTAGCGGCCCTCCCCGTCGCGAAAGGCCACCTTTCCGCAGCGGAATTCCAGCGTGAAGGCGGTGCCGGGCTCGGCGGCGGGGACCAGGCGGCCGTCGCTGCGGAGCAGGCGGTGGTCGCAGCTCTGCAGGCTGTACCGCTGGTCCACGAACAGGAGGGTGATGAGCGCATCCACGCCCCAGGGCACGTCGCGGTCCACGGCCAGCTCGTCGCGGCGGGGCCCCAGGTGCGCGTAGCGCTTGCGGGCCAGGCTGTACAGGTTGGCCTGGGGGTGCATGGCCAGGTGGACGCTCCACTTCTCGGCCGCAGAGACGGCGGGGGCGAAGCAGGAGAGGCGATCCTCGGTGCCGCCGAAGAAGCGGCGGTGGGGCTCGGACTGCAGCGACCACCGCCCGTCGCCGTGGGCCACCACCAGGAACCGGCAGTCGGGGCCCGGCTCCTCGCTGTCGCAGCTCACCCGCCCGTCCTTGTCGGCCGCCAGGTACCGGCCCAGGTGGCTCTTGAGCAGGACCGCGCTGGAATCCTCCCCGTCCTGCTCCAGCGTCCAGATCTGCTTCTTCTTCATGCTGGCGGCCGAGGCGTTCACCTTGAACCCGAACGCCTCCGCCGTCAGGTACCGGTTGCTGCAGTTGATCAGCCCGAATTGGATCTGCACCGGCTCCGCCGTCCCGTTCGCCGTCATCTTGCCCCGCCGCCGACCGACACCGAGCGACAGACACCGAGCGAACGACACCGCGCCCGCCGCCGCGCCCGCCCCGCTGCCGCCGCCTTTATAGCGCCGGGAGCGCGGCACCGCCTCCCGCACCCCCCGCCCGCCGGGNNGATCTTCCCACGTTTGTGAGACCCCCGGTGTGTAACGGGATCCTCGCGTGCATTTCAGGAGGCTCCTTGAACTGTGGGACACCCCCGCTGCACGACAAGACCCCTCCCTGCATTTCAGGAGCCCCACGCAATGGAAGTCCTGACTTCATGGCAAGACTGCTCCCAGCACAGCAAGAGCCTCCTTGAAATGTAAACATAAACTGGAAGACCCCAAGAGCTTTCTCTGCATTTCAGGAGCATCCATGAATTGCAGGACCTCCTCCTCCTCCAGGAAAGAGGCCCCTCCAATTCAAGGACTCTCAAACACACATAGCAAGACCCTCACTGTAAAACAAGACCCCTCCTTGAATTGCAGGGTCCTCCACATTGCAAGACACCCCAGGCATTGCAGGGCCCTTCCCATCATGAGCCCTCCCCTTGCACTGCACAACACCAACCTGAACTGCAAGTCCCTCTCCTGCACTGCAAGAATCCCTCTGATTGCACATCCCCATCCCACTCCAAGACATTGTCAGACCCCCCCTGCACCCCTGTGTCCCTCCTGGGCTGTTGGCCAAGGCTGTGGGACAGATGGGGAGCAGGGTGACGGATGCTGTGGCCTCCTGCCATCTCTGAGCCATCCCAGCGCCCTGTGCCAGGCACCAGTGAGGCTGGAGCACCCTGGCCCTGAGGAACTGAATTCCCACAGGAAATCCAGGAGAAAAACAGTGGCACTCCTGCAGAAGGGAGCATTTTGAGGCCATTTCTCAGGGGGTGGGTGGGCAGTGTTGCTGTGCATGCCATGGTCTGGTGGCACTGACAGCAGGGCTGACCTAGAGATGGGAAGAATCCAGCCTGGAGAGGGTTCTCTGTGTTTCCCAAGGGTGCTGCTCACTGCAGCTGAGGGACAGGGACATTTCTTGTGTCCACCACAGGGACTCAAAGCAATAAGCAGGAGCACAGCTGCAGGGGTCGATTTGAAGCTGGCTCAGGCACAGCCCAGCACTTACAGGATGTGCAGAACCAGAAAATTGGAGAAAGAGAGATGATGGGAAGGACAGATGGGGTGGTTTTCAGCTGGATCACGGAGCTGAACCGCCTGTCTCAGGTGAAGCAGGACAAGTGAAGAGCTAAGTGTGGGCACAGGTGTCAGGGCACAACAGTGTGAGCCCAGGGCTGGCACAAAGAATTCCCCCGGGCTCATCCAACCCAGGAAGGATGGCATCCCACCTCACCCCCCCTCCCTAGGCCCTTCAGGCTCCACTGGTTCTGCACTGGCTGTACTGGTTAGAGCCATTGCTCCACCCCAGGACAGCCCTTGCCCGGGGGTCAGTGGCACAAACGCTCCAGGGCAAACCTGCCAGGCTGGGATGGGGTTTGTTTTCCTGGAAGTCTTGGCCAGACCTGCTCTGTGCTCATCCTTGCTGCCCAGCCCTGCAAGCCCAGACAGACCATTGCCAACCAGAGCCAACCCCACAGCCTGTCTGGGCTGGAAATAGGGCCCCCCCAAGCTCCAGTGAGGCAGATCCATGTTTGTCCAGCAAATCCCTTTTGCTGCTCTGGCTCAAAGCCCCTCTGCATTAAGACCTGGCCATGAGGCTGAGCAGCTGCCTGGACCCACAGCTGCTGGGCTCTGCCTTCCCTGGCCGCCACGGACAGATGGTGATGAGGCCAGCAAAGAAACAGCTTTTCTCCTCAAAAGAAAAAAAAAAAAAAAAAGGCAATTATGCAGAGAAAGAAAAACCCACCCTGTTTTCTCCCCACTGCCCAGCACTGTGGCATGGATGGGTGACACTGGTGGAGGATGGCACTGTGTGGATGGTGGCACTGCCTAGCTCAGCAGATCCTGTCCCTCCAGAGCAGGCACCCACCCTGCCTGCACCCACCCTGCCTGCACCCTCTGCTCCTGGGGATGGGAGGGCCCTAAACACAGTCTGAAACCTCCCCACATGTCACTGTGGTGGCAAAGGATGCCCAGTGCCCCCCTGACCCGGGGGTGCAGCAGCCACAGTTCCTCTCCCGAGTGCATCCGTGCGTGCTGGAGCGGTAGGAAAGGCGCTGGGTTTCCCTCTGTACATTGCATTTCCCATCATCTTTGCATCCACCGTGACTAAACGCTTCTGAGGTCATCCCCCCAGCCCTCCCACCGCCGCCCCTGCAGGACACCCAATCCTGGCACACGGCATCCATGGCAAGGGCTGTCCAGCCTCGGAGGGGCTGGGGGACTGTCCCGCTGGGACTTCAAAGAGATCCCAACTCCAAAAGAGAAAAGCCGGGAGAAAAGGAGCCCCGGTCGGTCGTGGAGTGACCCCTGTCTTTGCTGCCTCAGGCACAGAAACGCCCTCGGATTTTCATGCTTGTCTGGACACTTCTTGTGGCAGCCCAGCTCCGTTTGTGAGCAATCCCGGGATTCTCGTTCGAGCTCGTGATGTTGGGAAGGCGGCGCCGGACACTGCAGGGAGGGTGGGATGCACCAGGGGCAGGCACGGGGCCTGGAGGGGACAGAGACAGCAAATGCAGTGTACAGCAGGGGCTGGTGAAGAGTCTGAGGGTGCCATGGGCTGTTCCAGCCCTGTGTCCCCAGGAGGGCAAAGGGGCAGTGTGGGGCAGCAGCTCCAGCCCCAGGAGCAGCAGCCAGAGGTGCTTTGGGCTGTGTGTCCAGCCCTGTCCTGCCCTCCAGAGCACAGAGACCCTCGGGCACTGTTGTGTCACAGGGTGTCCAAAGCTGGTGTCACCAGGTCCCTCCCTTGGAGCACATCCATCCTCTGGATTCAAGGATTCCAGCCTGGCCAGAGCCCTCCTTGTTCTCCTTGGATGGAGCAAATTTGGGGGCTCACTGTGAGGGGGCTGCTGGTTGGTTTTCACCCCCAGCACAGGGGACAGCAGCCACGTGCTGGGACACCCATGCACTGTTCAGGGTCCATGGCACACACAGGGCCACCCTGCGGGTGCTGATGTCACCCTGGCAGTGGCAGTGGCTGTGAGATGGCCAAGGCTGCCCTGGGAAGCCCCCCCACAATGCAGATACCCACTCACCCCACGGAGGGGGGCAGAGATTGGGGTGCAGTGCTGGTGGTCACCATCTCTCCAGCCACCTCCATCCCCTGTGGGACAGAGTTTGTGACTCTTGTGCAGGGTGAGGTGACCTTATGGAGCCATCGAGCTGTCCTCCAGTGGGATAAAGAGCTCTGCCAAAACCACCCAGAGACCACTGGAGCAGGGCTGGGAACAAGTCCCAGGTGCAGACAAAATCCTCCCTGGAGGCTGCATATCCCCAGGTCCCCAACTGTCCCTTGCTGCCGCTGGGGGCCACGGGGGCACCCCAGGGTGCCCTGCTGCCCCGGCCTCAGTGCCATATGCCACCAGCCAGCTCAGCAGAGGTTCTCTGATGGCCCTCCCGACAGTTGGCAAGCGCCACAGCCTCATTAAAATTGTATTAGGCTGTATTTAAAAAAAAAAAAAAAAAAAAAAAAAAAAAGGGAACAAAAAAAAAAAGCAGCAGCACCAGGGGAAACAAAGAGCAGCCCTCAGAGAGGGGCTCAGAGAGGCAGCTCGTGCTCCAGGGATGTTTTCCCATGGGATGCTGCCCCAAGGGGTTTTCCTCAGGAAGCAAGGGACAGTGGTGGGGTATGATGGGGGCTCAGCCATGTTCCTGTGTTTCCTGGACATCAGGATCAGTCATGGCACTGGTCATGTGGTTTGCTCAGCTCTATTAGCTGGATTTATCCCCTTAGCTTAATTTAATTGCACCCAGAGAGCAAAAAGGGATGGAAGGGCTTGAAGTGCCTTGTTTCAAGCAGTTTGGATGTTGGACACCAGCAAATGAAGGAAGGAAGTGAATGAATGCACGTGGACAGTCTGCACTGGGAATTCCTCCCTCTCTTCCCGCCCCAGCTCATTTTCTGATGTGGTTTTTACATTACCAGAAACTAAAACAAAAACCTGCTCCTTCCTCTGCCTCCCCCAAGGACCCTGTGGAGGTGGGGTGGAGGCTGGTTCATCCAGCGGGAGAAGGAGTTTTATTAGGAAAGCTTAAAAGACCTTTTGTGTGGCAGTGATTAACCTCTGTGGTGGGGACGATGCTCTTTGTCCTGGACCCTGTGCCCTGCCTGCTCCCCGGGGGCTCTGCTGGGACACCAGGCTCTTGTAATCCAATGCAAGTGCCCAGGAGCAGGACACGAGAGACACAGGGAGTTCTGTGGGACAAAATAATCAATTACCAGGGGATGCTTTCCAGCTTTAAAAAAAAAAAAAAGAAAGAGAGAGAGAGAGAAAAATTGCCCAGTTTGCAAGCAGAGCAAGGCAGGGCTTTTGTAGCCGTGAAACCCCAAGCAAGAGGCCCAGAGGAAGATTCCAGTGCCAGCGCTGTTGCCTGTCCCTGCTTTTAATTCCCTGCTGCAGCGCAGAGTCAGCACAGAGGAGTTTGCAGGGAAGAGTTTCCAGCGTCTCCCACGCAGCTCCAAAATAACCCGGCCCCGGCTCGGCAGCCGGGCGGAGCGGGTGACTCAGGCAGCCCCAGCAGCTCCTCTCTGCTCTGATTTCCTCTCTCAGTCATACCTGGATCCAGGTTTCCCACTGCAGCCCATGCTCGGGATGCTCAGGGCCTCGTGCAGGGCTGCTGAAGGGTTTGGTGGGCACAGGAAGGGAAATCAGGGAAGGTTCAGGCATTCGCTGCCTGAATTCTCAGGGCACAGCTGCTCTCTGGATCTGCAGCATCCCAAAAAGCTGGGCTGGGCTGGGCATGGCTGGGATGGCGATCCCCACCTCTGGTGGGATCCAACAGCACAAAGTTGTTCCATCCTCACCTTGAGATGGAGCCCAGCACGTCCCAAAGAGGGATGGAAAGCCTTGGGAGGGGGTCAGAGGGCAGCAGGGGCGTTATCATGAAAGATGAGCAGATTCTGATCAAGCCACTGTAGATGGGGGGTGAGGAGGAGGTGACAGCTCGTGTTTTTGTGTTTGCCACGTCCCCAGCTTCTCACAGCATTGGGAGGGGACAGGGACACGGCAGGATGCTGAGGGACTGGTGCCAAGACCGCCTCAGGGGCTGCACCCACAGGTGCACAAATCCCTCCTGGAGGGGCCAGGGGGCTGAAGCTCAGCCTGGAGAGAAACCAAGGGAGGTCAAGCCCCAGCAGGACCAGGGGATCCCCCCCTGACACCCCCAGAGCAGAGGGGGATCTCTTCAAGGATGAGGTGTTGGTAATAGGAGCAGTAACAGGAGCCAGCTGGGATGCCCCAGGGGATCCCTGTATAGGGCTGAGAGGGGCAGGGGGGCTGTGACAGCCCGTGACTTGCAGAGGAGGTGAGGGGCTTGTTTGACTCCTTGGTGGGAGCATTGGGGCATCCTGGGGTGGGATGCAGGGCAGCAGCAGAGCCTGCACCCTCACCTGCGGGGGGGAGGTGGGATTTTGGCCAGGGAAGGGGCTGGAAGCAGCGGTTTGAGGCTGGGGGGAGGGGTCAAACCTCCCTGCCCAGCCCTGGCCCCACCAGCTGGGCCTTCCTGGGCCCAGAGATCCCCTTCCAGATGGATAACTCCATTGTCAGTGGTGAAAAGAGTCCATTAGTCAGGATTAGGAACAGGGCCTTTGGGGATTAGCCCTGCACCTCCCACCTGGCCCTCCTTGATTCCTGTGGGTGCCTGCCCAGCGGCACTGTTGTCCCTTTGGGTTTTTTGGATGCAGAAGGGAATGGGACTCTAACTGAACCACCGGGCTGAGAAATGTGGGAAGTGATGAAAGGACTCGAACTGAGCCCCCAGGTGATTTGATCCCCTGCTCCCCATTGCATTTCCTCATGGAATTACAGACTCTCCCAGCAGCAGAACCCCTTGGATAGGGAGGGTCTGCAGCCCCCAGCCCTGCTTGTCCCAGTGACACAAACTGACCTGCTGGTACAGAATGGCTCTTGGAAGGCAGAAGGGAAGGGAGTGTTGTCCCAGGCCAGGAGTCCTCACAGCCCTGCATTTATCCCCTCATGCTCACCCGTGCCCACCTCCCTGCAGTGTCTGGGCTTCCTGGGCATCCTTGTAGGGGGGCTGGAGGAAGCTCTGCACACGGAGAAACTGAGGCAGTGGGAGACCAGCTGTGCTTGGACTGGTTTGTGGGAAACCACATCTGGGCTAAAAGCTGAAGATGTTCTTCCTGTGGCATCTGCAAGGAGGGGTGGTTGAGGTGGGGGGAAGTCCCAAAATCTGGAGCCCCTTGGTGAGTTGTTAGTAATTCCATTGGGCATGGATTCCATAATTCCCTGTGTCCTCTGCAAAGAGGGGCTGGATCTGACCTCCAGCTCAGGAATCCCGGGGGCTGCTGGTGTGAAAGCCATGGCAGTGAGAGTTTGGGGGGCTTTTGACTCCCCCATCCCCACTATCCCACAGCTCCCTTCGCTCCCCAGTGCTGACAGGCTGGCTTTGTCCATGGGCAAATGGCCACAAGGAAGGCTCAAGGCTGGGGGGCTCTGGCCAGGCTGGCTGCAAGAGGCCCCCGGGAAGGCAGGAATGTGGGCGGGGGGGCTGCCCTGAAACCCAAAACCTCGGCACAGGGGCCCTGCTCTGGGCATCCGGCTGGGCCGGTGGCTGCAGGAGGGAGGCCCCGGGCTGTGGGCAGCTTGGGATGGGGTTGGGGGGCTCTGCAGCCCTCCCTGTAGTGAAGGTGCTGGTAGCCCCCTCCCCAGCCCCTCCTGCCATCCCCTAGATGGAGTTAAATACAGCCATTCCCAGCTGGAAATGGAGAGTGAAGCAGAACACCCCACTGATGTGAGGCTGGGATCCCAGGGAGCAGAGCAGCCCCTGGAGCTGGGTGTGTGCACCAAAACTGGGCTGGAGGCTGGGCATCCTGGGCACTGTGCAGAGCCACCCTGAGGGTCCCTGGAAGTGACAGGGGTGACTGTGGCTCTGCAGGATGACAGAAGGCCTTTGGTGGGGAGCACTGGGGGGCCTTGGTCAGTGGACAATCCACTGCAGCCTGTGACTTCCCGTGCCATGTGTGTGTTGGCAGGAGCAATCCGTATGCAAGTGGTGTGCACTGCCACCTGCAATGTGCCATGCTCGTGTGTGCAGTTCCTTGTGACACATGTGCAGCTGCATTTTACCATGTTCAGTGCAGAGTGGGTGCACCTTGGTGTGCCTGATCCCATGTGGAATGTGCACCTGTGTGCAATCCCTCATCATTCACCATTCCTCGTGCACCAGGCGTGCTGGTATGTGCAATCCCATGCATTGCACAGTGTGTGTGTGTGTGTGTTGGGCCATGATTCCCCATGTGTTGGGATCACCCTGCAGTGCCTGTGTGCAGCCTGCAGCCTTGGTGTGTGCACAGCCTCCCACAGAGTGCATGTCATCACATGTGAAGCACGTGCATCCCAGCATGCATGATCCCACACCCAGCACGGATCTTGGTGTGCACAAACCTGTGTGCAGCGTGTGTGGCTCACCCGTGGCCCCACGTGCAGCCTGTGCACCTCACCTGGTGTGCACGGCCTCGTGTGCCACGAGCACGATCCCGTGTGCAGCGTGTGGATCTTGGCACGGTGACCCCAGGTGCATGAATGTGCACCTTGACGTGCTCAGGTGCAGCCTGCATGGTCCTGTGTGCAGCACATGCATTGGCACGCACAATGCATGCCAGCGTGCATGATCCCGTGTGTGGTGTGCATGATCCTGTGCATGAGGTGCATCTTGGCATGCACGACTCCACGTGCAACACGCATCTTGGCGTTCACCACGCTGTGTGCAGTGTGCACGACCCTTTGTGCCCCGTACATCTCGGCGTGCGCGATCCCGCGTGCTCCGTTCCCCTCGCTGTGCGCGGTCCCGGTGCCGGTGCGCGCCCCCGCCCGCTGCGCGCAGTGCGCATCCCAACAGCACCACCCAGCAGCGCGGCCGCGCTCTGCAGCGGGGCGGGCGGGCGGCTCCCGGCCATCCGCGGCACCACGGGCAACATGGAGACGAACAAAGCGCTGAGGGAGCCAGCGTGGAGGTTTGTGCCTCACCCTCCTGGATGCTGTGTGCGTCCGGGGATAGGTCGCTTCCTTTTGGGCATCGCTTGGGAGTACAAACCAGAACTCTGTCTGGCAGTGGGTGCTGCAGGATTGGAGTTTAGGATGGGAGTGGGTGCCCCAGTGCCACCAAATCCCTGCTGGTGAAGCCACAGGCTCGGTGCTGCTCACAGCAGACTCCAACTTGTCCGCTCAGGCTGGTTCACCTTGCACTGAGCTGACAAAGTGCTGGTGTAACCTGTCACTCCATCACAGCCTGAGCCACATGGTGGGACCCAGCACAGGCACAAGAGACCCCACATGGCACTCTCAGCATCATTCATCTCAACCATTCTTTGTGACTTGGAGAGCACCTGGTCCCCACACAGAGCCCACACTCCCCTCAGCCGTGGGGACACTGCACACCCCAGGGCCCTGCCTGCCCCTTTGGTGCTGTGAGACGTCACCAGGACGTTCCCAATCTTTTATTGCTGGGGTGAATCATTTACTGGGGCAGCCAGCCTGTCTGCCAAACCCTGGTGCCAGCTGAGCACAGCCTCCCCGAGAGTGTTTTGAGGTGTTTACCCCATTGTGCAGTGGGGATGGCACCAGTCTGATCCCCCTGCTTGGTCAGGAGAAGGTTTCAAACCTCACAGTGATGCTGGGTCCCCATGGTGAGGTGACAGGGATGTGTAGGTGACACAGCCACCTGGACCAACACCCAGGCTGTGTCCTAGGGCAGTAGGAGAAGATGTCACTTCCTCACACCCCAGGGTGTTTGCTGCCTGTGACACAATCCCGGGTGACTGTGCCATGCTGTGGGCAATCCTGCAGAGATGAGGAGCTGTGCTGGGTCCTGCTCACTCCTCTCAGGCTCAATAAAATACCCCGGGGCAGTGCAGGCAGTCAGCCCTGCTTCCTCTGTGGGGAAATCGAGACAGAGCCAGGGCTGGAGCAGGAGGTGGGACTCAGGGCTGCCCCGTGTCTTGCTCTGGGCCAGCTCAGGGGTCACCCTTGGAGCCATCCCACCACTGGGATGGGACCAGCATCCAGTCCCTGTGCTCTGGAGGGGCTGGAGGTCCCTTACATCAGTGACAGGCTCTGTGATACCTGCTGTCCCATGGGAGGGGCTGGAGGTCCCTTACATCAGTGACAGGCTCTGTGATACCTGTCCCATGGGCAGCAAACAAGCTTTGCCCACCAAATTCCAGGTGCTTCGAAGTGCTCCCAGGTACATCCACACATCGGTGCTCAGGAACAAATTCCTTGCAAAAAGTGAGAGATTTTGCTGCCTGACCAACAGTGGTACCACTGCACCAGGTGTCACATTTTTGTTTTCCCCAGGGTGTGCATTTCCCCCCTGGATCTTGTCGGGAGTTCGGCAGCATCTCCCCAGCCCAGCGTGTCCGGCAGCAGCCCTGGGCCAAGCCCGGAGCTTTGAGCTGTCACGGCGTTTGCCGGGGCAGAGCCGCTCCTCCCTGTCCCCCCCGCGCAGAGGGGAGCGCGGAGAGGAAATTGCTGCTGACGGAGCTGCGAGCGCTGCCGGACTGGGGATGACTAAGTTTGGCAGTGCTACCTGCTGGCTGTTTTTCCTTTTATGGAGGATTCGAGCGAGCCGCTGGAGCAATTCTCCGAGAGAACCCAGAGGGATCCACCCTGACCTTGGGGCTGGGCCCTGCCGGGCTGGGGAAAGGGTGGCTGGCGAGCGGGGTGGGTCGAGAGGCGTTGGGGCGGCGCTCGGCTGGTAGAGGCGGGGATGGGCCCCCCTCGCCCATCCGGACGGGGCACCCGAATGTTTTCACTTTCTATTTTAAGGCGCTGGACTGTGGCCCCGAGCGGAGGCCGGTGCCGCGGTGCCAGCCGGGGAGCGTGGCTGCTGCCACCCTCCGTGCCACCTCCCTCTGGTGCCACCCTACATCTCACATCCGTCCCCGTGCGGCTTTCCCACAGGTGATGGGGTGAAGAGAGAGGGTGAAAGGGGATGTGTCTCTGCAGGGGGACACCTCACTGGAAGGGGACACTGCTGCAAGGGACATGGTATCGCTGCTCAGGGACATGCTGTTGCAAGGTGACAGCATTGCAAGGGACACATCACTGCAAAGGGACACAGCTCTGCACGCCAGAGCTGCTCCATGGTGCTGAGATGGAAACGGGGCAGCCTCGGAAAGTCCCCAGCTGGTGAGAAAAGCCGAGAAAGAGAAACAAAAATAGCACCTTTCCAGTGACTGCAGTGGGGTGGCTTGCAGGGACAGGACTGGGCTGTGGCCAGGCTGTCTCAGCACCCAGGCCGGCCATCCCATAGCCCCCAGCCCGTGTCGAGGGGCTGGGACTGGGCTCCTCAGCTGTGTCCTGCATTCTTGGCATTATTCTCCTTTTTTCTCCTCCTCCTCCACCCCGGGGACAGCTCTCAAACCTCTCCATTTATGGACAGGAGGTTAGGTCAAGTGGGAGGCTGAGGGGACGCCCAGGTCCCTGGGGAGGGACAGGGGTCCCACGTGGTGCTGGGAGCCGTGGCCACCCCTGGAGGTCACAGCAACGATGATGTGTGGAAAGTTGAGGATCACCTGGGCATTGCCCCTGGCATCCCCATCGTGATGCCCAGTGCCACTGGGACCCCCACCCAGGGTGGTGGTTGGGGTCACCCTTCCCCCCAGGGTACACCCTGAGCTGCTGCAAGCAGATGGGGAGAAAACAGGCCCTGCAGATGGGAAGAGGTTTTTTTCCCTCTTGTTTTATTATTTTATTTTGAAGCCCAAAGCTGCCAGTTTGGAGGTGAGGCTGCAGCAGCTGCATCCCACTCCAGAGGGGAAGGCTGGATGTGTCCCCAGCCCCAGGCCACCCAGGAGTCACTGGGGCAGGGTGAGATGACTCCGAAGCCACTCCAGATGATGAAACATCCTGACTCATTCTAATCATTAATATTATTAAAAAAAAATAAGGAAGAAAGAAGAAATGACTCAAGCAGCCAGTACACTGCCATTGGGTGGTGACAAAGTGGCTGCTTGGGGTTAGGTTTTTGGGGTGGATTTTCCCCCGGTCTGCAATAACACCTTGGGGTGTTGCTGACAGCAGTGAGCTGAGGGAGAGGCAAATACCCGAGGAAATGTGCTGCTTTAAAGGGCAGTACCTGCAAGCCCTCCCTGAGCCCTGGGATGTCCCGGATTGTCCCCTGGCTGGGGAGGGACAGTGGCACCTTGTGGGGAAGGGTGACATGAATGAATATCAGCTGGTTTGTGGTGTTTTAACCAGGCCTGCAGTCCCCTGGCCAAAACTTTGTCCCCATGGGTTGAGGGGCCAGGGGAGGGACCCTGGGGACTCATCCCTGCCCCCTGTGGGGGCTCAGCGACCCCTCCCCGGCTCCTGGCTGACTCAGCCGTGCGGGATTCCCACAGTTTCCGTCCGATGTTGCCTGGAGTAAACGGGAAGAGGTTTCACAAGCCCTGGTAATTAATGCTAATTACAGAGCAGCGACATGGGAAACATTTCTTCCCCAGGTGTCCTTCCAAAAATGGTTCTGTGCAGGTGTGGCACCATCCTTCACTTGTCATTAGCACTGCTCCGCCTGGGAGAAGGTGAAACCTTCGAAGGCTGGGACTGTGGGAACGGTGTGACAGGGGACGGTCCCTCCCCGCTGCCCCCGGGCACCCGGCCCGGCTGCGGCTGCTGGCAGCTGGGTTTGGCTGGAGGGCAGAGCTCCTGCAACCCCGGGTCAAGGCAATCCATGGGGAAAAAATACCCTCCGACCTCCTTGAGCAGCATGACTCCTCCTGGCAGCTGCTGGCAGAAAAATAAAACATGGAGAAGTGTCTCAAAGTCTTTTTTTTTTTTTCTTTTTTTTTTTTGTGGCTCGGTTCTGCTGCCTGCATTGGAGGGACAACGACATCCTTCTAGGACCAAGGGCTCATGCTGAGAGGGGTTGAGCTTCTCTGAGGCTTGAAAAATTGAGGCTGAAGGGGTTTAAAACCCCTTTTCATCTTTGTTTTTTTCTTCTCCCCACTGAGCTGCTCATGCTCAGCCCCCCCCAGGTGTGAAGTATTATAAATAAGGTAGGGTGAAGGTGGGCTGGGAGACCTGAGCTGCAGAGCCAGCTAGGATGGGCTGGGGAAAGCCTCCCCTGCCCTAGGACATGCAGTGCTTGGGCTGTAGGAAATCTCTACTTCCCTTTATCTGGATGGAGAAAAGAAGTTACAGGAGACACAACTGGGCAAGGTGTGGAGGAAGGGACCACTTTGTCCTCTGTGGCCACAGAGACCAATGACAGAAACCCTGGGCTGGACTGTCAGAGGCAGAGAAGTGGGGCAGAGGTGAGAAAACTCTTTCCATGCAGATTGTGGTGTCTTCATCCCTGGACCCTGATTTTATGTGATTTTTATGGAAGATTGAGCAGTGGGAAGAAGCTTGGAAATGATGCAGTGTTGCCAAGTGGTGGTGGCAGCATGACCTTTAATGGTGACTGTCAACCACCCTGGATGGTGGCAGGGATTGACAGCTCTGTTGGTGTCCCACAGCCCCATTTAGTTGTTTAAAATTGGTCTTTGAATTGTGGGATTTACATCTCCACCCAAGGATGGTTGTGTCCTGTTTGCCTTAAGGCTCGGGACTGTTGGAGCAGAGGGAGATGAAGAGGCTGGTCCTTCCCTGTTTGATGAAGAAGAGCATATCCCAGGCTGGGAACATATTTATTTAGGAGTGGAAACAATGTAGGAAGACTTGGAAAAAGCTCTCAGAAGGGGAAATCAGATGGGATTAAATCCACTCAGAGCCAGTTTCCAGGCCATTTCCATGCTTCTCCCAGTCCAGGGATGTAAGTGCTGCAACTCCCTGTCCCCTGGCCAGCCAGGGTGGGGACCTTGTGACAGTGGGGCTGGCAGGTAAAGCCTCATTCCCACTGGGCTGGCGAGCTGGGAAACCGGTCCTGGCACAAGAGAAAGCCGCCTCCTCCACAGGCTCAACGGGAGCTGTGACTGTCTGTGGGGTTTTTAAATAATCGTGACTTTGCTGAGCTGATTCCTTTTTGATGTGTGCAGACTTCTCCCTCTGACTTTCCCTTTGCAGCTTTCCCTTGCAGCGAGGGGAGTTGTTTTGTGTATCCCAGTGGATGGGGCTTCTCCCACTGCTCCATCCTCTCTGCTGTCTGGAGGTGGGGAGGAAAAGGGCCACGCCAAGCCCAGTGTGCGAGCCAATTCCCCCAAGGATGGTTGCTTTAATGAGATGTCACAGCTAATGAGTCTGCTGGCAGAGTGCTCGTGGAGAAACGTGCTGGGAAATGGTAACGCAGCAAGTCTCAGCGTTGGGATCACACAGCTTTCCAGGCTCTGTCCCATCCCAGAGATGGGAATCCACGGGAGCAGCTGGGTGAGGGACCTTGTGCTGCACCCCACCATTAGCCAGGAGCAGCTTGCTGACAGCTTGCTCACTATCAGGATGTGATTGGGCCAAGTGAGAAGAATAAATTCATCCCAGAAGAATGGGGTGGCCAACAAGCCAGCCCAGCCAAAGCAAATGTTGGGAGCACCCAATACACCAGGCACCAGTGCAGGGTTCATTAAGTGGGACTGGTGATTTATGGGAAGAAATTCATGCTACTGGTGGGCTCATCCTGCACTGTGAGACCCTCCTTGTCCACAGCCCAAAAAAGAACATCAGGCTGCCAGCAGATCTGTGGCTCTCCTTTACAGCAGCTGGGCCTGAGAGGCACCTCAAAATCCCCCTGATGAGTGAGCATCCAAGTTCTCTCTATCCCAGTACATGGAGACTGGGGGAGCTCAGAAATATTTTCACTGCTGAGCACAGGGAGTTCTCTTGGAAGCAGTTTATGCCCTGGAATCTGCTGGGAGTTAACCCACAAAAGTAACAATGGGAGGTTGGGGAGGGGGCTCCTGTCGTTGTTCCTTGAGCTGATGCACAAGGGAGGGGAAATACAGAGACCTTTTCTCTCCCTGTGCCTGTCCCAGGAGCAGGGATGCAGGATGAGCAGGGTGCAGGATGATCCAGGCCACCCATCCCATAGGAGGGCACCCCCAGCACTTGTACAGAGCAGAGGAGGGAGGAGATTCGTTTCTAAGGTACATTCCTGGTGAATTTAGGTTTACAAAGCAATGGAGGGGGGCAGAGGGCCTCAGCTGCTCTCTGGTTTCCGGTTTCTGCTGCCTCTTGCTCCAGCTGGTTACCGCAGACAGGGCCAGGTTTTGCCATTTAAGGCTGATTTCCCCGGGCTGGGCTGTGCCGAGAGCTGCCTGGGACGGTCCCTGGGCCACTCGGTGCTCATTAAAATGTGTGTCCAGAGCGATTTGGGTCCTCTGGGGGAGGAGGGAGAACCTTCAGCATCTCGCCATGTCTTCTTTCACTGATCTCCACGGCAGAGGAAAGAGCCAAGGGAAGGGGTCTGGGTTCATCTGTGGAGTGATGTGCCCGGGCTTGGAAGGGCAGGACAAAACCTTTCCTGGCCCCAGAGGCAGCAGGTTCCAAGCAGAAGGCTCTGGGCTCATTGATCCAGCCCTGAGTGAGGGACCTGAGCTGAGCAATGCCAGGGTGGAGCTGGGACACCCTTTGCCCTGTTGCCAGAACTGAGCCCAGGCTGTGCTGGGGCTGGAGCTGCCCCACACTCTGGGCTTCCTCATTCCTGTCACCACAGCTGGTTGTTTTTTTCTTCCTCTTGCTTGTCCCCATCTGCCCCAAGCTCTTGCAAAACATGAACAAGGGTTCCCAGAGAATGAGATGTGCTGTGCAGCCCTCTCACAGCCTTGGGCAGTGATCTGGGAACCAAAGGGCTCCTGCAAAGCCCCACAGGAAAACCACTCCCTGTTTTTCTGCATGCTGACTTGCCTCTTCTTTGGGCTGCAAAACCATAAAGACAGTGGGCACTCTTTGTGTCCATCTGAGCCCCACCAGGGCCCTGCTGGCCTCTGGACCCACTTGGCTTCCTCTGCTGCTTTGTGCTCCAGCAGTGAAGGAGCTCTGGAAGCCACCTCTGCAACCCCACACTGCTCTGCCTCTGGCATGAGGAAGGGAAAAGAGCAGGAATGTGGAAGACTTAACCCCACTTATTGTTAAAGGCTGGAGGAGGGAGAGGTGTGTTCATACCCCACCCTGCTCATGCCAGCAAAGGTTGCCTTGGGGACACCTGGGCCAGGGAGTCCCCAGGGCTGTGCCATTGCTCCAGTAAGTGCCACCTGCAGGTACTCGAGGTTCTAATGGCACTCGAGTGCATTTTTCAAATATTCTCAGAGCTGATAACACCTCGGCTGCTCCAGAGGGGCTCAGTGCCTACCCAGACACACATCACCTACATGGGACAGGAGAGCAGGCACCCCAGGGTGGCACAGGGACCAGAGACAGCAGAGCTCTGCAGTCCTCCTCAGGAGCAGGAGGGAACCTGACAGCTCACTCAGCCACCTGAGTCCCACCACAATTTTTCTTTCCAGACCTTCACCCCACAGCCCACCTGTGGTGGAATGAAGATGGATGTGACCTCCCTAGGCCCAGATCAGAGCAGGTGAGGAGGGAGCAGGGTACCTTAAAGACTCAGGGGAGTGACAGCCAGTGCCTGGCACCCAGGGCTTTGGTTTGCCTTTCTCCTGAGATCTTATCACCTGCCAGCAGGAATGTGTGAAATGAGCCAAACAAAGCACATGTGGAAATACTGTGTGGAGTGAGGGATGGAAACTTTGGGGGCAATGGCCTGGGAGGGAAATGAAATGCAGGGGAGCTTGGTTCCTCTGCCCCTGGGCTTTGTGGTGGTGCTTTCCTCCCGTGCCCAGTCCTTGTGAATGGATCAGGATGATATCAGAGGGATGATAAAGTTGCAAAGTTGCTGGCTTGTTCTCAGGTTTGCTGCAGATCTCGATGTGAGCTGGACCAGAGGGGCTGGTTGGGAGCAGCACCACCCTGCAGAAAACCTGTGCTGCCTCCTTCCCCACTGGCAGCCCATCGTGAGTGGCATCACCCCACTGTTACCCCAGCCATATGGACCCCAAACAAGCCTGGTACCAGACAAAAACCACCCGGCTCTCCTCCCGTGCACCTGCTCTCCAAGGTGGGGGAAGAGCGACAGTCACTGAATTTCAATTCTGGTGGCTCTGTGAAAGGGCTGAGTGCTGTGTAAGCGCTGATTCACCCCGGAAGGTTTATTTAAACTTGGAGGAGTGGATGGGGCATCGACTAGAGCAGGTCCCACTCCGTCACTCTCTCCCTGCCTGGGGAGAGCCGCTTGCGTCACGGCTCGGCACCGGCTGTGCAAACAGAGCCAGGGGCCAGCCCGGGCAGGGATGGGGCTGGGACAGGGCCCAGAGCAGTTCCTGGGTTCCTCTGCATCCCTCCTTCTAGGAATAGGCAAACCCTGTCTCGCCCATTCATTCCCTGAGCATCCCTGTGCCTGCAGGGACAGGAGCTGGTGCAGGTCTGGGGTTGCTCCTGGGATCCTCCACCCAGGATCCCCACCTTTGGGTGCACCCATGGCAGTGGTTAGACCCCTGTGACTTGTTGCAGCAGGTAAAGGGGGCTTATACCCCAAACCAGAATTATCTGCAGTCACGTCACCTGGTGTGGGGGGGCAGAGTCACCCTGACTGAGGGCAGCAGCCATCCCTGCTCTCCCTGCCTCTGTTTGTCACACAGAAAGCAAAGGCAGCATTATTCCCTCTCTCTCCAAGGTAGGAGAGGTCACCTCTGTCAAAGGTTTGAAGCCCCTAGATGGAAAGTGTCATTAGCCCGGCAAAGATCAAAGTGAATTTCCCGGCATGCTTGGGTAGCCCAGGATGTTTCATTTCCTAGGTAAGAGCAGAGAACTCCATCCAGCTGCTCCCCTGCCTTTACCATCAGATACCAAGAAAAATCAATTCTCAAAGTAATTAAGAAGCAGTTGAAAATGCACCGTATGGCTTGGCACAGTGCCATGGAACACCTGGGGGAGCCTTTTGCCAGGACAGGTAACTGAACCCCAGGGAGCATCCTTGAGGGAAAGATCCCCTTGGAGCTGTGTCAGAGCCAAGGAGTCACTCAGTAGCATTTGGGTGGCGATGGGGGTGGTGTGAGCAGGGGCCAGGAGGCTGAGACATGCAGAAAAAACCCAGGGAGAATCAGCTTTTTCTCTTCCCCTTCTGTTTTTAGCTGGAGGAAATATCCCCTGAAACTGATGCCAAGCCTGGCTGGAGGGGAGGGCTGCTCCACCACTCTCTGTCCCTGCAGGGAAGCTCCAGCATAGGATTTATCTTACACCTGTCCCATTGCTGTGGAAGGAGTGGACTCTAGAGATGCCCAGGGAGCAGGGCTGAGGCTGGGAGCCCGGCCGGCATCGCCTCAGGGTCTGCCTGTGCCGGTGTAATCGCGCTGTGCTGCGGAATGACCTTGGGCTGAAAACAATTCCACGCTCGGGCCTCACAGGCTGTTGCTATCAAGGTCAACCAAAACAGCCCTGGCAGCACGTTTAACTGGTGGGGGAAGGGAGGGCTTTGCTCTGCTCTGGCTGGGCCAGCGTAGCCCAGGGAGGGTGGGAGGATGGCAGGGCTGTGGGGCAGCAGGATGGGGCTGGGCAGAGGGTGTCAGCCTGGGCACTGGCTGATGGATGCTGACCTGGCTGCCCACAAGGCTGGGAATGAAGCCTTGGCCTCCTGCTGCCTGCGTGAGCTCAGGGATATGCAATGAAAGGGCTGGGGAAGGCATAGGGGCACGGAGAGACAAGGGTGGAGGCAGCAAGGACAGGCAGGGCTGGAGAAATAGGTGGAGAAAAATCTTCAACCCTTCCAGCAAAGTCCACTTAGCAGGGACAGCAGGCTGTAAATCAGGCACGTGCACACTGCCACCACCTATCCAACAGCCTCGGCAAAAGCTGGCACAGATTGTTTGTCTGTGCCTTGAAAATGGAAAATGGTGAATTTATAGAGTTTTCCAGCATGATACAATGTAATGATTTCCATTCCTTATGAATGGGAGGGATGCTCGATGCACTGTTAGCCCATCCATGCGGATGCAGCAGATCAGGGAGAACACCCTTGCACATGGAGATCTGTGAAGGGAAAGGCTGTCCTCTCTGCAAAAGGACTGATTGATCAGAGAGAGCTCGAGGATCAATACAAAGGAGCAGAAACCTCGGGGAGGGGTGTATGGGAGTGGAGAATGATGCTTAAAGGGGGAGAGTCGAGTCTGCAGCTTGTCAGGGATGAGCTGGCATCAGGGATGCAACGCAGCGAGCCAGGAAAATGTCAGGGGCTGTTTTGCTTCAGGTTTAATGCTGAATATGTTCCCATAAAGGGAGAGGTGGGGGCTGCAGCGAGGCCCCCAAACATCTCCAAAGGGAGTGGAGAGCCTGGGGTTCCTGCTGAGATTTTACCTCCTGCAAATTCCTGTTACAGCTGGCGCTGCAAGGAGAAAATTGAAAGAGGAAGGTGCTGAGATGGTCCCTGTGTCTGTGAAACAGGGGATGTGGTCAGCACCTTTCCTTCTTCCCCTTGGGGAGTGGGAAGGGAAGGGAAAGGCAGTGCTTCAAAAAACCTCCATGATTTTTGTGCAAGTGTGATTCAAAGAGATTGTGGCGGTTTCAGAAGTTTCTACTTCTCTTCTCATTGTCACAACAGCAGGAGGGAGAGAAGGGAGGCCTGAGCACATGACAGAGTGAGAGATGGAAGAGCTGGCGCTGAAGAGGATGTGCAGAAATCCAAGCCAAAGCTCCAAGTCCAAAACCTCCCAGGAATATTTCCCCCCTTGGACCTTCCTCTCCCCAAAAGCATGGCAGATGCCATCCCTGCATGGGCAAAGGGCTTCTGCTCTAGGGGAAGGGCTGAGAGAAGTGAGAGGAAAGCAGAGCTCACATGTTGTCCCACAAGTGCAGCGATTCAAGCCCAGCCATATCAGCTGGCAAAGGGCAGGAGAATCCTCCCTCGGATAGTTTTGTCCAGAGTCAGTGCCAGCCAAGCACCAAGGACAAGCAGGGATAGATGAAGCAAAACATGGGAACTTGGAAGCTTGTGATGTCTGCCCAAAGGTAACACGACAGCTAGGAAGCTTTTTGCTCAGTTCCCCTTTCTCTCCTCTCAGCTCTTGCAAGAGCCCAGAAGAGATGGGAAGAGAGCCCCAGCCATGGCCAGGGTGAACACGGTGACAGGCTGGTGGCTTTGCTGTCTAGGTGTCTTCAGCCTGGGAGGAAGTGGTGGCACCCAGCCATCTGCTGGAGGCCACATCCTGCTGTCCCACCAAGGCCAGACCTCGATGCCCCTAAAGCCAGGAGATGCGAGGCCGGTGCTGCTGCCCTCCGGATGCTGGAGGATTAATTGCCTTCTGATTCAGTCCAATAATCAAGAGTAATTGCCTGGCAGCTCCCTCCCTGCCTAATGGGCTGCCTCACATCGTGGCTCCCCAGCCTGGCTCCACCCAACCTGCTCACTGGGATGCAGCAGGGCACAGCATCCCACCCCTCTCATGCATGCCCTGTCCATCTGCCCAAGACCCCCATGAGCCCTGGTGGCCTCTCCACCTGGCCCTGACCTGATGTTCTCCATCCCAAACCCATCACCCCAGTGGTGCTGTTGGCCTTTTCCCTGCTTTATCCCTGTTTGTGGACCATGCTTCCCAGCTGCAAGGGCCATCAGCTCTACCTGTGCCTTGTGGCTCCCCTTATTTGACGTCTAATCTTCTAATTAATAATCAGCCTTTTCAAAGTGGAATGCAAACATTAATTAATTCTCCACGAGGCAGGTAATTAACAGCAATGACTCCCATTTTACTGCGAGGGAGGCCGCGATAGAGAGATCTTGCACGATCCACATCGTGGTGACAGAGGAATGACCGGGCAAAGGCAGCTCCACTCCAGCATGGCCCTGCAGGAACCCAGGGCTGGCTCCCCTTCCACTGAGGGCTTCCTATGGGGACTCTCCTCGGCTATCTGTTCTTTATCACTGTGGCCATCTCCAGTGAGGAGGGGATGGTATAATCCCAACGTGGCCTGGCAGGACATGTCCATCACTGTGGCTGCCTCTGCCCTGTGGGATGAGGCATGGCCCTGGGGTGGCTCAGAAGAGCCCACCAGGTCTCTTGTCCCTCTGTACCACCCACTCCAAAGCACCCACCTGGGTGCAGCCATGATGCTGAATTTTGGGGCACCTTCATTAGGATAAGGCACTCCTGGGGAAGGGGATGTCATCCAAAGGAAAAGGGTTTCTCTTGTATTCCCATCTATGCCTGGTGTCCCATTGCCTCCCATCCCCCCAGGTAATTACAAATCTCCATCTCAATTAGCTTTTGCAGGTTCCTCCTGCTGCTCTCCTCCTTTGTTCATCCCACAGCAGGAGTAATGAAGAGGGGGGAATAATGCTTGGGTCCCTTTCAGCAAGACCCACATGGGCAGTGTGGGGAGGGAGCCCCATCCTCCTCACCGTGATCTCTGCAGCTCCCTGATGACAAAGAGCTTGCTGGTGTGGCCTGCCAAGACCTTGACTGCAGACCTGACTCCTGCTTCTATGATGCTGGACAAGGGGTATCCCATGGAGAAAAGGCATTTTGAGCCCTTTTTTCCCTGAGAATTTTTTTTTTTTTTTTAACCTGTCACTACTGTTTTCAAACGGCTGAGATTACACATCCAAGGTCCCCACGCTGAAGTCTGTGTGCTTCTAGCCGGCAACAGATTGTGAGTGGCTGCTGCTACTTTACTTACAGGGCTGCTTAATTAACTTGATTAATCAGCCCATGTTCGCACAACACTCTGGAGACGCAAAGCCCTCTGGTTGCTGCTGCCCTCGCCTTTATTCCTGACCAGTGCTGGATGGTCACAGACAAGAAGGGAATTACAGAAAGGCAGCCTGGGCTGGAGCAGCCACGTCTCCTACTCCAGCAAGGTTTGGATCAGAGGACAGAAACAAATATTGCTCAAATCTGACCAAACCACCGCTCCCGTCGTGTCCCCTGCCAGCACGGGGCAGGACGGAGAGCGGGGACCAGGGTCCCCTGCTTGACTCAATGCCTGAGCCAGAGCCAGCGGAGCGTTCCCTTCTCCCAGGTCCCGGTGCCACCGTACGCACACGGTCTTTAATGGTGCCCGGTGGCGCCGGCAGCATTCCCGGTTGCCCGGGCGGGTCCAAGGGCCGAGGGCCTGGTGGCGGCTGGCAGGAACCGTGTCGCCGCCGCTTGCTGAGATCAGCAGTGAACTTGGCCCCGCATCCCGTTCGTCCCGCTCCCGGCCGGGGTCACCGGTGCCCTCCCGGCCCAGGGGTGCAGGTGACGGGCGCTCCACGTGCCCCGCGCCGGGCAGAGCCGCAGGCAGGGCGAGCAGCACCCCCGCGATCCCGCACCGCGCTACCCCCCGTACCCCCCGCCCTCCCGGGGGGCTGCATCCGCCCGGCTCCCACAGACACGAGAGGCGAACGGGCCGGGACCCCCACCCGCGGGGCTTTGTGTGAGGGCTGAGGTGGGGGGGCTGCACGGGGGCACCGGAGCACCGCGAACCGCGGCGGGCACCAGGCAGGAGCCTCGTCCCCAACCCATCCCGGTGACTCCGGGGGCCGCACCCCACACCCCAACCCCGTTCGGTTCCCCCCCACCCCAATATTTTCCCCCTTGTCGGGGCGGCGGGGCGGGGTGAGGGCTGGGGGGCGTGGCCAGGCGTGGCCAATCGGAGCGGCGCACTCCGAAAGTTTCCTTTTATGGCGAGGCGGCCGCGGCCGCTGCCCGATATAAAGCGCGCGCGGGCGGCGGGCGGGAGCCGCCGCGAGCTCTGCCTGCCCTCACCGCCTTCTCGCGCCTGCCCCGGCTCCGACCGCGCCAACTCCCCAAAGGTGAGAGCGGCACCGCGACAGCGGGGGATAGGACAGTAACGATACTAATGAGAATAGTAACGAGCCGGTGCTACTGTAAATATCGCTGCGATCGGGGTTGTTGGGACGCGGCGCGCCCTTTGTGCGCTGGCGGGGTGGCGGCCCCGTAGCGCGCTGCCGCGTTTTAAGGGATAGAGATGCAGCTCGCGGTTTAAAGGCTGGTTTCGGGGGTGATGCTTGCGGAGGGGGGGTCGCGCTGCTACCACCCGTGGGGCTAATCCGCCCCATAAGAGGATTGCTGTTGCGGACGGGGGGAGCGGGCGGCTCGGCTGCTGTGTCCCAGGAGCGGCGGCGCGGATGGGGGGTGCGGGGCTTTGTCTGCTCCGCGGAGCCGCCCGTGCTGGGGTCGGGGCCCGGGGGCGTTGTCCCCTGTGAGGAGGGGCGCGGCCCCCCCCAACCCTGCACATAAGAATTAGTCGTGGCTGTTGCTTGCGGGGAGGGGGCGGCACCCCCTACACGGGGCGAGGCTTTGGATCGGAACAATGCGGGGTTGGGGGGCACAGGGTGGACCCCCCCCGTGTGCCCGGAGCGCAGGTGCAGGCGGGCTGCCCGCTCCGGCTCCGACTACACTTCCCAGGCTGCCCGTGCTGGGCGGCACATGTGCGGCAGCTGCCGCCGCCCCCCCGCCACCGGATTACACCGGCGCGGCCGGAGCCGCCGGGGCTGAGCCTGGGCGGGCGGCAATTGCATAAGACGCCGCTTTTAATCCCGCCCGTGGTGCCGCCGGTCGATGGGGCAGAGCCCCGGTCACGCTTGACTAGCGGGCTGGGCGTGGTGGCCAGCGCTTGTCCTGCTGCGGTTCCTTGTAGAGGCTGGCTGAGGCTTTGGGGGGCTGTGCAGAGGGGTCGAATTCTGCTGGCTGTGCCTGGCACACGGCGGGCACCGGGCGTGACCCCCTAGGCTGGGTGGGCGCGTCAAGCCCCGCTGTCTGGCACATGGCGGGGCTCTGAGGAGAGCACCGGGCGTGACCGGCGGGGCTGTGCGGAGGTGTTGAGCCCCGCCGGCCGGCTCAAGGTGGGGCAGCGGGCGTGACCGCGGGGCTGTGTGGAGGCGTCGAGCCCCGCTGGCCGGCACACGGCGGGGCGCTGGGGTGTGGCGGCCACGCCCGCCCGCTCCGGGGAGTGGCCGCCGCCGTCCCCCCGACAGCCGGTGGCGGGCGAGGCGCGGCGCGCTCCATCCATTGCCTTTTATGGTAATAATGCGAGAGGGCGCAGGGACTTCCTTTGTCCCAAATCCGCGCAGTGCCGAAATCTGGGAGGCGTCGCCCCCTCTAGCGGGCGCCGCGTGAAGCGGAGCGGCGCCGGCAGGAAGGAAATGGGTGGGGAAGGCCTTGGCGGCATCGCCTGCGCTTCCCGCCATCGCCTTCTCTTCCCGCCTGCCGCCGCGGGATGGGGCTCAGCGTGTGAGCGGGGATGCTCATGTCTCCTTCTCTGCTCTCCTCCCGCAGCCAGCCATGGATGACGATATTGCCGCGCTCGTTGTTGACAATGGTTCCGGTATGTGCAAGGCCGGATTCGCCGGGGACGATGCCCCCCGTGCTGTGTTCCCATCCATCGTGGGTCGCCCCAGACATCAGGTAGGTGGCTCGGTTGTGCTTGTTGTCTAACAAAAGAGGGGAGTTTTAGGTGGAAGTGGTTCCTCTAGTGGTGAGAAGCCATTTTATTTGGCTTTGTATCATGAGAGGCCTGTGCACTGCAGCACAGCTGGTGGGCAATGCAGCCTCCTGCAGAGCCTTTGTGCAGTGTGTGTTGGAACAGCTGACTGGATGTCTTTCCTGATAGGTGACAGCAGAGGGACAATAATTGGAGACTTAGCTTTATGTAGAGGGAGTTACCACTCTTCAGCTGTACTTACCACATTGCCTTTGTTTTGCAGGGTGTGATGGTTGGTATGGGTCAGAAAGACAGCTATGTTGGTGATGAAGCCCAGAGCAAAAGAGGTATCCTGACCCTGAAGTATCCCATTGAACACGGTATTGTCACCAACTGGGATGACATGGAGAAGATCTGGCATCACACTTTCTACAATGAGCTGAGAGTAGCCCCTGAGGAGCACCCTGTGCTGCTCACAGAGGCTCCCCTGAACCCCAAAGCCAACAGAGAGAAGATGACACAGGTGTGTAGAACTCTGCAGCTTGGAGGTACAGCAGATAATTGCTGCAGGCCAGCTCTCCTCTTTCACGTTGTCCTCTCTCCTTCACCACTATTCTCCCTTTTTGCCATCTTTACAGGGTTTTCCTTTCCTGACCTGAGTCTCCTCTTTGCTGGACCTTGACAGGTTTTGTTTGCTTTTCTAAGCTGGCTTTCTCTGAGACTGAACTAGCAACTGGTCTAACTGCTGTTTCTGACTAGGAACACTAATCCATTTACAGCCCTTGAGTGACTGTACTGTAGTTTACTTGGCATTTGTTTTGTTTCTTGCTGTGATATGTGGATGGGTCTGTGGCAGTAGTGTCCCTGCTCAGGCTCTGATATGGCAGGTGTGGGTGGAGACCAGGTGAGATAAGCATGGACTTTGAGGGGGAGTATAGAGATAAATCTTCCCTAGGGGCAAAAGTAAAACCACTTGCATGGATTTGGTACAGACAAATCCTGTGTTTTCATTTTGACCCAACCCCTCTTTTTCTCTCCCTAGATCATGTTTGAGACCTTCAACACTCCAGCCATGTATGTAGCCATCCAGGCTGTGCTGTCCCTGTATGCCTCTGGTCGTACCACTGGTATTGTGATGGACTCTGGTGATGGTGTTACCCACACTGTGCCCATCTACGAAGGCTATGCCCTGCCCCATGCCATCCTCCGTCTGGATCTGGCTGGCCGTGACCTGACGGATTACCTCATGAAGATCCTGACAGAGAGAGGCTACAGCTTCACCACCACAGCTGAGAGAGAAATTGTGCGCGACATCAAGGAGAAGCTGTGCTATGTCGCCCTGGATTTCGAGCAGGAGATGGCCACAGCTGCCTCTAGCTCTTCTCTGGAGAAGAGCTATGAACTCCCTGATGGCCAGGTCATCACCATTGGCAATGAGAGGTTCAGGTGCCCTGAGGCCCTGTTCCAGCCATCTTTCCTGGGTAAGTCCAGCTTTTCTAGGATACTTTGTTGCCCCTTAATGTTCCCTCTGTGAAGGGTGGCCTGGAGACCATGGCAGTGAGGTACCAAATATTTATTTGCTGGTCTTGCAGCAAGGCTTGTGCTGCTATTCAGTCAGCCTCACCTCCTACACAGCTTAAAGCTGTTTGAGGGACTTGGGTCAACAGAGCCAGTGGTTGAGTCTGTCCCAGCCATGGCTCTCTTTGTGCCTCCCTGCTGAAAGGACTGCTGGTCTCTAGGTTGCCTGTAGTATCTTAGGCTTCCTTGAACTCTGTCTGAGCCTTTATTGATTGAAACTTCTGCTTCTTCACAGGTATGGAGTCCTGTGGTATCCATGAAACTACCTTCAACTCCATCATGAAGTGTGATGTGGATATCCGTAAGGATCTGTATGCCAACACAGTGCTGTCTGGTGGTACCACAATGTACCCTGGCATTGCTGACAGGATGCAGAAGGAGATCACAGCCCTGGCACCCAGCACAATGAAAATCAAGGTAGGATGGAGTTGGGGGAACATCTCAGCACCCCTCTTAGGTTGAAATATGTGCAATGTGTGGAGGGTGGTATGCTGGTGTCCTGCTGCAGAAGATAGAAACTGTGTCTGTCTAGTAAAGCCCTAATGGCCTTGGGCTGGACAGGATGGCACTCACCCAACTGTATGAATAATGGGATTAAATACTGGCTGCAGAGGAGGGAGGTGGGTGTGTGAAGTTGTGTCTTGATCTTCCTTCGACTTCGTGGTATCTTGGCCAAGGTTAGATAAGGGAATTAGGCAGCCCATCTTGCAGGGCGGTGTGTGGGCTGTGAGTGTAGCATGATGCTGTGTCTGACTGGTTCCTCCTCTTCCCTGCAGATCATTGCCCCGCCTGAGCGCAAATACTCTGTCTGGATCGGAGGCTCCATCCTGGCCTCCCTGTCCACCTTCCAGCAGATGTGGATCAGCAAGCAGGAGTACGATGAATCCGGACCCTCCATTGTCCACCGCAAATGCTTCTAAACCGGACTGTTACCAACACCCACACCCTTGTGATGAAATGAAACCCATAAATGCGCATAAAACCAGACGAGATTGGCATGGCTTTATTTGTTTTTTTTTTGGCGCTTGACTCAGGATTAAAAAACTGGAACGGTGAAGGTGTCAGAAGCAGTCTTAAAATACAACATGTCGGAGCGAACACCCCCAAAGTTCTACAATGCATCTGATGACTTTGATTGTACATTTGTTTGTTTTTTTAATAGTCATTCCAAATATTATAATGCATTGTTACAGGAAGTTACTCGCCTCTGTGAAGGCAAAGCCCAGCTCGGAGGGAGTCCACCAGTTACAGCTGGTGTTAGGTTATAATGCTTGTCTGTAAATTATGTAACCCGACAAGTGTCTTTTTGTATCTTTCCGCCTTAAAATCAAAACACACTTGATCCTTTTTCTCTTCGATTTGTCAAACAAGCAGCCTGTGTTCCCCAGTGATAGATGTGAATGAAGGCTTTACAGTCCCCCGCAGGGTCTAGGAGAAGCGGTGCCAGTATGTGGGGGAGGGAGGGGCTACCTGTACACTGACTTAAGACCAGTTGAAATAAAAGTGCACACCATAGAGGCTTGACTGGTGTTGGTTGTTGATTTTCTTTCTTTTCATGCCATTTTTTGACAGTTGCTCCTTGCTCTGATCTCACCCTGCCAGGCTGCACAGCTCTGCTATCAGACTGGGGGGGGATGCTGGTGCCACGGGGCACAAGGCAGATGGCTCTGGGTGATATGGGGAGGGGTAGAACTGAGCCCGCCAAACCTGTGGGTCTCCAAGGTTGCCTTGGGCTGGAGTTCTCCAGATACTGCCAGTGTGTGCAACAGGGAGCTGCTGGAGGAACTGGGCTTAGTGGGGGATTCATTTGCTCCCTCCCAAATGTTCCTCCATGTGTCTCCCTCCTAAGTGTTCTATGTCTCATGCTGGATGATGTGCTGATGCCATAACCAAGTTAAAGCAGCTGCCTTCTCCCCTCACCAAGGTTCCTTTGACTGGTCTGCAGCTCTACACGGGGCAGTGTCTCTGCTCCAGTTATGAGAGCTTGCCTGTCCTGCTCCTGGTTTGCCTTGGGAGGGAGGCCTGGATTCAGGTGGGGAGACCCTTGCCCTGGCAGTATGATGGCTGGGGGGAACAGCTTTCAGGTGAAAGCAAGAGAACGTCCTGTGAAGTGGAAAAAATTGTCTTCAGAGAGCAGGACTACTGGAGTGCTATGTGGGTGGGGCTGGGAAAAAGGTATAAGGAGGAAGGAAGGAAGAAGCTTTGGCAGGGTGAGTGGCACAGCTCCAATGCAGCTACCTGCCTCCAGCCCAGCCTTGGCCAGGAAGGTTTTGGGTTTATGGACTATACCCATCCTTTGAGCTTCCAAACCTCCTGTGAAGGTTCAGCCTTATTTGATCAACAACTCTGGTTTTGTGGAAAAGAACAGGGATAACCCTGTTGGGTACAGCAATGTCCACAAGCCCCCAGAACTGGAGTCACATCTGTGAAAAGGTGACAGAGGATTTAGGCTACTGGGTCAGGAACCATGAAAAGCTGAGCCAGGTAACACTGTTGCCAGCTCAGGGAGACCAGACCTGGAAGCGTTTCCAGGAGTGAAGCTTCCCAAGGCTCTGCCAGCCTTGCCTGCCTTTGAAGAGCTAATGGCTGTGATTGTGTCATGCTCGAAGCAGATGAAAGGCAGGGAACAGGCTCTAGTTCCTCTTTAATCCTCTGCCTGGCCTGCTCTTGCTCTGGCATTGTACTGCACTCAGGGTGGACCTGCCGGTTTCTGCCCTTCATCTCCCCAGGCTCCCTCCTGGATGCAGTGGGAGCCTGGCAGGGCTGGAGGTGCAGACTGGGCTGAGCTGATGAGCACTGGAAGCACCAGTTTGCAAGAGAGGAGGTGAAACAGGTTGGAGCAAGGCCCAAACTGGGTTTATAACCTGAGGTCTTGGGGAAGTGAGGTGAGGAGGAGGGAGCTGGTGAGAGCAGGGTAGGAAAAAGGCCAGCAGCCAGGAAGAGATGACAGCAATAGGGAAATGGGGTGCCTTTTTTCAGCCTTTTCTGAAATGGTCACTGATTGCTGTGGGAAAATGTGCTGAGACACAAAGAAGAGAAGAAACGTGGTGGTGAGAAACCAGTGAAGCAGCAAAATGCCAGGGGCTGACAGCAGCTCAGGTGAGCAGAGGTGTGAGCATGGGGCGACTGCTGCAGAGCTGCTGGACACAGAGCAGCTGGGATGATTTTCATGCTCTAGAGCCAACTGAGGTGTGCTGTTAGCTAACACTTTGCAGGGCTTTTTCTCCTTTCTTCCTGTTTCACTTGCCGTTTTGGGTAACCAGCCCCTCAGTAAAATGAGGCTGGGCCGTCCACAGGCCTTGCTGAGGTCTCTCTAGCATGAGGCCATAGTGTGCACAGCCACTGCAGGCTGCTCCAGCAAGGCTCCATTTATCCCTCCTCTGGGCCATTACATGCTGGAGAAAAGAATGTGGTGCCGGGCAGGGACAACTGCAAGCATTACTCACTGCTCCCAACTCCAGTGAGCACGGGGAGAGAGCCGGGGGCGGGGGGGAGCATGGAGTGGTTTTCTCTCAGGAATGTCAAGTGCTGGAAGAGAGGGGATTTTTTAGCAAGTTTCTCTGCCATGGAGTTTCAGAGGGCTCAATTCACCCCTCACTGTTTCACAGAGTGAAATACCGAAAGGCCTGTCAGGGAGGGCAGTAGAGGAGTCAGGTCCTGGCTTTGTCAGACTGAAAGGAGAAGTTGTGTAGGGAATAAGCAGTGCTCTGGCTACCTCCTCCTCTTCTCCAGCACACAAATAGCCTGGGGTTGTGGGGAGACCAGAAGCTTTAATATGTCCACCCATGGGCCAGACTGAGCGTGTCCCCCTGTCTGGCTCAGCCATGGTGATGTTCCAGGATTCCTCAGGCTGCAGAGACAGCGGGACTCAGCTCTAGGTCCTTCCAAATCATCCAGCCCTTTCCTATCTCCCTGTAGCTGCCCCAGGAGCTGAGCAAACATATTTTACACCCTTTCTTCCCTCAGAGTTCCCAGCTTTCCCTCCTGCTGGAGACAGTCGCTGGCACTTCACCTGCAATTAGCTGATGACCTGGAAAGTCACCTCACTGAGCTGCTTATGGAATCAAGCCACCGCCAGGAATTAGTGATGTCCTTGGCAAAGGAGATGGTTGCAGCTCTCGGGATTTAGCCCTGAAGGGCCTCATTGTCTCTCAGCTGTGTCAGGGACAGTTGACCAGAAACGGTCCCTGGATGGGGAGGGTCCTGTTCTCTCATTAGTGAGCATGTGCTCCTCCAGGAGAGGCGCCAGCTGGCTGTGTGCAAAAATCCCAGGGAATCTCAGAGCATTCAAACTAAACTGGCCTCCTTGCAGAAGTCCCCTTGGAGGATGCAAAGCACCAGCTTTAGAAAATGGCCACTCCAAGACACCTGTTCAGGAATGGGTCTCTGGTATTGGCTGTGCTTAGGGCAGGAGCAGTCTTGGTCTCTCAAGTCATTATTTGCAGGACTGCTGACCTGGAGCCTGCCCTGACTTGCATTATACCCATCTGTAATCCACTTTAGCAGGCCTTACAGTATTAAACTATATCAGGAATTGAGAATCACTTCCAGCAGTGGAGCTAGCAATCTACCCAAGCATACCGAGTTCTGTGGCTGCTGCAGCCCAGCTGGGCTTTCGTCAAGCTGACAAAAAGATGTTCAGGCTGTATCAGTCTTAAGAAGAATCTGAGGAGAGAACTGAGGCAAGACTTTCCAGAGGAAAAAACATAAAATCCCCAGACAGGCTGGCCTTGAATGTTATTTTGTTTTATACAGAGCAAAATATCTTGATAGTGGTATCAATTTGTTTGCCTGTCTGGACTGGGACAGCATGATATGTACCTGCCTTGTTTGGGCTAGGAAAACGTGTATTGTTTGTAAGATGACCAAAGTCTACCCACATGAAGAGCATTCCTGAAGTGAGGCACAGCAAGGAGGGTTTCCTCTATCACTGTCTGGCCACCTCCCAGGGCCACGAGGAGAAATGCCAGAGTTCAGTGTAGATGTTCAATTCCTTCCTCCTTTACTGCACGCTTCTGCCTCATATCCAACCTCCATGTCTGACCTGCACCAACACACTGCTTGTTTATTTAGTGGATCTCAAGTCCACATGCAGCTCCTCTTACAAAGCCTCGTTTCTCCTCAGGAAATCCTTACACCACCCTCTGTTCCCAGTACTTATTTGGGGTTGTCAGCTGCTCTCTGGTCCCTGTATGCCCCAGGGCTGGAGGGCAACCCATGGCTACTCTAAATGCCAGCTGGTCCAGCCACCCTGGCTCTCTGGGCAGGGCCTTCCTCTGCCTTTGGGACTCACTCATGGTTTTATTCATCATTTGCATTGGAAATGCAAGTCTCCTCCACCCTGGTCTCTGCTTTCCCTGGTGACTGCAAATATGGTAGGTTGGTATTTTTCCCAGATGTCAAACAAGTCGGTCTTGACTGAAAGGCCTCCGGATTTAATTTGTGATTACCTTTTATTTAAGTGAAACACATGACAAGCAAAGCAGGTACAGATCCTTTACAGAGGCTCTCCCTCATCTAACAGCTAAAAATGGTTTTCCTCTTTGACTCCAGAGCTCTCTCACAAGCCTAGAAGCAAAATACATAATCAAGACTTGAGGCACTTGCTATTTCTAAGTGAAACCCCCTAATTTACCCTTAATGTAATTCACGGCCTTAAATGGCAACAATCAAGCAGGAAGAAAATAGCAACTTATTCATCTTCCTTTATGGGTCATCTTTAAAACGCATTTTCTATGAACAAAATTCCTGAAGCATACACGTAACTGGAAATTCCAGCGCTCTGGTCCTGTCTGTACTTGAGAGTTGGGATAGGAGCTGTGTGGAGCTCCACTGCTGGAGCCAGCTGCTCCCCTTGGACACAGCTCTGTGCAATGGCTGTGGTCACAGCAGCAGTCACAGCAGCCCTGGTTGATTCTGCATGGCCCTCTGCACATCAGGGAAGGGTAGGATGGTGACATTGGGAAGAAATTCTTCCCCATCAGAGTGGTGAGGCACTGCCACCAGTTGCCCAGAGAAGCTGTGGCTGCCCCCAGATCCCTGGAAGTGTCCAATATAAGGTTAGACGGGCTTGGAGCAACCTGGGATAGTGGAAAGTGCCTCTGCCCATGGAAGTGGGATGAAATGAGATGATCTTTTAAGTTCCAACCCAAACCATTCTAGTATTCTATAGTGTGACCAACAGGACCAGGGCAGCGATTCTGCCCCTGTACTCACAACTGGAGAGGCCACACCTCAAGTGCTGTGTCCAGTTCCAGGTTCCTCAATCCAAGGCGGCCATTGAGGCACTGGAGAGTGTCCAGAGAAGGGAATGGGGCTGAGGAAGGGTCTTGAGCACCAGGAGCAGCTGAGGAAACTGGGGAGAGCTCAGCCTGGAGGAAAGGAAGATCAGGGGGGACCTTCTTCCTCTCCACAGCTCCCTGACTGGAGGTTGTAGCAAGATGGGGGTCAGGCTCTCAGGGGGCAGGATGAGAGGAAATGGTGTTAAGCTGTGTCAGGCGAGGGTCAGGTTGGACATCAACAAGCATTTTTTCAAAGAAAGGGTTGTCAGGTATTGGAAGGGGATGCCCGCTGGGTGGTGGAGTCGCCATCCCTGGAGGTGCTTAAGGAAAGCCTGGACATGGCACTCAGCGCTCTCATCTGGTTGACACGGTGGTGTTCGATCAAAGATTAGACTCGATGAGCTCAGAGCTCTTTTCCATCGTGANGGCTCTCAGGGGGCAGGATGAGAGGAAATGGTGTTAAGCTGTGTCAGGCGAGGGTCAGGTTGGACATCAACAAGCATTTTTTCAAAGAAAGGGTTGTCAGGTATTGGAAGGGGATGCCCGCTGGGTGGTGGAGTCGCCATCCCTGGAGGTGCTTAAGGAAAGCCTGGACATGGCACTCAGCGCTCTCATCTGGTTGACACGGTGGTGTTCGATCAAAGATTAGACTCGANCGGGACGCGGCCGCTGCGAGCGGGGCCCGGCGAGGCGGTGGCGGCGGCGGGACCGCGCGGCTGCCGCCATGTTCCGCTGCGGAGAGGTGAGTCGGAGTTTGTGGGGCTCAGCTCGCTCCCCGCTTCCCCTCCCGCTTCCCCTCGGGGCGCCGGTAACCGGGGCTGCTGCGGGGCTGGGGGAGCCGGGCTCGGGAGCAGGGGGAGTGCTCGGTGGCGGGGCCGGGGCGCCGGAATCGCTCTCGCCGGGTGTCTCCGGGGGGCTCACGGGGGCTGTGAGGTGGAGCAGCCCCGATTTCCTTCAGGAGTGCCCTGGCGTTAGTGCCAGTTTGGGCTGTGGTTTCTCCGTTAAGGTGTGAATGTGTTGCACAAGAGCTGTGGGTGATGTTGGGCTGCAGTGTTGGTGTGTGTCTGTATGTGTAAACAGATAAATATAGCCGTATATATATGTATGTATGCACGGTTATATAACTCTTAAGGTTATTTAAACGGGTGGCGCTTGGAGGAAGGATGTAGAAAGAGATTGCTGTGATATAATCAGAAAAGAATCATGGACAATCATGTTTCCAGTTACAAAGTAAGCAGAGTGAATGGAAACGTTAGCCAGCGGTGAAAGACCAAATGAAAGTACCATGGTTTCGTGTGAAGTTTTGCACAACCTCCATATTCTCCTTTTCTTTTTCTTTTTCTTTTTTTTTTCTTTTTTTTTTTTTCCCACCAGGAGGTCGTAAGTGAGGAGAGTGAGGAGGAAAGCAATGGAGTCAACTTGATGGAATTCTCAGATGAGATCCTTCTGCACATCCTCAGCTATGTCCCTTGCACAGACCTGGTCCTGAATGTGAGGAGAACCTGCAGGAAACTTGCAACCCTTTGCCTTGACAAGAGTCTAACACATACAGTTCTGCTTCAGAAGGACTATAAGGTGGGGAGAGTAGCTTGCTTCTTCTGTTAGCTGTGAAAACAAATCTGACTTCTGAAGAACAATGCCAAGAAGTAAAACTTTCCGATGTGCATGCGTAAATAGACTGCTCCTGAACTCTGAAATCAAATACATAATAAGCTGTTTTATAAAAGCATTTATTTTCCAGAATGCTTTGTTAGAGCAGCTCTGTGCTCCCTTAGTTACGTAAAATACTGTCAGTGAGAACTTAACTTCTCCATATTTTTTGAGGCAAAAATGAAAGTAATCTTGACCTTCCATTTCTAACTGTGGTTTTGTAAAGTTACCATTTTCTCAAAATGTGTTTTCCGTGCTGTGCAAAAAAAATCTTGTGCGTGTTCCTGTCAGGCATGCAGTCAGCAAAGACAGAAATTGTGTGCATGTTATAACAAAAATAAAGCTTGGGAAGAAAGGGTGATATATTCAGTGAGAGCTGTATCAGCCAGTGCAGGCAAGGGGAAGCCCCTGTTGCTCATTTCTGAAAGAGGAAACTGAATGAGGAAGAATGGAAACATTCTTCTTTCAATTTGAGTTTCTGCACATAGTCAATTTTGCTGAAATAGCTTTGCTGGTAGAAAATGGAGGTGGTTGTCCCTTCCACTCTCAGTTGCTGAATTGTCTGTAATGCAGAACTGCAGAAGCCAAAGGAAGTGTAATCCTAAGAGTCCAAAGCATGGCAGACTGAGCTGCCAGCAGTGTGGTAACTGTTAGGCTGTGCTGCCATCCCCAAACCTTTGGATGAGCCACATAATCCAAGTGCCAGCCACTCTTATCCCCATCTCCAGCTGGGAAACTGTCAGTGCCCACCACTGCCGTATCTTTCACTGAATGTGGTTTTGTTTGGGTGCAGGTAAACAAAGACAAAGTGAAGCAGCTGATGAGGGACATTGGGAAGGAGATCTACCAGCTGAACATGGCCGGGTGCTACTGGCTGCCCAGCTCCACCATCGACCACGTAACACGGTGCAAGAACCTGGTGAAGCTGAACCTGTCGGGGTGCCACGTCACCTCTCTGCGCCTCTCCAAGATGCTCTCCACGCTGCAGCACCTGCGCTCCCTGGCCATCGACGTCAACCCGGGGTTTGATGCCAGCCAGCTGAGCAGTGAGTGCAAAGCCACCCTCAGCCGCGTCTCGGAGCTGAAGCAAACCCTTTACACACCCTCGTACGGTGTCGTCCCGTGCTGCACCAGCCTTGAGAAACTGCTGCTTTACTTTGAGATCCTCGACCGCTCGCGGGAGGGGTTTATGCTCTCCGGGCAGCTGATGGTGGGCGAGAGCAACGTGCCCCATTACCAGAACCTCCGCATCTTCTATGCCAGGCTGGCTCCTGGCTACGTCAATCAGGAGGTGGTGAGGCTGTACTTGGCAGTGCTGAGTGATCGGACACCTGAGAACCTCCACGCCTTCCTCATCTCTGCCCCCGGCAGCTTTGCAGAGACGGGAGCCACCAAAAACCTCCTGGACTCCATGGCCCGAAATGTACGTCTGGATGCTTTACAACTGCCCAAAGCCTGGATTAACGGCTCTGGGCTCCTGCAACACTTGAAGTTCAACAACCCTTTCTACTTCAGCTTTAGCCGATGCACCTTATCTGGTGGGCACCTGATCCAGAGGGTCATTAATGGTGGGAAGGATCTTAAAAGCCTGACCAGTTTGAATCTCAGTGGCTGCGTTCACTGCCTGGCCCCGGAGTCCTTGTTTCGGAAAGCGGAAGATGACATTGACAGCAGCATTTTGGAAAGCCTGGTGGTGTCCTGCTGCAACCTGAGACACCTGAACCTCTCTGCAGCTCACCATCACAGCTCTGAAAGCATAGGGAACCATCTGTGCCAGCTCCTGTCCAGGCTAAAGCACCTGCTCTCATTAGCACTACCAGTTTGCTCCATCACAGATGTTGCTGCAAGCGTGGAGAAGCCTCCCACCACACCTAATTTGGTGCCCCAAACATTTGGAAGGAAAGTTCGGATTGGGATACAGACATATCCAAAGAACTCAGGGGACCAGGCAAATCAGAAGATCGAATCTTCAGTGTTTTGGGCTCTGATGGGAAGCCTGCGGTTTTTGGAAACCTTGGAGATAATCGGGTCCAGTTTCTCCTCTGCCATGCCCCGCAACGAGCCAGCAATTCGGAACTCGTTGCCTCCCTGTGTCCGGGCACAGAGCGTGGGGGATTCAGAGGTGGCTGCCATTAGCCAATTGACTTACCTGCAGAGCCTCACCTTAGCACAGCTGCCAAACATTCTCACGGGCTCTGGGCTGGTCAGCATCGGGCTGCAGTGCCAGCACCTGCGGACTCTTTCCTTGGCCAACCTGGGCATGATGGGCAAGGTGGTTTATATGTCTGCTCTCATGGACATGCTGAAACACTGCAAGTGTTTGAGGGATCTCAGGTGAGGGGCTGCCCTTGAACATCTCCCACTTTGTTTGTGGGTCTCCAGAAATGGGATGTGTGGTTTATTGTGGCTACTATTAAAAGTGTTCCGGTCCAGAGTAGTTGCAGTGGCTTGAAAACTGGGTATTTTCCTTCCTGACCTGTGGAGAATGGGAAAGCATTGCATGTTGTCCTTGGGGGCTCAGGATATGCCCTTTAACCAGTGTTTTAGGAGCAAAATGTGCTGTGACTGCCTTCCTTTTAGATAAGGAGGAGTGTATGCTGCTTATTTGGGAGCTAGCAGCTTGTCGGGGCTGGTTAAACACTATGTGCCCTTGCTGACTTTTTGGCTTTGTGTACATGCACACTTCTTAAATTTCCAGGAAGGAAGAGACTCCTACACTGTCTAGATAATGTAGAGTTTTCTTTGGGCTTCCAGATGAGATACTTGTCTGCCTTAGGTTTGTATGGAAACCTCACCTCTTTATATTTTTTTGTTTCTTTTCTTTCTAATGTACTGTAAACATTCCAGGTTTAGAGTTTGTCCTGTTGGTGTTCTTCTCCTGGTAGGATTTAAAGGATCCTACCAATGGGATGATCCTAAAGAGTGCACAAAGGAGCTTAATGGTAGCCAAAATGTGCTTATGACAGGAAAACGTGATGGTTTCCTTGACTAATCCATATGAACACAAATATTACCACTTTTTTCGGGTTTTTTCTTCTTTTTCTTTCCAAAATCAACCTCTTTCAGTGAAACTGCAGAACCTGTCAGTCCCATTGTCCTCCTTTGTTCACAAAGCTCCAAAGGACTGTGCAGTTGAGACAAAGGTCACAGTTCTGTTACTGTGCCTGAAATTACTGCTCATCACCTGAGACTGGTGCTTGTGTGCCTGTCCCTGACCCACTGCAATAGTGAGGGGAGCCAGGGGGGCTAAAACACCTCAGGAGGGTTTTCATTTTCCACCACTTCCCCTTTATAACGGGGAGGAGCGTGCTGGTCTCCTCCAAGGGGCGGCAGCTGTTGGGAATTCGGCTGCTCGAGGTCTTGGGTTATGTGAGTGTGTCTTTAACCTTAAGGAGAGTAAATAGCCATGGAGGAACTGAGGGCTGGGGAAGGAGGTTTGGGCGTGCAGTGTTGCTTTGCTCATCCTAGGCCCTGTAGCTTCCTGAGGCTTTGAAATGGAGGCCAAGATCAATAGAGATGGGAGGCAGCGCAGAGCCTGGAATAAAGGCTGCAACCGGGCTGTCTCCTTGTACTACATTTGGGTGGAAGCTGTCACTCTTCTTCCCTGAGTAAAGTCCGAGGTTTTATACTGGCTTAAGATGGTTTTAGAAATTAGCACTTCCTCCTGATAACGTAGTTTCCTTTTGATTTGGCTAATTCCCTGCTGTTTCCACCCTTATTTCCCTTCCCGGTTTTCCAGGCTGAGGAACGAGTTTAGGGGCTATTCCAAAGCAACATTGCCATCTAGCGAGTGCAGGCCGGCATTGCGGGTGTGGCTGGTGTGTCACAGAGATTGGCCTGGAAACCCGGATCCTGGAGATTCTGTGCTTTTTGTCCTAAATTTACAGTGCCCCATAATGATATTGAAAAATTGAAGAGGTTGCCCATTCTCTTAATATGAATTTTAATTTATTACCCAAAGTACAGCTATGCTCTTAGGATTCCTTCAGGTAATGCCACCCAACAGCAGTCACAGGCTGAGACTGGAACAGAATTTATCAATTAACAGGATTAAGTTGCTGAGGTACCCCTGCATACTACAAAGCCCATGCAGAGATTACCCTGATCAGGTTGGGCCCGACAGCTTGTTAGCACCTAATGGATTAACCTTCCTGGAGCTCTTGGCTTTCCTGACCCAATGACTGAGATTCCCAAGTGCTCTGAAGCCTGGTAGTAAATCTGCACTAAGCAGATGAGCTCTCCTGGTGGCACGGGCCTCAAGCAGGTTCAGCTCCCTGCAGGCTGGTTTCTGTGAGGGACTCACTCACTTATGCTGCTGGTTAAAACACACACCCCTTGTTGGCCAGGGATGGCTTCACTGTGTCATTTTATTTTCCTGCTGGATCACTGTGATAGAGGATCCTGTCTCTCTTCCCTGAGCCAGGTGTTTAAGGTAAAGGTTGGGTTGATGATGGTTGTTCTTCTTGTGGGAGAGCAGCAGCTCTGATCTTTTGCCAGGGCTGGTTGTGGTCACTGTGTTGGCCCCAGTTCTGCACCAGCCTGTGTGCACTGTGTGTTTTTCATGCCTGCTTCTCCCCAGGCAGTAAACTGAAGATATGGCCAGTTTGGGCAGTGTGTATACACTGGAGCAGAAGGTCCCTAAATCCACACCACCTGCCTTGTGGATATCAGGTACAGAAGCCAGGCTGTGCTTTTAAGACCAGAATGGATCCGCTGCTCAGACCCAAGGCTTGTCTTACCCACCATATTTTGTCAGAAACTTGCAAAAGCAGAGTTATTCCAGAGTTACACCCCGTGGGCGCCGGAATTCTGCAGTTTAGGGCCTTTCTGCCTATTTGTGCCCTTGTCCTTCCGGGTGGGAGACACTGCTTGACCCATTTGCCAGCCCCCCATGAATGTGCCGTGTCTTTCCCTCTTGTCTGAGATCGTCGCAGGCATGAATTGCCCATTGAGCTGTTTTTGTTTATTCCTGCAGGCTGGAACAGCCGTACTTCTGTGCGGGCGCCCAGTTCTTCCAGGCACTGAGTCACTGCTCCTCTCTCCAGCGGCTTTGCATCGTCTCCCGGAGCGGGACTCTGCAGTCTGACGCAGTGATGTCATTCATGGCCAGCTGCCTTGAGGTCATCATGTGCCACATGTTTATGGGAGAATCTCTTACCGTTTGCAAAAATCTCCAGCAGTCCATTGTCCGGAGGTGAGTGCGGAAAGGGGTGGACGTGGGGTTTCTGGAGCTGTTGGGGATTTATCTCCGTTCCCTGGCTTGCCAAGGTTTATATGGCTTGGAGTTCTTGTTCCAAGGAGCTAATGGGTAATGTGTAACGGTTTGGCACATAAGCCAGCCTCTTACTTTAATAAGAGGGAATCAGTGAAATATTTGAAGGTATAATGTGAATTTTTGATTCCATTCCCACCCGTGCTCTCTGCAGTTCCGCTGGCGGAGTTGAAGTTCTGGATGCAATGCTCCATCATAAATCAAATGACACTTTTTGTGTAAACAAAACATCTGCCGACATTTTAAGTACTGAGAGATTTGACCTTGAAGCTTTCCTCCTTTCCCACAAGTGACTAAGATAATTCTCTGTCCTCTAATCACTTGTAAATGTCACTTACTGATAATCCCCTGGCAGCGCAATTCAAAGCCTTTAAAGGGTTGTTGTGAAGGGTTTTTTCTTCGGAGGGGTTCGTGAGGGGGGAGAATTGGTACAAACTGCCTTTGCACGTTTGGCAGTTCTTAAATGCATTTTGCTTGGCCCCTTGCAGCGTTCTGAGGCTCACGTGGTGGGAAACGTTTGTGTGTGAGCCGTGAACTGCATTTGAAAAGAGAGCTTTTAATTACGCTTGGCATTTGGAAATCTTCTAATAATGGCAGTCATCTTACAAAATATTTCCCATGCAGCAGACTTTCCATTATTATCTTTCTTTCTATAAGGCTATTTCCCCGCCTTCAGTCTGTTTTCTTTGTCACCTACTGTTGCTGTGCCCTGTTAAGCTCTAATAAAAATTTCAAATCACACGGCGTTATTAGTGCATCCTAAAGGGTGCTCCTCCCCCCCGCAGCCTTCCTCCAGCTTCAAACTAACTTATTACACTTGGCTTGTTTCCGTGGATCAAATCCAGAGAAAGCTGTGACTATATTAGCTCCCTACCAAACTGCTCCTGAGGTTGTTGCTGCTTCTGAAAGCCTCTGTGTCCTTCTGGGACAGGGATTGTTGGAAACATCTGAGTAAATTCCTTGTGATGCGTCAAGGATCCTTTGAGTTTGTTTTACACGGAGCTTCATATCTGTAAAAACATTACTGGGTTGATTTCAGTTGTGCCTTGGGAATCCTTAGAAAGAACCAGAAATCTGCAGTTCCCATTTTTTATTTCCTCTCCCTTCTGAGGTGCCGTTGCAGCGCTGCCCAAAATTTTAATGTCCACTTACTGAGCAGAAATACACCATTCTGCAGGCTTTTCTCCCTCTTTTTCTCTGTCAGGGACTGATTCTCACTATATTCTCTACTCTTTATAATCTAAACCCTGGGAACTTTCCAAGGAGCAGCTGATGCCTCGTGGAAATGTTAAAAACTATTTCTATTTCTAGCCACAGTTCTGGCTGTCAGACTTATTTTCTTCTTTTGTATTTTATTAATAAAGACACTTGTATGAAAACAGGGTTTTTTGAAGATTGGGTTTTGGGGGTTTTTTTTGCTGAACAGAGCATCTGCTCCCACTGCAGATTCTACACCTGAAGTCATAATCCTCTGTGACATTGTAATTGGTGGCTCTGGAAACGATTTTGATGTCACATAAGATTATGACTTCAGGAGGAGGATAAGCAGTGGGAGCAGATGCTCTCCTAAGCAACAAAGATCCCGTTCTCATGCAACTGTCTCTAGTAATAAAATGGAAGAAACAAAACACAGAAAATGATGTGTAAGCAAAGCCTGGAGTCTTCCACGAGCCATCAGCGAGTCTTTAGCCACGTGACTTCTCCATTCTCATCCTTGCACAAATGTGCCTTGGGATGGGGTCAGGAATTGACTTGCTTTTGACTGCATTTTGTCTGCTACTCCAAGGCAGAGAGATGTGGAGTAAAATCTGTGTGTGAGTTTAAACCTGTGGGTAAGGCTCCAATTCACACTGCATGGCTTCCTCTAAGAGTGTGCAGCTGGTGTCTCTTTAATCCAAGTTTTACACCAGGCAGCAAGGTGGAAGTTACCTATCCTTGTGCCAGAATGGAATGAGGTGATTTTTGCTTATTTTTTTGCATTTGTTTGGAATGTGTTTGAATGCTGTGTGTGAAACGTGGGGAATGGGTGGGAAGGAGGAGGTGAGAGGAGGGACCTCGAGCCTTTGTTTGCTCCCTTTCTTGATTCGGGACAATTGATCCGTATTCCTCGGGTCCCACTGAGGGTCAGAGTTCCTGTTTTAGGGCTGTGGTGATGGTGTTGTTTAGGCTGAGTGATAGTTTTGACCAGCAAGATAGAGCCAAAGCAATTCATATTCTCCCAATGCCTCTAAAAAAGAGAAGAAAATGTGAGTGGGAATGGAAAAAACCCAGGGCTGGGCATGTGTCAGGAATTTGCTGCAGAAGGTAGAGCTGAGAGGGCATGAAAATGCCATGTAGTGCAGGGCAGTCCTTTTTCAAGTGTTGGGTGCACAGGAGGGTTTAGGCAACAGAAGAGGCCAGAACCTATTTGGGAAGAACAGACTGGTTCCAGCTGTGGAATTGTACTGGAAGATGGTGAATATACAGGGTGTGGTAATGGGAGCTTGGGAATTGAATCTGCTGCAGCACAGCAATGGCTTAAAGCCTGAACTGCCTCTCAAACTCTCCCCTTTTTACTGTAAAAGGAGGTTAGTGTTATGCATTTCTGTTCCACTGGCCTGAAAAGAGAGGATGTTCTCATGTCTCTTAGTCTTGTGACAGCTTTGAACCAGACCCTGTGGTGTCCAACTTTCTGGTGAGCAGTTTCTGGTTGAAGTTTGCTGCTATTTGGGACAAACGAATTCGTGTATTTGAGTCGTTAAAAGCCTCTGATTCAGTTCTGGCTCTTTTGCAATGAAACACAATAAGCAGAACAGGGCTCATCTGGAGCCTCATCAGCAAACAGGAGGCTTGCAAGGGCAAGGTCTCCTCTGAGCTGTAGAGAAGACTGTAAAGATTGTTTCCCTCTGGGCAGATAAATCATTGCAGTGTTTTTCTTTATTCTTACTCCTTCAATGTGAACGGGAGGGGGGAGCTCCTTTATGGTTCAGGGAGATACTCTGCACATAAGAAGGGCGTAGTGGTTAGGGTAGGAGATGTGGCTTGAGTGATCCATATCCACTTCCCTGATCTTCCTCAGGTTTCACATGTGATGTTGGTCTAGTCTCAGCTTCTGTGTAGATTGCCATTTTTTTCCCCATCACATGGTGCTCAGCTGCTGCCACACTTCAGATAGCAGCAGATCCAATCAACACAATGTTTTCCATTTTATGCTTGGACCCAAACTTTGCTGGAGTGCTCAGCTCCAAGCATGTGTTGTCCTTGTTTAAATAACTCCTCTGTTCAAACCACTGCTGCATTGATTCCACAAACACTAAAATACCACAATTTGATGCCCTGTGGTTGGAGGTTGAGGCGTGACCCCAGACCTGCTGCTGTGCCAAGACGCTTCGTTGCAGAAAAGGTAAATTTGCTTCGCCATTTTGAGCTGAGCTGCTGTGCTGGGATTGTTTCTAAATTCCTGCACAGACCCGTTGTGTCCAAAGGCAGGTCCGAGAGGATGAGCCTTCCAGGAGCTTTCCCAATCTTTTCCACAGTGTTATTTTGTGGAAGAGTCAGTAGATGGAGCTGTGACCCATGGAAGGTGGCACCATTTACCAACGGGTTGCATGCTAAATCATCGTATTTGTATGCTGGTATGTCTCTGCCCCAAAAATCCTGCGGGCAAGGAATTTGGATGACTTCAGGCTTGCACAGCTACATGGTGTGGTTAGCGGGCACTTCACAAATGTGCAGGAGAAGTTGCTTTCCTGGTGCTTTCCTTGCCATCAGAAAATGCTGGAAGAGGGGATGGGAAATGCTTCAGCAAATATCCCCTTGGCTTCAAGGACAGATTTTATTTTCCACTGTGTGCCTTTAGAATTTTGTCGGGTTTAGCTGAAGTGTTTAGATAGCTCCTATCCTTGTCGTGATTTCAAGGACTCTACAACACCAGACAATACAAGCCAGTGAAAAGTCCTTGGAAAAACACCTTGGAAAAAGATCAAGAAAGCTACAATAAAAACAAACAAACAAATAAAAAACCGCAAAGCAAAACAAAAAACCTCTGAGAACACGGCATCATTAGGGACTCTTCATAAAGAAGGGGGAGAGTGTCAAGGCATAGAGGTGAGCTGTCATTTATAGAAATGGAATCCAAGGGGAAAATTGTGGTACAGCTGGAGTGTGTTTTGGGGTGCTGGGTAGGCTCAGCTGTTCACATCTCCCAAAGTGCTGTTGTAAATTCCTGGAGTCTGAGAGCTGTTGGGAGATGGTGCAGAGGGTTGGGGCTGTGTGGGGTTGTGAAACAGCATCCCCCCAGAGCTGTGGGGTTGGCATGGGGGTGGCAGTTCTCTCCTAAGCTCTCTGCCCCTCTTCCCCAGCCACACTGGTACCTCTCTCCAGCAAATGGCTTTGCAAAGCACCTGAGCAACTCAGCACTGGTGAGGCTATACCTTGAATCCTGGGTTGAGTTCTGAGCCCACCACTTCAGGAGGTTCATTGAGGAGCTGGAGTGTGTCCAGAGAAGGGAATGAAGCTGGGGAAGAGTTTAGAGCACAAGTCCGTGGGGAGAAGTTGAGGGAGCTGAAGGTGTTTAGCTTGGAGAAAAGGAGGCTCAAGGGGATCTCTCTGTCTTTCTGTGACTCCCTGGCAGGAGGTGCAGCCAGGGAACAAGGGATAGGACAAGAGGAAGTGGCCTCAAGGTGTGCCAGGGAAGGTTTAGGTTGGATATTAGGAACAATTTCTTCTCTAAAGGGTTCTCAAGCACTGGCAAAAGCTGCCCAGGGCAGTGATGGAGTCTCCATCCCTGGAGGGATTTAAAAGCCATGAGGATGTGGCACCTGAGGACATGGTTCAGTGGTGACCATGGTGGTGCTGGGGAATGGTTGGACTTGATCTTAGAGTGCTTTTCCACCCTAAACAATTCTGTGATTGTGACTCAGGTCACTCTTGGGTTAACCAGTGCTGGAAGGTGCAGAGAAATTTTTTCATTTAGGACAATCTCATAGTTCTGGGAATCCAAACTGTGTGACACAGGATACCTGCCTGTGTCAGGTATGAGCACTGCTTGGTTTTAAGTGATTTTCATTATAAGATTCCTGCCACTTTCTAGGAAGAGCTTTCAGCCTAAATTAGATCTTCCTGTTCAGTCTTCTGTAGCATTACCTAAATTTCCCTGTACTCATTATTGCCCTTTTTAAAACATGAAACTCTTGGCTGGATCTTCCCTTTTTCTTAAACTGCAGATTCTAGTGGTCCTGTGTGGCTGTGAGCTTGCTGAAGGGATGGAGCAGCCTCCTGGGATTCAGTTGCAGAAACAGGGCTTCCAGGTGGGAGCATAGGGTTGAAACTGAGTATTGGAAAGTGCTGAGTGACTGGTCCCTCTCCTGGCATTTATCACAGGACTGAGTTATCACAGATGAATTTTTGCTCACCTCAGGGCTAAGTATTCCCCCTTGCCCTGGATATCCCTGCAACATTCTGCTTGCCTGGATTCTCATTGTGGTCTCAACCTCATGAAATCCCTTTTAAGGATTCCTTTTACTCTTAGAGGGCTTGGAGGGGGCTCTAGAGGCAGTAGGTGATTGCAAGATCATCTTTGAATTCAGCTGTGTCCCACAGTGTCACTCCCGTGCTGCCCACCGACTGCTGCAGTCCTACTGACACTGCAAAAAGCTGCTGTGACCACCTAGGGCTTATTCAAGATTTTCAAGCTGGTTTTGCATCCCTTCAGCACCTTCTCTTCCTTCTGACCCTGAGGAAGTCCTTCTCTGTACTCTGCTGGCTTTCCTGGTCCCAGAGCTGCCGGCAGTGGCTGCTGATCCCACCCTGCCAGCCCCGCACAAAGTGGGATTGCAGAGGACTTAATGTATCACCAGGCTGGTGTAGTGAATCATTAGCATCCTGCTCAAGCTTTCATTGTCTGTTTCATTTCCTGCTCTTGGAAACCCCTGAATCATTCTGTCACAGGCTGAATAACAAACTGCATCCTTGTCGGTTTGCGTTGCCCAAGGATTCCTTGGCGGGCTTGGCGAAGGCTGAATGCATGAGGTGTGGCCCAGACACCTTTGCTTCTACCGAGGATGTCGTTTATGGGTGGGTTTAAATGCTTTACAAGCCAGCAGCGCTTGGGGGACCATCCCCAGTTTGCCATATTAATTTATCTTCTTTTGGGGGTACTCACAAACCCCCTTCTTTAAATGCATTCCTGTGGCTGACCCAAATGCCTCGTTCTAACTGCCAGCTCATGTGTTTTGAAAGGAATTCAGTTCTGAAACCTTCCTCAGCGGGCAGATTGGTTTGTGCATGAAATAACTTTCAAGGATTGTCCTCTCTCTCTTGGCTGAGAAATAATATTGGAATAGCACTGTCGTGCTTTCTCTTCATGAGGGTGTAAAAGGCTGAACGGAAGCATTAACTGCAGCTTTAAAGCATTTCCATAGTAAAATAAATCTAATTGAGCAGTTATTGCAGTAGCTTTTTAATTTGTGGAAGAGATTAGGAAATAACTTTCAGCTTGCTCTGGCAGAGCACTCCCCTAGGACGTGTCCTGGGCACTCTGGCATCGCTCTTTGGGTTCTTATTCCCTCCCCCTCTAATTGTCCGGTCACATTTGAGTGATGCAGAGTTCAGCTGGCAAAATAACGTAGGAACCTCAGTCTGCAGGCGTGTTTGATACAAACCTCAGTTCACAGGAGAAGTAGCAGAGTGCCATTCATGCCTTACAGGGAAACCACAGCAGAGAGATGTAATTTGCCTCGGCTCGGGATGAGTCTGATGTGTTATTGCTCCTTCCCTGTGGCTCAACGCAGTGGCAAATGAAGAAGCTGCGTTGAGGATAATGGGAGAGTTGGCAGTGATGTGTGTGAGTGATTTCCAGAGTCTCATCTTCACCCCTCGGTCTCAGGTTGGAGACTGCAGTGATGGGACTCAGCGTGGAAAAATCAGCAGCTTTGGGAGAATGTTGGTTTGTCTACACAGACATGAAGGGATGGAAGATACCCCTAAAGGAAAACACTTTATAGCAAAAATATCTCATTGTGTGGAGTTAAGAGCAACCAGAGGAATCTGAACATCTTTCCTTGGGAACTTTTCAAGCTCATTTCTGAGGTTTCAAAAAAAAGTCTGCTTAGCACTGGCACTCTGGCAGGGTTGGAAGGGAGAATGGCACTAGAGAATGGGTCTGCTTTAGAGTCAGTGTGGGGAGGGTTTGGACCTCCCTCAGAGGCTTCTGGGCGATGAGTGGGAGGCAAAGGTTCTCCCTGCTCCCAGGGGAAGGGGCTTGGGAGAATCCCACCTACAGTTTCTTTGGCAAGGCCAAATCTTCCTTGGAAGATGCTCTGCAATAGCTTCTTTGGCAGCCACTGTAAGCAAGGAGAGATTTGCAGCTCCCTGGTACTGAGGTCAGGGCACGGCCAGTGGAACAAATCTTAAGTGTTTGCCTGGCCTTCCCTGAGAAGATGAGAAAAGTGTGTGTGTGTGTCTGTGTTGGGTCATGCTGCTGCCAGCTGCTCCAGCTTGTCCTGGCACTTCCTCCATTCCACCGTGCCATGCTTCGGGAAGGGAGTTTCCAGGCTGGCTCAGGTCTGCTGGCTGAAGCTTTCAAGACAGATGCCCCAATTGAAGTTGGAGGTGTGAGCAAGTCTTCCAGTGAAAACAGGCTGTGCCTGGCAGAGGATTAACAGGGGTTTGTGCATGTAGGTGAGAGAGCTGCACACAGGGCAAAAAGTGAGTTGGTCTGAAAGCTCTGCTCTTGAGAAACTTGTTCCTCTCCAAAAACAGCTCATCAGCCTGTGGGGAAGGTCAAAACAGAGAGGGGAGAAGGTGTGTGACTGCAGCAGAGACTGGTTTGCATTTGTGAGAGTTGTGCCGACCAGAGTCCACATCTGCTCTGTCCCTGCTGTGCTCTTTTCCCCCAAATCAAACTTCTCCTCATTTCCTTCCTTCCTCTCCTTCTCTAGAGCTTCTTCTTCCATAAGCTCAGCTTGGTTTGTGGAGGTCGGAGATCTGCCCTTGATCCATTCCTGATACACTGTATTTCCTCACTTCATCTGCTGTGTGCTGCTTTTGTTGGCAGTGTTTAATTATCCTGCATTGCGTGCCCTGGGTCCTGCTTGCCAGCCTCTCTGAAGTGGGATGTGCTGAAATGTCTGATTTGGCTTAGGACTTTCCTTGGGTTTCTGGGGAAATCTCAAGAGGAAGAACATTCTTCAGCCCCAAAAACTGCCTTTATCCTGTCCTTACAAGTAAAGAGGGTTTGAGCAGCACCCGATGCAGAGAGCTGTCACCTTCCAGTGTCTGTGGTGCAGAGGGTTGCAGTGGGGGGGTTATAATCCATCTTTCCAGGCTGGCTGGTGAGATTCCCCATGGCTTTGGGCTACCCTTTGGATCTATCAGCAGGTGGGATCTCCTGGGGACTCGCTGTCCTCTCTCTGGAAAGGCATGTCAATGTTTACCAGGAGATAACTGCATTCCAGGGAGGGACTCTTTTGTCTTGCTAAAATCGAGGAAATCTGATCGAAGTGCAGCCTTGCTTTAGACTTTTTCTCTTTCTTTTTGACTTTGTCCCTGACCTACATATTGGATCCTGCCACAGTGGTTGGAAGTAATTGAGAGCATAGTGTTAGGCTATTTACCAAGCTGTTCACTTGAAAATAACCTTACTGAGTCCAGTCCACACCTGTTCTGGGAGAATTCTGGAGACAAATAGCAAAGCATCATTAACCCTTTCATCCATATACAACCAGTTCAAGATGTGAGAGCAGAAAGACATTGTACCTCTGCTGATGCCAGGAGGAATTTGTGACACAGGGAGTGCTTCTCCATTCATTTTCCAGCTCTGTGGATGATTCCAACCAGCTGCTGAAGCCAGGTCTGCTCTGTGTCCACATCCACATGAGGACACTTCAGAAACCTCCTTGTGGAAATTCCTGCTGGGTGGTTGTTGGTTTGGTTTGATTCTGTTGGACCAGAGGTTGTGCTGGAAAATATACTGGGGGGGGGGAGGTGTTTTCTTTGTTATCCCAGTGGTTGTTTCTGATTAAAGGATCTGTTTTGAAGGGGCTGCTAGTCAGTTGCCTAGAAAACTTGCTTTCATTTAATTAATCATGATGAGTTTAGTCTGGGTGTTTTGTAGGAGAGGGCAGGCAAGCATATCCTTGGCTTTTTTCCCTTGCAAAAAAAACCAAACCAAAAAAAAAAGCAAGGCTTCATGTCTGAAACTGCAGCTCTTTTGTCTCCCCAGGTCAACATCCTTCTCTATCCTTCGGGTTTTAATTTTACAAGCCATGGGTTTGCAGAGGTGGATGGAGTTTGAAGTCCATCCAGGTGTGGAATGAGGAAAGAACCCTCAAGAAGATTACAGGAGCTGTTCTGCAACTCATTAACTCACTCTCTTCCCCTTCTTGTTATCTCCTCCCCATGCCTGGGGCCTTTCAAAGTAGTGCTCTAAGTGCCTCTCACTTAATCTAGCCCACCTGGACAGGTGTATGAAGAAAGGAATTGCCTTCCGGGGAAGGACTAAAGGAGCATAGATTGCAGAGGGAGGCTGCTTTTGGGAACTGCTAATCCCAGTTTAACATTATGACAGCTGCTCGTTAAAATCAGGGTGTTTTTTAACAGGCAGTTAAAGGAGAGGCTTTGCACGCACATTTAACTGAGAATAATAGTGAACCATGTGCATTTGATTTTTTTTTTTTCCTTAAATCACACAAATTGTACATGGAAAGAATTCTCCGGCGTCAACTTGCTGGGGTATGGAATTTACAAGGTTTGCAGTAACATACAGTTTCCTGTTGAGGAGGGGGGTGAAAATCACAAAGCTTTCTTTTTTTTTCCTCTTATTTTAAGATCAAGTTCAAACCCCTAGTATGAACCCAGCCTCTTTAGGAGGGACACTCAGTGCGTTGGGGTATTTCACTTGTCTCGATAGCAGTTCATCATGTAAACTTGTCTGGATTCTTGTTTTTATAGCTACATGTAAAGGCTGCTTATAAACTACAATTTTGTACGTGGTGAGAAGGCAGCACTCAGGTCCAATTTGGGAGAGTCTATATACAAAGAATGAAGCAGCTTCTTTCCCTTGGGGAGATGGCAGTTTCTCCCTTTGCTGAACTTCAGTAAACTTGGTCTATTAACATGATTTTCTCTGCAGGACTGTGCTGTTGGATAAGAAACATGAAGAGCTGAGGCAGAGCAGGGACTATCAAAGGGACATTTGGCTGTATTTTATGTGATTTCACTGCAGACTGTACCAGCTGCCTCCCAGATCAGCAGTTATTTGCTGGTTGATTTCTTGAGGGCAGTGCTGTGGAAGTAAGAAGCTGCACAGCTCTGACACAAGTCCCCAGATCTACTCAGGGAGCCGTGTCCTTTTCTGCCAGCCCTTAGGCATGAGGCATGAAGGGCAGGTCTGTGATGCAGAGAGATATAAAATTGCCCCAGGTAGTTCTGTTGCTGGAAATTCTTATTCCTGCAGCTACTTAGGTTCAGGCAAATTAATTCAACCTACCAAGACTGATTAGCTAGCCTGGGAATGGAAGTTTCTCTGCTATATTTTTGGCAGCTCTACTCCAAATCATTTGTGGATGGGAATGTCCTTTCTGTCTCCCAGGAAATGCCAATCTCTCGTGTTGCTTCCTCCAGCTGGCTGTATTGCTACCTGGGATTTTCATGTCTGTTTCCAGCAGCTGGATCTCCAACCTTTCCTCACTGTTTGACAGAAATCTGGCCATTTCAGAGCTAGAGATGAGCTGGGAATCTTCCAGGCACACACCTGTCAAAGTTTGTCGAGCAGAGATCGTCTCTTTGGACCCGACACAGCTGGGTTCAGCCTCCAGGGGCTGGTGCTGCCAGTGTGACTCTGCCTCCTTGTGAGTGATAATGAACTGGTCCTTGTCACACCCTTCAGAGGAAACATCTTGATGGCACAGGGCTAAGAGTCACAAATCTTTTTCATCTTAAGGTGTAATTTTTAAGGGTAATTATGCTACAGTTTTACCCCCCCCAGCTTTAAAAGACTGAACTCTTGTTACACTGCACTAATACCATTTCTCTTCCTCACAGGTTGCTGTCATGTAAAGTACTTACTGGTGGGCACTTGGGCTTTTTCTGTACGGTTCTTTCTACATTGTTTAATGGCTTTAACTTTTGCAAATCTCTTCCTTTGCTCTGCAGCCTGGATTAAAAAGAAGGCTGCAGTGTGTGAGCGTGAGCACACTTAACTGCTTATCTACACATCTGAGCTTTCTAAACTTGCCTATGCTCTAATTGCAGAGTGTAGACTCTGCATGCAGAACAACCCAGCCTGAAGTGATAATCCCAGGCTCAGCCCTGAGGGAATGCCTGACATTGCTCTGGCCTGATTTTCCTAATGGCTCTGCAACTTGCCTCTGGTTTGCAGGTGGTTTAAATTGTTATCGCTGAGCACCTTGCCCAGCTTGGGCAGAGCTCTTGGGATCTCTGATCCTCTAAGAATACCTCCGTGTCTTGTTTTATTTTTTATTAAAATTTTTTAAAAAATTCTTCCTCCCTCCCGATTTTAGGTGCAATTTGGGTTTCTGCCAGCTTAGCAGACTCGCTGCAAATGGGTGCAAACTCAGCCTGCTGAACTCCTTGCTGACACAGAGAGGGAAGAGTTGGAGACCTGGTGTTCCAGCTACCCCTCCTGCCTCCTCTGAACAACCCTTCCTTGCCTCCATCCTGCATGATCGATACCCAGGCCATCCCCTTCCCTTGCACTGCAGAATTGGTATTTTTCCTTGGCTAATAACCTGTGTCTGATTTAGTTTCCAGGCAGAACGCCCTGCATTAAACGTCGTCATTTTCCCTCTGCTTCACGAGGACTTGACAGAGGTCATCAGAGATGTCCCCATGCGGCACTTGGATGAAATTACCTTGTTTAAAAGCAGAGTGGCCGAGGAACCTCCCAATTTGTGGTGGTGACTGTCACAGCATGGAAAAGGACAAGTCAGCGTGAACCCATGGAGCAGCTTCTTGTTGGCCTGGATTTCCCATCCTCGGCTCCTGGCCACCTCACTGGATGCTGTACAATCACTTCAACCAGGTGCAATTGCAAAATATTAATAAATTTTAAAAAAAAAGCTGGTTCTTTGCACTGGGGAAACATCTGTTGGATATTGCTTGCATCTGAAAATCCTGTCTCAAAGGCTTGTGGAATCTGATGAGTATTTCCTTGCGGTTAATATGAATAGTTTTTGTTATTTTACTGAAGTTAAAGGTAAGAGAAACTGACTTAATGATGCTCTTTCCCCTGTGTCCCCTGATGTCTGTCCCAAGGGCCCCTGTGTGTGTTGGCAGTGTGCTTTGTGGTTTTGGTGGAAATCATTCTTTGCTTCAGTCTGTTTTTGGCAAAGTAGAAAGCCTAGGCCAGTTCAGAGGCACAAAAATGTGTTGCTCTATTGAAGTGCATCACATCTTTTCTATGTTACAAATAGGCATTTGTAGTCACACACGTGCAGTCACAGATATTTAAAGGAGTTCTTTTTGATTGAGAAGTACCACAAGGACTCTTTTTTTTATTATTTTTAATAAGAAACTAAGGTCATTAACGCTTTGACCGTGGTGTGTTCCTGCTGATGCTGTTTCCATTGATCTGGTGGAAGAAGTTCTCAGCTCTTCTGGAAATCCTTGTCCTAGGGTAGATGGTGCCTACAGTGAATAAGTTGAGGCTCAGATCTGATTTATATGCAGTCTGTCTTGCAGTGTAGATGGGAATGTAGTGTTCCAGTTCTGTCCTTATATCCCATGCCTTGAGCTCATGCTAATTTTAGAGATGTTATGAAGTATTTTCACAGTGTGATTTCAGTCAGCTTCTCTGCTCCACAGAACTTCCTCAGGCATCAGTAGTGGTCTGGATCACTTTCATATTGCCTTATTTACTGAGCACTTTTAAAAGCATCAGACAGCTGTACCAAAAGCCAAGTTACAAATTCCTGGAGCTACATGTCTGGGTGGCAGAATTTTCCTTGGTAGCATACCAGGTCTGACTTCTGCAAAGCAGCTGCTGACCAGAGCTGTCTAACTTCACCCAAATCCCGAATGTGTTGAGCTCTGCTTCTCTGGGGAGGCCCAGAGTCGTCCAAAGATGATGTGCCCATCTCCTTGTCAGCATTTTCTACTCAAGATGCCCTCTCCCAAATGCTCTTCTGCCCTCAGTGTTCGTAGGAAGCCTGGTCTGATGGGATGGATTTGAGAACAAAATGCATCTCCCAGCCTTGGAGGACTTTCTGTCCTTACTTTCCAATCAGCCACGTGTGAGCCTGCCTGGGATTCTGTCCCACAGGTGTAAATCTTGAGCCAGGCTGTGATAACCCTTGTGCTCAGAGAGGTTACAGCAAAGAGCAAGTCAGGCTCTGCTAGCACAGGTCTGTGCCTTGCTGACACCAACCCCTGGTGGTTTGCTGTCTTTCCCAAGGCTCTGTCCCTTCCCCTCTCAGGACAGGGAGCCAGCACGGCCTCTGGAGTGCAGCCGGCAGCAGGATGTGAGGCCAGCTCGTGCTCCCCTGGGAATGCTGCAGCTGAGCTGTGAGCACCCCCCGAGTGTTTGAGGCTCTGCCTCAGCTCCGTGCAGTTGACTGTGAGGAGCTGCTGCCCTGCTCCCGCCACGGCTTTCCCTCTCACTCTTCCCAATGAGGTTGTTCTTTCTACCTCGTGTCATCTTACTCACCTGTTTGAATCCCCTTCTCCCTCCCTTCTCTCCCTCTCCCTCTCCCTCACTCCAGCACATCAGATGTGCTTTTTTGGCAGGAACACAAGCTGCTGCTCTGTCCAGTTCAGGCCACTTCAGCTCTGCCTGGTTTTTGTCCGTGTTTTTTCTCCTAGGATAACTAGCATGGACTGGGCAGAGGGTGTTTGCAAAGCTGCTTTCTCCTCCTTGTTTGAAGCACTGGCAAAGTTGCTTTGTCCTGCTTGTGCCGCTGGCCTCAGGGCAGAGGGAAGGTGGAGGGTGTGGAGGCAGCTCTCTGATGCCTTCGGGGGACCTGTTCAGTCCTGTGAAGGAATCCTGATGTTTGGTTCCAGTGAGGCCATTCCCACCCTCAGGGGGATTTCCCCTGCATAAACCTGCTGTGGCATCAGCAAGAGCTTGGCAGTGCTGCCAACTCACCTCTTCCTGTTCTGCTGGAAAACCTGGACTGGGGAACAGCAGCGTGCAGAAACCAGCTGTTGCTTGATTCTGGTGTTAAACTTTTGCTCTTGGGGTTGCAGTCACCTGATGGAACGTGCTCTACCACTTGGCTTGGCACATCCATATCCACCTGCCTCCTGGATGTGTCCTGCTGGATGGGAGCAGCAGCCAGGGATGTTTTATAGCGCTGTTATTCTGTTGCCAGGGGTATGATGTTTGGGCATCTGTAATCATGCAAGGGGGTCACAAGTCCTGGTGATGCTCCCAGTTATAAGCAGGGCTAGGAAAGGTCATCCACAGGTGATAAAGGTAGCATCCCAAATAGTAATAAAGAGCTAAAATCTCCTTCCACCCCAGGCTCCCCAACTCCGGGCCAGTGCTTGATATCTCTACTACAAATCCTCTTATGGTGAGTGAGAATTTCCGCTGCTTTTGCACTCCAGGCAGGATTCACCAGATGTTAATAATGTGCTTATTTTCTCTAAGTGCTATTTTGGCATCGGTGTTAATTACAATTTATATTCTGCAACATTTACACTGGGAAAAGAACCCACCCTAATAGTACCCAATTGGCAGAGCTGGGCTATTAAACACAGCTCCATATGTTCTGAGCAGAGCAGTGGATGGGACTCGGAGCCCACTCAGCGCTCAGGCAGCCGTAGAGGAAGAGAGGGGAGCAGGGAGAGGGGTGTTCTGCTCCTGCATTTTATTTAATATGAAATCCCCCCTCCTTTTCTCTGTCCCCATCTCTCCTGAAATCTCTCTCCTGCTATCTGTGAGCATTTAAGGAGGTGATCTCTGAGCTGCTGATGCTGCTGTCTGTAGTCTAAAACAAATGAATTCAATTCCAGAAGGTGCCCTTCTCACAGGGAGTGCCTCTGCAGGATCCCAGTCCCTGCTGGCCTGTTCCTTGCTGCTTTCCAAAGCAGACCTCCAATCTTTGGGAACTGCAGCAGAAATCTTTGCTTTGACCACCACCAAGGTGTCAGTGGTTCTGTGGGAGAAGGATATTCTGGGACAGGTATTGTCCTTGTGTAAAACTCGATGTGTTGTTGCTCTGCTCGTGTCCAAAGTCTTGTTTGGCAAAGTGGCATTTGGTTCCTGCAGGCTGGGAGGGTCTGGAGTGACACTGGTGTGGGGAATTTGGAGGAGCTCAGTAATCTGTGTTCCCATGGGTTTCTCAGGAGTGTAGGTTAAAGAATTGCTTCCTCAGCTGTTTGCAAAGCTGATTTCATGGTCTCTTTAGGAAATGACAGAGTATCCACTGCTCTGTTTGGAGAAGGGGCTGTGTGGTGACAGTCAGGAGAGCTCTGACTGTGGTCACTTCTCTGTCAGGGAGAAGATGGGAGTGAGATGGGAGGCAGGATGGAGTCATGGATCTCACTCTGGAAGCCAGACACCCATCATGAGTCTTTGCCTCTTTCTTCACTTGTGGAAGGGGAGGAGGCTCCCCAGGTGCTGCTCCCTCCCCTCCAGGTGAGGTGTTGCTGTCTGGGGAGCAGAGGGCAGACCTGGGGCTGGTGTGGACTGAGAGCAGCAGAGCCACAACCCCACTCCCTTTAACTCCCATCACTGCCTCCTGCTCTGCCGGGCGTGTGGGATCCCAGGGAGCAGAGCAGGACCTGTCCCCTCACGTTGATGTTCAGAGTTGTGGGACCATGGACAGGTGTGTGGGACCATCCATGTGAGGTGCTGGCTGCTTTCTTCCAGCACTGCTTCTTTAGGATAGGGCCATAGGAATCTGGGACTCTGCCACTGGTGGAGTGAAGCAGTACAGAGGGGTTGTTTCACCTGACTAAGGGGGATGCAATTCCCTCTTGGCTGGTCCCAGCAGAGTGTCCAGCCAAAGCTGGGGGAGCAGTGCAGGAGCTGTGCTGGGTGTTGCAGAGCCCAGTCTCCTTCCACTGCAGCTCTCCTGCCTCTTTGAGATGCACAGGCAGCCGGGGCACTCCGGCAGGAGAATCATTTCCATAGAAACCAATTGGGATGTTGTACAGGGAATAATGATTAATAGTGAAGGGATGTTGCCTCAGGCCCTTTCATTTTTTAGGGGGCAGTGAGGGACAAACTGGGGCACAGGTAGGGGGACAGGGGGACTTGAAAACTAATGGAAACCATCTCTTCCATTAATTTCCAGGGCAGCTTCCCCTCTTCTCCTCCTACCCAGCCCCCCACTGCTGCTCCCAGCTTTCGTCAAATTTTCAAAATGGCTAACCTGGTTAGAAATAATCATAATAATAAAAAAGGATGGATGAGGCCTGACTACTAACATTGTTGCTGTTAGCAGCAGGATTTCAGCCATAAAACATGAAGCAAGGGAGGCATTGACCTTTCCGCTGTTTGAAATGAATGGAGACATCAATATCTATTGTTTTGTGGCATTGACCTCTGGTGCTCTCGGTTCGCCCTCCCCTTTCTTTTTTTTTAATTTCCCCCTGACACTCGAGGAAAGGGGTCAGTCTGTACCATCTATTGATCCCGATTTTACTTGGTGATAGGGAAATAATTAGAATTTTAAAGATCTCTGCTGCACGCTGGTGAAATACATACACAGAGGCGCAGGCTAAGCCCCCTCTTGCCATGTTGTGTTCTCCCCCCCTTCCTTGCAGAGATCCAAAGCTCTGAGATCTGAAGGAAGGCAGATCAATATAGGTTTAATCATGATGGGGGTTTTATTTCAGTTTTTTAAATGGTAAAGTGTAACGCTTTATGTTAATGTTGTCAGAGCCTGGCTGCCTGGTGCCTTGTTTTATTTATTCTTTTAAGTAGCCCCTTCTTTTGTGAACTTCATCTATGTACAGAGAATGTGAAATCAGGCATTGCTAATTAGCTGTATGACAATTAAGTAATGTAGCACAAAACCATTAGGACACTGGATTTGTTTTTGAAGTTTGTCCTTTGAAGTGGAAGCTGCAACTCCCTGCCCAAGGCTGCTGGGGAAAATGTTTTTCTATCAAAACTTTCTTTGAAAATAAAATGTCAGTGTAAGAGTCCCTATTTCTGTCGTCTCTCTCGCTAAACAGCGGGTGGAAATTGTTTCTCCTTGTAAAAAGTGCTGGCATTGATAGAAAGGGGAATTCAGCAAAGCATTAAATGGGCAGTTGGTCTCCAAACACCCTCAGTTCTGGTAGAGATGTTACCAAAAATGCTTGTTTAGCTCGTTGAAAGGGAACGGTGCCACGCTAGGAGAGAAGACCCAGCTCACGACTCTGAGATGGCAAGGGAGGTGCTCCTAAAACTGGGGGTTCACCTCTGACACCCCAAGTGCCATCAGGGTGACAGCCTGGTCACAAACCCCTGCAGGCTCCTGGGTTGGGGCTCCTCCGTCCATGCGCTCGTTTGACATTTGTGTTTGCATCTGGCCCTTTGTCCTCGTAGTGAGTCCAATTCTGAATGTGCAACTTTCATGTACGCTGGTGGCATGTAAATCTTCAAATAAAGAGTGAAACATTTGGAACCAGCTCTGTCTCCTTGCCTCCTGCTTGCTATTTCGCTCTCAGGGTGGAGCCCAAAGCCACCCTCTCATGGGGAACGCTTCTGCATTGCCAGGTAAGGTTTGTGTGAGCAGAGCTGTGCCCCAGAGCAGCCCCAATCTGCACTGGGAGCTGTGGAGTGTCACTGGGAGAGCTGGGATGAGCATTTTAGGGGTTACAGCCCTGTTCTCAGGGGTCTCCTGGGTTTGAGGATGCTGTTCTGTGCTGTTCATGGCTGTGGGCTCAGCTGAAGAAGGAGATGCTCTCTGTTTCTAGGAAATGCTTCTCCTCCTCCTGGCACATACCTCTGGTCCCTGGATCCTGGATTCCTAGGAATAGTGGTAGACAGGGAAGCCAGGCTTCAGCACCTTCTTTGAGTTAAGAAAATCCACAAAATAAACACACAGGAGGAGGAGCTTGATGGAAAATGGTGCAGTTTTTAAAAGGTGACCAGTTTTTAAAAGGTGAGTGTGTCCACACAGGATTTGTAGTGGGGACTGTAGGAGAGCCTCTGTTCTGGGATCACTGCCTGCAGTGATCCAAGGTTTTATCCCAGAGAGGGTCATGGGCTCTCCTCTGTTGTTTTTCTGTTCTGGGCAGGTCTGCTCATCCAGGCATGGAGTGGAGACCTTCCTTCCATCCCTCCTGTGCTTGTGTCCAAGTTACGGATTTTATTGTTCCAATAACATTTACCTTAATGTGCTTTGTGGGGAGGGAGGAAGGAGATAAGGAGGGAGGAGGCTGAGGCAAGAATGTGCTTTTGGACTCTGCTAAGCCTCCATCTTATTGCTGGGACTCGCTGAGGGGTTTTGTCATTCATGATCCCAGGGGAGGACTCAGGGGAAATGGCTGGAAGAGCTGTGGTCAGTGTGAAGCACTGGTGGGAGGAAACCCAGGGATAGCCTGTGCAGAGCATCCCTCTTCCCTTCTGGTACTGATCTCATGTCCTCTGCCAGCTTATCTCTTGGCAAGGAGGGACCTGACTCAGTTTCCAGGAAGGAGAACTGGAGTGGAGGTGTGGGAATGCTGAGGGTGCAGAGCTCAGCTTGGCACAGGGAGAGATTTTCTGCTTGGATGTCTCAAGGTGTTTCTGGGTTTGCCCTCACCTGCACAGCCATGGGGTGGGACATGGAGCAGTGATGTCAGGGAAAGGGGGCAACAGGCCCTGGTTCTTCCACCTGCTGGGACATTCTCTGGGAGGTCTCCAGCAATGGGATGGCAGGAGGAGAGGTCCTCTGGGTCTGTGCTCCAAGTGCACCTTCACCCCCAAGGTCAGTTTGGGAGCAGTTTGTGCATCCCTGGTGCCGACATGGAGGCAGGGCAGGAGGGAGTGTGGAGGAGAGAGGCCACATTGGTTCAGCTCCCAGAGGCTGAAGGATGTCTGTGGCCACAGGATGCAGCTGACAGTTTCCAAGGTGCTGATTTTGGGTTTGGTGCTTCCCAGTCCCAGAGCTGGCCTCTCCCAGGGGCTGGCAGATGAGGCAGAGGTGGAGGATACCTGCACTGCACAAGGGAGAACTGGTGTGTGAGTGAGGTTCTGACCACGGGGAGAGGCGGAAAGTCTTGGGAAGGACCAGAAGGAGAGGAGGAATGATGGTGTCAGGGCATGGATGAGCTATAGCTGGTTCAGTCCCTGTGATCCAGCCCTCTCTGTGCTTTTTGGTTGCCATGAGAGTGGACTCCGTGGTTCCATTCCCATTTCACTGTGCTTGAATTTTTGGTGTGGTGGTGAAGTCTTGCATGGCGAGTAGAGAAGAGAAGGAAAAGGATGAGTTTGCTTTTTCCTAGGAAGCACAAATGGATGGAGCAGTATTTCTGAACAAACAAGTCTCTCCTCCCTGTCTCCTGCAAGCTGCATTATCAGAGCACCATCACTGTCCTCTCTTCTCCTTCCCCCCCGATGAACAGGAATTAAAAATACAACTAATAAAACCCTTTTACTTTCTCCAGCAGGAGGGAAAAAAAAAAAAAAAAAAGCAAAGCAGCCTTGAAAATGCTAAAGGACATAAAGGGCATTCATGAAAGGGTTGGATGGTGGTTATTGCAGCAGGGGGAAAAACATTATTTCACTGTGCAGATAAAAGGAAGTGGAAAAGCAGCATATTTATAGCTGGGGAGCCTGGATTCCTTGTTAAGCCGCTATTATCAAATTAATGTCAAAATGCATCAAACAGGCACGAGTGTTCTGGGCCCCTTATGCAAAGTGCTTGCAAATTGGTTACAAATACATTTGTTTACAGGGGACGAGGCAGGAGCGAGCTAATTAGTCATTGTAGCAGGGCTGTTTTGTGTCTTTTTTTTTTTTTAACATTTTTTTGGCAATTACACAAAAAAGCTGTTTTGAAGTAAAAATACACGCTGCATTACAGCCCCTTTAAAGGGGAATCAAATGGGAATCGTGGGATGCAGAGGGCTTGGTGTGAGTGGTGTGGAGCATCGTGGTGGAGCATCCTTCTCTCCTGCCTGCATGCAGCAGGAGTGCCACTCTGGGCTCTTGGGATGTGGTGTGGAAACCCATCCCTGGGCATCAGGAGGATGGGATGTGGGTGGAAAGGGAAAAATTTTTTGGGGGGTCCTTTGTGGGGGCTGAACCCACTCATACAGGGCACGGTGCTATTTTCATATGGGACCTGTTAAAGTTTCAGGTGGCCTGAAATGGGAATTCCCTTTGGTTCTGGGATATTTTGGGGTGCTTTTGGTGTCAGCAGCAGCTGCCAGCCCAGGGTGTGCAGCACCTTGTGCCCAGCTGGTGGGTACTGACGTGGTTTTGGGGGAATGCTTGGATGTAGAGAGCATCCCATGGATGCCTGAAGAAAGGAATCTGCTCTGCCAGGTGAGTGTGTCCTCAAGGCTTCTTTAACAAAACCACAGGCTGTGCCTCCCAAACCCAATAATGAGGAAGGGAAGCAGGAGAGCTTATCTGATCCTCAGTGTGGGAATGGTTGGGGAATTTGGTTGGGGGGCAGATGGAAGCTTCCTGCTGCCCTGCATCTTAATACATCCCATTCTGGGAGTAAATCACACCTCTGCCACTCAGGGAAGCTGCTAATTGAATCTGCTCTGGTGGGAGAGGATAAAGCCAAGAGGCATTTACCACCATTATTTCTAATTTACTAAGAAAGAGAAAGGAGAGAGGAAGGAACAAGTTGTGCCCCTCTCATGCTGGAGGCCCCCATTTCTGGCCAGAAGGTGCAAAAACCCCGTGGCTGCTCCTCCATTTGGATTTATTTGTGGCAAATCTGCCCTTCAGGCTGAAATAACCCTTCAGAGCAGGTCCTGCACTCCCAGAGGTGCTGGGAACACTGAGTTTAATGCCATCATAAAACCCTGCTGTGGGTGGAAACAGAACAGGAGAAAATCTCAGAGGACCGGGAGCAGTGGAGAGGGCAAGGCTTTCCCCAGGCTCCTGCAGGAGCTCTGATGTTTGCACCAGGTTTTATCATTTTAAAACATTTTTCTGCACCTTGGACCTGCTTTCCAGTGCTACCTTCAAGCTCCAAACCTCTCATTGCCATTTTTTGCTCTGTTGACTTTGGTGGGCTCATTTGCCGTGGGGAAGGTGACCCACTCCATTGGGATCAGGGGCTGTGATTTTGAGGAATGTTCCCATTTCCAACCCCTGCCCTACAAGGTGTGCAGGAGCACAGCTCAGCTGGTCAGCAAATGTGTGAGCAGCTCGTTGTAATCAGGCTCTGACTCGTTGTTCCAATCAGGACCTGTCTCTCCTCATTTATAGCAGGGCTTTGGTGTGACTGTCACCTCCTGTGATTGTTGGTGACCGTGCCATGAGCTCCTGCTCTGCTTTGAGCAGTTGGTGTTTCACTCCTGCTTTTCTCGTGCAGGGGTGTTCCAGCGTCTCCTTGCTCTCACAGTTGGGAGCAGACCTGGAATTTCCACCCTCTGTAAATCACTCTGGTCACCCCTTCCCTTGGGGAAGGCTGTGGAGCCCGATGGATTTGCCTTGGTGGAATGGGATGATGGTGCACAGAGCTGTGCTTGATTTCCTCCTCCACTGTTAATTAACATAATGAGGGTGCAGCCTTTCTTGGAGCTGTGTGTGGCAGTGACCTCCAGGCTGCCTGGTGAACCCCTCAGTTCCCAAAGGTGCCCAAAGTACCCAAGGACCTTCCTTGGTGTGTCCTTGGAGGTGTTCCAGAGAGATGGAAGCACTGCCTTCAGGCCTGTCTCCTGGATTCCCAGAGAACAGGATATTCCCATTGGATTGAGGTGTCCAAGGTTTCTTTAACACTTGCAACAAAGAGGAGAACACTGCTGTTGTCCTGCCCTTGTGCTTGTTGAGCTGAAGGGAAAGGATGAAGATGTTTCCTCGAGGCTGAGGGACAGGAATTGGGTGCTGGCCATGGAGGTGATGATCCCTGGAGTGTGGGAGCAGAGCTCAGGAGGGAACGTGGTGCCTGATAAGGCTGCAGGGTAACCTGGCATCCCCTTCCTCTCCCTGGGAATCCCACGAGGGCTGAGCTGGGCTGGGGAGGGATGTGGCCTCTGCTGATAAGAGGCTCTGGTTCCTGCTGCTGCAGATTTACAGCCTGGGAGGGGGTGGTGGGTGCTGTGCTCTCCCTGGGGTGATTTATCACAGCTCAGGGCAGCAGCTGCTTCCCTCTCTGGCCAGGGCCCGGTGCCTGCCCAGGGAGCCACGGCTGCCTGACCCAGGCAGGGTGAGGGAAAGGCTCAGCTGAGGTCACCACATGGTGGGACACAGGTGGGAGCAGCTCTCTGTCACCTGTGGCTTGGAGAATGTCCCCATCCCAGCATGGGGAGGGCTGGGCTCCCCGTGGTAGCAGGGATGCTTCCAGCCTTTCAATCCCCAATCCCACATGCTGGAGCCCACCCAACTCACCAGCGACCCACGTGGGAGTCCAGGAGCATCACCAGCTCCACCAAGCTGTGCCTGCACTGCCCAGTTGTTTTCCATGTGTCCCTTTGATACACACAGTGCCAGGAGGGATGAGCTGCAGTGGGCAAGGAGGGGGAGGATGATGAGGAAGGAAAGGTCAGATGCCATCACTGCGCTCCCATCCCCTTCCCAGCTCCTGCCTGGGTGAGCTTCCCAGCTCCTCTGGTTTGCTTTAGAGGCAGCGTGGGGGCCCCAGATCCCTGCAAACCCTCCACGCTCTGGGTTTTATTGGCATGTGGAAATAGTTTTGTCTGGTTTCAGATCTGGCTGATCACTGACTTCCCCGCTGCCCTCCCCCCGAAAAGGGCTGACAACCACGGGCGACCCAACCGCACTCATCTTCCTCCCTCTTTCTTCTTTCTCCCCACATTGTTCTCTGAAATCCCAGCTGCTGCTTTTTCCCTCCTCCCTTTCCTCTCCTCTCCCATCAGCTGGGATGGATCAATCTGTGTTTTGTATAAAAGCTTTTTTTGTTGTCTGTACTCCTCCTCCCATGCTGGGGGTGTTGGGGTGCCCCATCCTCTCCTTGGGGCTGTGCAGGGACAGCAGCTCTGAGCACTGTCATTGTCACCCCCAGGCTGGCAGTGCCACAGGGGCAAGCCTTGGCAGGGGTGAGGGCATCAGCATCTCCAGAGTCCTCATTTTGCTTCTCTGACAGAAACTTGGCAGATCCTGAGGGCAGAACTGCTGCATTCCTCCCTTATTCCTCACTGATGTGGGGGATTCCTGGTGAGGCAGCTCCTGTAGGGTGGGATGGGATGGGATGGGATGGGATGGGGCAGGGCAGGTCTCCTCGTGCCCATGGGCTGCTCCCTGATCCACTCAGGCTCAGGATGGTGCATTTCTGTGCCAGTGCCCGGCTGCAGCTCCCAGCCCAGCTGCATTCAGGCAGCCAAGCAGACCCCAGGGGACCCTCTGGCATCAGCAGGAGCCTCCACCTCAGGGAGCTCTTCATGGGCACCCCAGCCCTGGGAAGGGGCTGAGCTGGGCTGCCCCTCAGTGGTGGGGTGATGCTGAGGGTCCTTCTGTGGTTCCTTTGGTTCTTGTCCCCCAACCCTGGGGAAGAGCACAGGCAGGGGACAGAGACTGAGCAAGGACTGCAGAGCCATTGGTACCTGAAGAGAGGCTTGGTGTGAGCTGGTCAGGGAGTCCCCAATGTCCCCTGGCCACTGGCACCCATCCCAGTGCTCAATGGCTTTTCCCACCTCCAGTCTTCCCACCCAGCATCATGAAGGGCCCCTGGGCAGCCTTAGGAGGGAGCAGGAAATTCTCCTGGATTTCTGAGCCCTGGGGTTGTTCCCTGTTCCCAAATCCCTGCCATGTCTCCCCTCCTGCCAGGGACACTGGCTGTCCCCCCCTGCCAGGCTGCAGCCTGTAATAAATCCTCATCAAATCTGGGTGGAATATCGTGGATTAACTGACCAACATTGCACAGGCTGTCCCAGCTGAGATGGAAATGGCTGCATGCTGAGGATCAGCCTGGGATGCTCCTGAGGAGCACCCTGGGACTCAGCAGGGACCAGGTGAGGGTGAGGAGCATCTGGAGGAAGGCAGCAGGTGACACTGGGGAAAAATCTATGGGCTTCATCCTCCTTTGGGTGGGCTCTGGCAGCCTGGAAAGCAGCTCCTGTGGGTCTGGAACCTCCTCCTTCCCCTGGGACTGCGCCTCTGAGCCAGCATCTCCCGAGGTGATCACTTTCCTCCTTTCTCTTTTTAAACACAATTTGAAATGCATGACTGGCAATTCAAGAGGAAACAGAAGAATGGTTGGTGTTGCTGAGGATCCCAGCCCAGCCAGAGGAGATGTGTTCCTTTTGTGGAATCAAACACCCGTCAGGGAACAGTCATGCAAATTTATTTCGCTTTTCTTCTTTTCTACCTGTTCCATTGATCCGGAGCCTGTAGCAATTGGCTCGTGCAGAGACAGGTTTGTTAATTCAGGAGCCTTGCAAAGCCTCAGTCAGTGAGGGAGGGAGTTTGCCACAGCTTCTGGCTCAGGGGGACACTTTGTGATGTGTGTGGGGACAATGGCACCAGGACACAGCCCTGCAGAGGAGAGGGGAGAGGGCTTTGCTGTGTCCCTGGGCACTGTGCAGAGCTGGAGTGGCCCTGGGAAGGCAGGAGAGTGGCTGCCAGCTCTGCTTCCCACCACAGAAAGGGACAAGGACACTTGGTCATGCTGCTGGGACAGTCACCACCAGCCCTGAGGAGTAAATGTGAGTTAAACCCTTAAAATCACAAGGTGGGCTTTAAAATACCCAGCTGTGAGATTGTATTCGATTTTATCACTATTACTAGACTCTTCAATCCATCTGGATGTTTTCAGGAATCGCCTGTCAAGCTTCTCTTGGCAGGTGGGAGGTTCAGGGTGCTGTCACTGCCAGTGGTGTCTCCATGTTGAGGAGAGGTGACTCCAGCCTGGCTGCTGGAATCCTGGCTGTGCCCGTGGGAAGGTGTCAGGCTGCCCTGGGTGCTCTGAGCCTGCGGAGGATCCCAGATGGTTTGGGTTGCAAGGGACCTTAAAGATCATCTCTTTCAAACCCCCAGGTTGCTCCAAACCCTGCCCAACCTGGCCTTGAGTCTTCTCCTCCAGCAGTGTCATCTCCTGGGGATGAGGAGCAGATGGAACTGCCTGGGGAAGGGCCAGAGGCTGCTGCTGCCACTGCTGCAGGGCATCTTCTGCTCCAGGCAAGGAAGGAGCCAAACCCCCTTGGAGCAGGAGCAGGTCCAGTGTCTGGAGGCTGAGAATCCTCTCTGTGACATTCCCTGTGTCCCTGCAACGCTGCTGCTCTTGTTTCCTGCTGGAAGCATTACTTTGTCCTTTAAGAACATTTCTTTTTTGCTTGAATGGAGCGTTTTGCTATTCTTTCCTTGCAAATCTCCTCTCTGTGTGTCTTCACTGCAGGCAGTGGGGACCAAGCCCTTGGCTGATGACTCCGAATGAGTTAGGACACCTCTGGGTGTCCCCACCACGTGGGTTGGTGTGGCCGTGCAGGAGCCACGGAGCTGGGAGAGCCAGGGAGACGCCTCATTAAAGCAATTTTGGAGACGCTCATCCGCACAGAAACCTGAATTCATCCTGCTCCTGCTGTCTCCCCATCTCCTCCTTGAGCAGAGCAATTCTCTGGTGGGGAACAGAAAGCTCAGGGATGTCCAGGGGCTCTTGGCTGGGAAGGGAGAGGGTGGAAACCCGAGGCTCCGGCAGCTCCTCCGCATCCCTCCGGCAGATGCTGAATGACCACACCACCCCCGCTCCTTCTGCAGCCACCGACTCCCCCTGACGAGGATTTTCCCGTCGTTTCAGGTATCACCTCCTTTCCCCGGGCTTTCCCTCAGCCCAGCAAAGTCCTGTCTGAATAATTCACCAAAAAACTTCGGGCTGGCAAATAAAGGCAGGATGATCACAGCTCGCGGGCAACCCGAGCCCGGCTGAACTGGCCGTGAATTATTTATCCGCTGTGAATTATCTGCCCGGCCCTGCTACGGAAGAAAAGCTCCTTCCCAAGCTTTGCCTGATGAATGGCCTGGCTGGGGGCGACTCTCCGGGTGCTGACTCAGCCCTTTCCCTGCTCGCTGCCTGCTCCTGCCGCCTGCAGCCTCTGCTGGATGCAATTCCTAAAACTTGGGGTGTCCTGCAGCCTGGGGATGAGGGTTGTACTCCCAAACTGTCGTGTGGCTGCATAATTCCATCTCTCCATGATGATGACTCCCTCTGTGAGATGGAGGGTTCCTGGTTTGGGAAGGGCTCCTTGCTGTTCTTCCAACCTACGAGCCCTGGAAGGAGCTGCTGATGCAGGGATGGAGTCAGAGCAGGGTGGAGGCTTCCTGTGGGATGCTGGCTGGCTTTAATGTCACATCACTGTGAAATGACCCAGTGGTCTTCATCCCACTCCATCCATGAAGATGTTCCTCATCCCACCCTGGTGCTGGGAGCTCTCTCCTGCCCATGGATGAGGGGATGATGGCCTCTGTGGGCTTGTGGGATCCCACTGCCCTCTCCTCCCCCCATGAAACACAGAGAAATGACCCTCAGAGGTGAGGAGCTGCTGGCCTGGGCTCATCAATCTCCATTTGCATCCAAAGAAGAAGGAAAAAAAAAAAGATATTTAGAAGCAAGATCAATATTGAAAGAGCCTGTCTTTTTTTCTTTTCCCTGTGCTCCTCTGGGGGTGGGAAACTCAAGGCAGGTACTGGGAGTTAATCCTCCTGGCTACCTGGATGTAAATCAGGAGGGAGATGATGGATTTATGGGAGTCCAGCCTGATTTACTCTCCCGTGTCTGGTCCCTGCAGGTCGGCGCGTGGCCCTGGGGAGGGGAAGGGCTGGAAGGGGATGGAGCCCCCACCACCTCCTGCTGCAGCCGAGGTGGGGCTGGGGCTGCTGTGGGGGTGACTTTTCTGTGCTTTTTAACCCAGTGCAGGGAATTCAGGACGTTTTGCTTTGCCTCTTTCTGCTGGAGCTCAGCAAAGAGCACCCATCCACTCAGATCCAAGTGCCAAAGAGAAGCCATGCCCTGCTGGGGGCTGACTTTGTGGCTTGGTGGGGAAAAAGGCTTTGGAGCGATGCTTTCCCCCTCCATCCCTCCTCCTCTCACATCCCAAGAGCCGGTGAGATTTGCTGGTGGCAGGGTTGGTGTATCCATGGAAGAGGAGAAGATCCTTCAGAAAATCGTCCTGTGAGAGCTTTGGGAGGCGCGGGGGTGGTGATGGGGGAGTTGTCCCAGCTCTGGGGCTCCCCTCCCCAGCCCTCCCGTGTTCCCTGGCCGTGGCAGGGCTGGAGCAGGCACGGGGAGCTGTTGTTATTCCTCTCATGCAGCAGGAAGGATTTCTGCGAGTGCCATAAACCATCACGTGGGCAGAGCCTGGGTGAGCTCTAATTGCTTCTATTTGCATAACGAGGCGAGGCTCAGCATCCTGCTGATATTTGAAAGAGGAAAATCAAAATCAGCTCTAGATAAACAACTCCCCCCCCACTCCCTCCCCAGTCCCTGCCCCCCACTCCTAATTTGTGCATTTTCTCCCGGTTTTTTTCCCAGGTTTTTGGTCTCCTCAGGAGCAGCGAGACTACCCCAGGACCCCTCCCTCCGTCTGGGGCTGGGTGCTGGGGGTGCTGCCCCTCTCCCCTGGCCCAGCCTGGGGAGGCTTTCCCTGGAGCTGGCGGGGAGGGATGAGGTGTGGAGGTGTCTGAAAGGGAGCTGGAGAGAGGATCGGGATGGGATTGGGGCTGGAAAAGCGGAACCCCGGCTGGAGAGCCCCGGCTCCTGCTCGGGGCTGTGCCCGAGGGGCTGCGGCCAGCCTGGGCTGGGGGGCTCCGAGTAGGAGCCCAGCAGATGTCACTGCAGCCCAGTGTCACCGCAGCCTGGCCCTGCCAGCTCCTGGGGACCGGGATGTGATGGGACAGGACCTTTCCTCACTTGTGATCCCCCAGGGCTCTGTTTGCAGCCCAGATATTGCTGCCTGGGGGGATGCTCCAGCTCTGGGGCCGTGGACAACCGGGGAAAAGGCCCAGAAGGAGCTGGAAAAAGGAGTGACATCCCCTGGCTGTGCTGTGACACCAGCCATGTCCCCAGCTGTGCTGTCCCTCTGAAAGCCACAGCCCAGGGGACCAGGAGCATCCCCGCTCCTCCTGTCCCCTCGGGTCCCCAGGGTCCTTCAGCCAAACCTGGGTGTCCCCTTGGCCCTGGGAGGACCTTGGGCATTGCCAACACTTGCTTGGCCCGCCATGGCTTTGGGAGCTGGAGGGGCAGATCTCCTGGTTGGGGTTCCAGGGGTTTTTCACTCTTCTCCCTGGCAGGGGGATGGTGCCTTGCTCACTCGAGGCCAGGTGACAGACACCAAGCATAAATAGGTTGTGTCTCTTCCTTGGGGGATGAGGAAAATGGGCTCCTTCCTCCTCCTCTTCCTCCCCAGCATGAGGGCTGGTGTCCTCTGAACCCTTCTCTGCCCTTTGGGGGAGAAGTGCTGACTCCAGATGTTTCCCTAAATGAGAACCTTCTGCAAGCAGTGCCGGATTAGATTAGATTTTAGGAAGAAATTCTTCCCTCTGAGGGTGGGGAGGCCCTGGCACAGATTCCCAGAGAAGCTGTGGCTGCCCCTGGATCCCTGGCAGTGTCCAAGGCCAGGTTGGATGGGGTTTGGAGCAATCTGGCATAGTGGGAGGTGTCCCTGCCCATGGTAGGAGTGGGATGGGATGATCTTTGGGGTCCCTTCCTTCTGGGACTCTGTGATTTTTGCTTTTTTGGCCCATCCATATTCAGGGACCTTCAGCCTGCAGTGGGGCTGGAAGGATGGGGCAGACCTGGCTGCCAGCATTCCCTGCTCCCTCTGCTCTCCTGTCTGTGCCCAGCCTGTGGCTGGGGCTGCTGCCTGCATCCCTGTCCTGGACCATGAAAATTCCCCCTTCCCTTGGCTCTTGTAGTGTGTGAAAACCCTCGGTCCTGCCAGTGTGCCAAACAGGAGTGGGGCAGCAATATTTCCCTCAGCCTCTCCTCATCCTCCAGATCCCACAGAAACTGCCTGGGGTGGGATGGAGAAAAGGACACTCAAAGGTGGAAAGAAATCTCTGCTGCAGCTCTTAAAGGTGGGGGAAGCAAAGGAACCAGAGGAGCAGGAGATACCTTGTGCTGCACAGGGGGGCTGTGTGTGCACACACCAATCTTCCATCAGGCTGATTAAAAGACCAGGAGCTCTCGAAGCTGAAGCCAAGGTGAGTAACCTGTGGCTGTCCCAGGGGAGCTGGGAGGGAGAATTGTTTACTCAGGAGCAGCAGGGATGCTCTGCCAGGAGCTGGGACATTCAGCCTGCCAGGAGGGGTTGGGTTTCAGCATCCAGCCCGTGCTGGGAGGAGGGAGGGATGCTGGCCGGGCACCTCCACCCTCATCCCCACATCACTGGCCCAGGGGGATGCAGGGTGGAGGGGGTTTCCCTCCTTGCTGGGTCTCTGTGGCTGAGCTGGGGGTGCTGGGGCTGGTCCTGGGGCTCCCCAGGGGTAACAGTGGCTTTGTGCTGGCCTGGGCAAGGGTTCCCTATCCCAGCCAAAGCTTCTCTGGTGCCTCCTGCCCCAGCAGCCAGAGGATTTTTCCTCCTCCCATGTGGAAAAGCATCTCCTACTGCCATCACACAGCCCCTTCTGCCCTGCCTGGGGTCTTGCTTGCACTTCCAAATTTCCAAAGGCTTCCTGGGCTCTCTGTTCTCCCCCTCCACGTCGCGTTTGGGATTTGTATTTCATTCTTATTTATCTCTCTGTAGGTTTGTCCCTGTCACTGCTGCTGTTCCCTGTTTTCCAGCAGGTTTGCTCTGCAGAGAGCTGCAGGTTGGCTGTGAAATATGACAAAGTGTTCATTTAAATGCACACCATGATGTCGGTGAGTCCATTAGGGGAATTAATTTGAATGGTTGGCGTTTAATAAACAGCCTCGTCCCTCCTCTCTGCACACAGCCCCCACCTCACCACTGCTGGCAGCTTGGAAGGGTTAAAAAAACCCCCCCAGACGTGGATATTGGAGGGAGAGGGGAGCAGGTATCGGGGTCTGGAGGAGGGAATGGGGGGGGAAATAATAAAAGAGATCTGGTGTTATAAGAGGAATTGCAGTTTGTTTTGTTCACAGTGAAAAAAAAAAAAAAAAAAGAAAGCACATGTGGAAGGGGTTTGGGCTCACAGGGTGTTTGGTGCATGGAGAAAACAGGAGGGGAGCAGGGAGGACACGGAGGGTCCCAGCCTGGCTCTGAGCATGCCGGGCTGGGGGGAGGAGAGGGGGCTCCAAGGACGTTGCTCCCCATATGGTGTGTATTACAAGCTCCTTTCTAGTTGTAAAGATTAATTTAAAGCCTTTCTCACCTCCCCCCCATCCCTCTTCCATTGACAAATGAACATCTGGGCTGAATGCTGCCCAGATCCTAATCAAAGCATTTTTTCCAGGGCCGTTGTCTGCCTTTATGGCTATCTGCTCTTCGGATGCTCTGCAGTTCCAATGCACTTGGCAATTCAGCCTGTAAATACCCCTCTCCAGGATTTATGATTGGGGATAATGTGATTTCTCTCTTTGCCTCTGGATTCGTTTGTTTGGTTTAGTTTAACGACGTTTCCTTGTCTCTGCATCAGTGAGGGCACGAAGGGAATTTTCTTCCCTCCCCTCTTTGCAGGGAGTTATTAGCAAGGAGCAAAATTGGCTTTTCTGGGGGGCTGATGGGCACACCAAGGGGAGGGGAGGGCAAATCCAGCCCTGATGAGCACCCCTGATCATCCCAAATCATCTATTTTTTCCTACAGAACCTTGCTTTTGAAATTTTTGAGAAAGCAGCTTTTCACCAAAGCAAAGCTGAGCCCTTTCCACAATATTCAAGGGCTTCTTCATCAGAGAGAGGCAGTACAAGACACAGCCCAGCATGGAAAAGCTGTTTGCTCCCCAAAATGAGGCTCGAGAAGCCAAAGGAGATGCTTGGAAGCCAGGGAGTGCTGTGGCTGGCATCCCATTCCCACCAGAGTGGATTTTTCCCCTGCAAGCTCCACTTTGGGAGTTAAAAGATGAATATATAAAACCTAGCTAAGATGTTGAATAATGTTTGTCATGTCCCAGGTGCTGTAGGAAAGGATGGTGCTTGAGCCAGGGGGAAAAAAAGGCAGGAAAATCCATTTAGGGCAAATATAGGGAGTTGGAGGGGTTTGTGGCATGGGGTCCATGTGTTGATCCCTGTCCCTGAATGAGGAGAGAGCTGGGAAACACAGAGCTGATGGGTTTGGGGTATATCCTGAGTGTATTTATTCCTGCAGAAGTTCTGCCTCCAGGATTTCTGGGCTTCCCCTTCCCTCTGACAGGGCATCGAGGCCAGTTGCTTTTCCCAATGGATGCTTTGAGGAAGGTGTGTGAGTTCAGTCCCATTTAAACCATCGTGGAGAGGCTGTGCTTACACAGAAAGTGCACGGGGTGATGGCACCAGTAATTAAAAACATTCTCCTAAATGAGATTAAAAAAATCACTGAGGTGGAAAGTGCTTGGCTGCTCCTCCAGGAAAAGGTGTAACCTGGATTTTGGTGATGGATACCATCCATCACCAGCACCCTCCCCACCCCAGGGTGTCACTGGGGAAGCTGAGGAACATCACAGGCACTGGGCTTGTTTTTCCTAAGAAACTCTGAGTTTCCCACAAATACAACAAGCCAGGATGAAGCAGGCAAATCCCTGAAAATGGAGCTGGGATTGTGAAGAGCCAGAGCTGGACTCCTGAAGGGTGTGAGGCTGAAATTACCCCAGCACCAACCCTGGATGAGAACAGCACCCATGCAAAGCTCCAGAGGTAGGGAAGCACCTTCCTGAGCATCCAGAGGAGACTTTGGGGTGAATTTCAATTTCTCTGCGTTTTTGCTGTCGGTTTTTAGCGCGCTCAGCACCTCTTGTCTCTTTTTCATCCCTTTCCTCCTGATTCTCCCTAAATGAGCAGTAAGACAGTGAAGTCTGGTGTCATTCCATGGCTGAGCCAGTGCATCCATGGGGAGAGAGCAGCCCTGGCACCCCCGGGGCTAAGGCAAGGGGATTTATATTTTATATTTTATATTTTATATTTTATATTTTATATTTATTTTTGGAGTTTCAGAGCAGCACAATCCATCGCTGGGGTCACCTCAGTGGAGTGAGGTGAGAAGGAAGGTTGGGTGCTGAGGGGCACTGTGGCCGAGAAGGCTTTTTGGGAAGGAGGAGGAGAAGGTGTGGAAGGTGCTGGGGAGCCTTCCTCCATGTCCCTAAGGAGGAGGAGGGGACGATCCCCGGCAGCCCCGAGCTCAGCCCCGGTCGGGAGAGGGCGGCCGGGGCCTCGCTGCCGAGCGGGGATTTGCTGCACTCCGCTCAGAAAGTCGCTCGCAGCCTTTTCTCATTTCTTTCTGGATTTAAGGCAGCTTCCAAATTCCTGCGCAGCCAAATCCTGCCTGGGACTGCCAGGAAACCCGGCCAGCAACAAGTACGTGCCGTTTCTGTACCCACAACACCGCCAGGCTTGCTGTGATGCTGCGGGTGATGATGACGGGACGGAGCTCCAGCCCTCCGGGGATGTGATCCCGACCCTTCCCGGGCTGCCCCCGGCACCCTGCCCTGGGTGCTGCCCCGGGCGTCACCTCTCCTTCATCGTCACCTTTTTATACACCCAAACACCCCACCCCAGACTCCCAAAACTTCACCCTCCTCGTTACCTCCCACCCAGCCCGTGGAAGGAAACACGCTGGCTTCGTGCATTCCCAGTGGGATTTACGATCCCGGGGAGTTCCTGCGCTGCCTGTCATCGCTCTCGCCCCTTCCCGTCACCGATAAAACAAACCCGCTCGTTTCGGGGCGCTCCTTCCACGTTTCTTTATTTATTTTTATTTCTTCGCCGCTGCCTGCCGCAGTCCCTCGGGAGGGATTTAGGGGAGGTGCAGGGGGACAGCGGCAGAGCAGTGGAGCAGCCCCGAGGTCACAGTGAAGGGAACACGTTTGGTCTCCACGGGGAATATCAGTGCCTGGGGAAAGGCGGGTCGGGAAAACCCCGCAACGCGGTGCAAACGCCTAAAGCACCACAGGATGCATCCCCACATCCCGAGGCCCTCGGGGATTTCACGGAATCCACCCCAAAGCAGCCTGGGGAGAGCTGCGAGCAGGGCAGTGAAGGGGCTGCGCTCGCAGCATCCTCCCGGCCGTGGCTCCGGCCGAGCCCACCCATGGGATGCCTGATCTGCTCTTTCCACTGGTGACTCATGGAAAAACCACTTTGTTTTGCAGCGGCGCTCAGCATGTCGGGTGATCCTGCCTCCGTGCCGCGCTCGTCTGTCTTTTTTTTAAAGCATCACTGGTATAAAAACCTCTGGGAGCCCGAGCTTCCTGCGGATCTCGCTCACCTGAAGGCGTTTTCCCCCCTGGATGAGCAGGCTGTGCAAGCCACGCTCCGTTGGCTGCCTGGGAGGCAGCCTGGTCACGCTCCCAGGGCTGAATTTTTTGGGGATTAGTATTTTTGAGTTGCTCTTATACAACGGCGTTGGAAGCTTGGAGGGTTTCCACGGGCTCCTTTTGTGTTGGTTTCCACACTCCTGCCAGCACCTCTGGCTGCACAGGGCCCCCCAAGTCTCTCTGCAAGGTTTGTGGCACAACCTGGGCTGATGGCATCCAGACTTGTCCTGGGTGTCCCCACTGTCCCCAAGGCCACGCAGGACGTGGAGAAGCGAGACCTGGCTGTTTGGCTTGGCTTTTCAATGCCTCCTAGGAAGCAAACAGGATTCATTGGTAGATTTGGGTTAATCCACTCAGAATGGGAATGATGCTGATTCCCATCGAGTTCCCAGCACCACACTGCTTCCCAAATATTCACCTTTCACCGCTTTTCCTCCAAGTCCTTCAGAGGGCAGAGATGGAGCACGGCCCTTTCCCAGTAGGACCAGCCCATCCCAGACCCGGCCGCAGCAGGAGCCTGGGCCAGCTCTTTATTTAACTGAATTGGCTCTTGAAAAATATTTTTTTCTTGGAAATAGGCATTGAGAGGGATGTTCTGTGGTGCTCACTGCTGTGCACCACACCTTCACCCTTTCCTCACGGAGCACTGACCATGCCACTGCTCTCTGGAAAGCACATCAGCAATTTTTTTTTTTTTTTTTGAGGGGGGGCTGATGGTTTAGTTTGGAATCTGGCATGGAAAATCATTTCCAACCCCCAAATTAGAAACAGAATAATAATACAGTGCCTTGTTTTGGAGGAGGTGGTGTGTGTCATCCCACAGCAATGAGAAACTTGTGCTGGAGAGGAGCAAAGAGCTGGGATTTGTTTTTTTAACAGTCCCCAAAGGACTGACACGGCTCTGGGATGCTGCTCCCGCTCCCTTGTACTCATGGATGGGGATGGGAAGGTTGCCGTGGGCAGGGGGCTGTCCTTATATCATGTGAGGGGCTGTATCACCCAATTTTGTTGTTCTTACACTTGGTTTTCTGGAGAAAAGGGGATTGTGCCGTGTGGTTTTCAGCCTCGCCCTTCCCTAAGGAGCTGGGATGGAGAGCTGATGTTCAGGGATGAGACAGCAGCCAGTATTTTGCCATGCTGGGCTGGAGGGAGGGAGGAGCAGGCAATGCTTTCTCCTTGGGATTTTCTATTTTGAATGCTGTGGATTAGAGGGAATTGCCTTTGAGTTGCTCTCTCTATGGTGTCTCTCCCTTAGAAAACATCAAGTCCTGTGAAAACTGAGTTGGATTCAGTAAAAGAAGTCATGCTGAGGCAGTAGCCAGTCCTGCCTGAGATGGGCTCACTGGCCACCACAGCATTGCCAGAAAACCCTTACAAATAACATATTTTTAAAAATTGTGAGGGGTTTCCTCAGGTGTGGGAGGTGAATTCCTGTGCAGAGGAGCCTTCACCCCACTGTAGTTCTCTCCCTGTTGATTATAACACACTCTACACCCCAAATCTGTGCCCAAGCTGGGGTGCCCCATCTGCCTTTGGGATGTGCTCAGGACAGGTCCTGAGGGGAGAGGTCTGCATGGAGCCAGTCCCTGGGATTTAATAAGACACTTATTGTATGTTAAATATCAAGGGCTGATAGGAAACATGTGTCCCGAGGATTAACAGCCGTGTAAAAGATAAAGCCAGGAGTTAAAGCTCCAAACAGCGTGTTTCAAATAACCCCTCATGGCTGCAATCTGCACTGTTGGGGTAACCAGGAGTAGGATGGGGAAGGTAAAATGTGTATTGCAGCTCATGGGGCTCCAAAATCCTTGGGATGGGCTTGGGACTGGTTTTTCTCCCAGCAAGGTGATGCCCAGGGATGCCGGATCGCACAGGGGTGACGTCAACTCCTTCTTCCCCCATTTCTTCCTCTCTTTCCACCTCTCCTCTTTCTTCTAATTTTTTTTTTTTTCCCCAGGCCCCAGTTTCTCCCCTGTCGAGGCAAACGCTTTGGCTAATTAGCAAAACGTGTCAAAGAAAATGATTAATGTCCCGGGAGGAGGCTGGAGCTGCCTTTGTGCCGGCATTGCCTGACTTCTGCTCTTAAAGGTTTTATTAAAAGATAAGGGAGCTCGTGACGGGTGAGCAAAGCCTGTGCTTCCCTGGGTGTTAAAGGGTCAGGGATGTGGGGTATGTGGGGCAGATCGGGGTCACCCTCGGAGGGAGAAGTGAGGGCTCGTGTTTCCCTGCCACCGTCACTGCGGTGTCTGCCCTTGGCAGGGGAAAAGACTTTAAAAAAAAATGGCTGAATGCCTCCTTTATTCTTCCAGGGGCAGGTAACTCAATCCCCTCAGCTGGGCTATGAATGTTGCTGTGTTAGAGGGCTCTGCCTGGCTGCACGCCCCGGGAGTGATGCTTTAGGGGGTCTTGGGGAGGGGATGCTCAGGATGGGCACCCCAGGGTGGGGCTGGGATGCTGGAGGTTGGGCACAGCCAGGCTCCTGCCCAGGACAGCGGTGGCAGCAGGGACAGAGGTGCTTGGGCACGGGTTTGACGGTCCCTGTGGTCAGAGAGGTGCCCATGGTCAGGCTGGAGCCCAGTGGGACATCCCTGACACCGTTTGCTGGAGGCTGAACTCCCCATCCCAGCTCCCTCCAGGCCATCCCAGGGCCAGGTGGGGATCTGGAGGCAGGGTCCCACTGAGCTCCTGCCAGGACCACCACCCACAGCATCCAACTGTCCTCATCTCTCAGGGCTTTGGACAGGTTTTCAGCAACCCTCAAAATATTCTTCTTACAACCCAAACTCCTTCAACCTCCCCCCAAAACCAGCAGCTCTTGCAGGGGGGTCCTGCAAAAGGCAAAAACATAAACTATAAACCAAAATCACATAAACCAGAGCCTTCAGTGCCACAGCATCCCAGTGTCATGCCAAAATCCCACTTGGGACATCAGCCTGGGAACAGGGAGAGGGTGAGAGACCCATCAGAAGCACTCTGGTTATTTTATCAAAGCAGGAGCGATTCCCAAACCCTGCCGACACCGATGTCTGCAGCCACAGGGGGCTGAGCCCCTGGATGCACATCAGAGGGGTTTGGGGAAGGGGCACAGCTGGCAGGAGCCTCGGGAGGGGCTGAAGGAGCTGCTCCGTGAGGTTTTCCTGCAGCAAACAGACCTCTGGGCTTAATAAGCTATTTGTAAAACTGGCTGTGGATAAACAAGAGGCCGTGTGTCAGGCTGGAGGCGGCCTCGCAGGGCTCCGCCGCACGGGGTGGGACCTCAGCGCAGAAATATTTTCAAGATAAACAGAGGAAAATGAGTCCTGGAGGAGGCTGGAGCCGCTGGCAGCAGCACGCCGCTCCTCTCCAAGATTATTTTGGGGCAGGAACTTGGCTTTCTGCACGCTGCAGCCTTTTTTTTTTTTTTTTTTACTTCTCTGCCTGTGAAGGGAACCTCGCGTTACACTGATGCAGAAACAAACCTGCACAGTGCTTGGCTCTGAAGGCAGCGGTGAGGAGATGTGCAGAGCCCGGGGCTTGCAGGGCAGTTTTGGGGTGAGGGAGAGGAGCTGGGATGCACAGCTGCTGCTGCAGATCCCCCTCGTCAGAGCTGCTGAAGAACCCTTGGGCTGAGGTAACAATATTGCGTTGGGGGTGTTCTGCCTGGAGAGGAGAAGGCTCCAGGGAGATTTTAGAGCCCCTTCCAGGCCTAAAGGGGCTCCAAGAGAGCTGGAGAGGGACTTTGGACAAGGGTATGGAGCAGCAGGACAAAGGGGAATGGCTTCTCACTGACAGAGAGCAGAGTTAGATTGAATATGAGGAAGAAATTCCTCCCTGTGAGGGTGGGGAGGCCCTGGCACAGGTTGCCCAGGGAAGCTGTGGCTGCCCCATCCCTGGAAGTGTCCAAGGCCAGGCTGGATGGGGCTTTGGAGCAACCTGGGATAGTGAAAGGTGTCCCTGCCTGGGGCAGAAGGTCGAACAAGATGGTCTTTAAGATTCCCTTCAACCCAAACCATTCTGGGATTCTGTGGCTCCAGTGTGAGCAGCAGAGCTGCCCTACCTGGCTGCTGGTGCCTCCTGCCCTCCTTCAGCTCCTCTGTTTCGCAGCAAAGGCAGAGGCAATTCCACGGTGCCCCAGGGCAGGTTATGGGCACTGCCCTGCCCTCTGCCAGGCTGGAGCTTGGGAAATAGGCTGGGTTCCATCCTTCATCCCCTCCATCCCCTCAGCCTCACTGTCCTCTTCATCCTCCCCACCCCCTCCATCCCGCCATCCCTGGGCTGTTTGGTGCTGGTTTCCTTCTCCTCTGTTCCGTGCCTGCTCTTTAAACTCCACAACGTGGATTGACACCCAGCCTGGGGCAAAGCTGGCCTTGGGGCACCAAGGCTGGGACCAGCCACAGCCTCAGCAGCTGAGATCTCCCAGTGTATCTCTGCCTCTCTTCCCCACCCCCAGCAAATTTAATTAAAAGTCATTCAGATTCCTTTGAAAGAAAATGTCATCCGTCGACACAATTACACTTTAACTAACCAAAGCTGTTACAGTTCCTATATATATTGGAATCAGGCTGTCGTTATTAGTTCTAAGTAAGTAATTTATTCCCATTATTGTGTTCAAATTACAGGACATTACCCCCTGGGGAAATAATCCTGTTATTTGAAATGTAAAAAAGAATTCACATGGACAACAATGGATTCCTAAATGAACCCAACAACAGCCCCCAATCCCAGCGCGGTATCACTTGCCTCAGATAGGGAAAATATTAAGTTTCTTTTAAAAAGGTTCTTGTCTCCTCTCTTTCTCTTCTCCTGCCCCAGGTAAGGTAAATCGGGCTCCTCCTCTTCTTCAAGTGCATCAGTTTCTTGAGGGAATCCTGGATGTGAAGGAATTTGGTGGGGAGCATGGGGGAGGCAGATATATGTGTATATATATATATTTTTAAAATATATATATAGGTGTCTCCCCTTAATTTAGTGGTGGGAAGGGAGCCCTGGAATGGTGGGATGTGAGTGCCCAGCACAGCCCCGTGGGTTTCAGCTGGAGCTGGGAACCTTTGCCTTCCTTTGGCAGAGAGCTGCCGAGGTTCTTTGGAACCACTGTTCCCTTGATCAAAATCTTCAGTGCAGGCAAATAACAGCTCCTCTCTGCAACACCCAAACATAAGCAACTAATTTGGACCGCTGAAAGGAAAAAGGGGGAGGAAAACAAAGAAAAAGAAAAGAAAGAGAAAGAGGAGGAAGAGGGAGGGGAGGGAAGAAAATCAGATACACTTGTAACCTGATTACAACAGCCAGCTATGTGTGCAAAATCACAATGCAGCTCTATAATTAAATCTCTCTTTCCCCCTCCTGCCGAGCTCTTTCCTCTAACAGGCGCGGTACAAAAACAGTCGTTAGGACATCAAATTCCAGCTCCGACAAGAGGGGACTTTTTTGTCTAAAGCTGCTCAGCTCGTCTTTAAGGAAATAATAATTATAAGCCCAGCGCCGCTGGCTGACGAGCTTTGTGGAGCAGAAAGGGCTCGTCTTGTCCAACCACCCCTTCCCCCACACAGAGGGCTGGGTGATGGGAAAAGAGATGGGAAAAGGAATGGGATAGCCCTGGAACCAGCCCTGGACACCCCCTCCTTGGGCTGGATCCAGGGGGAGAGAGAGGAATCCCTGGGGTCTAACACGATGCTCCGAGTTGCAGAGACTCCTTCCCTTCTTCCCCTGCTGAATCCACCTCATTTTAGCACCAGCAGTTTGGTGGCACAGGGCACCCCTGGGTGGGTGGGTCTGGGTGTTTGGGAGTGCATAAAGCACCTGTGAGGGATGTGAGGAGCCAGTGGCTTCAAGGACAGCGGGAGAACTGCCGAGAGAATTTTCCCAAGGGTTTCTCCCCTTCCTGGTGCTAGGCTTCTCCAGCCAGATCTGGGCTGCAGGGTGATGGGGGATGCCATGGAAGGGATCAGGTTAATGAACACCAAAGGCAGCAGGGAAGGGATCCCCAGCACGGTGGATGGGGAGGGAGCAGTGCTGGCAGCCTTTCCCCAGCCCTGCCTGCTGATGACTTGGATTTACTCCACACTGGTCACAGAGAGCTATTCCCATCCCTGTGACACCCAGCACGTGCTTTTGCTGGCAGCTGCGGGCTGGATTCAGCCTCAGGGACACAGTTCCTCGAGGGCAGATTCCTGCTTGCTTCCTCGGGGTATTTTTGGGAACAAGCTTTGCATCCCATCTTCTTTCCTGCTGCGAGTCGAGGGAAGGTGTGCTGAGCTTCTTGCAACCGGTGCAATGACTCGCAGGACGGCGAAAGAAAGAAACCTGGCACCAGGAAACCCTCCAAAGGGCCCCAAAGTGCAAGATAGGCACCAGTGAGACAGGATTTATCCACCACACCTCGTCATGGCAGCCAGCACGTGCAGGAGAGCACGACCGAGGGCGGACGCGGGCTTTGCGACACAGAAACTCAGATGCTGCTCCAATAAAAAAAAAAAGCTGTGCAGGTTTGGTTTTAATGGCAATTAACAGCTGTTAAAAGGTGAAGGATCTACTCTGCTAACACCCAGTGCTTCTCGTGCCTTTCATGAAGCGATTTGAAAATACATTTGTGAGCGTTAATTTTAAGCCACTGTAATGTACCCCGGGGAAGTGGATGGGTTTCCCCTGTTTGCAGGCAGGGGAGCTGAAGCAGGCCAGGGCACAGTGTGGGGATGAGCACTCAACGCTGGCAGAGGTGGTGAAATCCACGTCTGGCTCTGTGAGAGGGACGGGAGCAAGCCGGGGGGGGACCAGCCACCAACATCAGTGGAGTTTTCACCGGCATTTCCCCAGCCTTTTATTTTGTGGGGAGATTAACTTGGTGCAAAACCAAAGGCACTCACGAGTTTAACCTTCAGCAGGACCCTCGCGCTGGGGGGGGCACGTAGGAAATCGTCTTTCCCTGGGAGATGCTGCAAATCTGGATTTTCCAGTTCCTGGAGGGCTCTGCTTGTTTAAATTAGAAGCAGATAGGAGAGGTGAATTTTAAGAAGGACAGAGCAAAGGCACACAAGTATGCAGTTAACTTCTAAACTTCTTTCTCTGGCTCTCCCGCTGAGTAAATGCTTTAGGAGCTTCAAACCACAGCTTTTAATATCTCCTTAACATGCCCCGCGATTCCTTCCCCCCTGTCAAAACAGCGAGAGCAGCTGTGAATATTTTCCATTTTAGAATGTTTTGTATGCATATGAAAGTACCTGCAGCTCCAGTGGGCTGGGCTACGGAGAACTGCTGGAGCCAAGGGTATCTATTTTATATCAAATCTCAAAATAGCACATGCTCCTGCCTCTCTCTCTCGTCCATGTCCTGCATCCAGGAGGGTATTTTTGATTTAACTGACAGATCAAGTGAAAAATCCCTAATTTACTCTGTTGATGCAGAAGGTCTTGCCATTCCGAGCTCAGCTCACCTGGATGGAGGATTGTTTTAAACTCCCAAATGCAGGAGCTCTAATAGTGGGGTGTTGTATGGGGACTGCAGTTTTGGGGAGGTTTCCCATGCACGTTTCTCCACTAAACCACATTTTTTCCCCTGAAAGGTGTAACTGCCGTTTCCGTGCCTTACGACCAATTTAGCAGCTGATCCGTAGCCAAAAAACGCAGGCAGTAATTACAGCTTTGGGGTTGGTGCTCCTCTCAAAGCACTCCATGGGTTGTGCATGTCAGCCCTCCTCCCTGCCTATTTTTTCCCCCTGATCTTGGATGAAAAAACCTTGTTATTGGGTAAAAGGAAAAAAAAAAAAAATCCAGCCTGATGTATCCAAGAGCCAGTCTAGCTGTGAAAAAAGCCCAGTACAGGGGTTTGGTGCAGGTTATGGAAAGCAAAGGGCACCTAGCATGGGGCAGTTCCTGGCCCTGGGGATCTCAGCTTGGGATTTGGGGTGGAAGTGAGTGCACAGGTGGCAGAGCAGGAAAACAGGGTGGGATTGTTCATAAATACCAACTCTCCTGTTCCAGGCAAGGAAAAAACCCCATCAGTGTGTATTTAGACTCGAAACCAGCCTGGTTTGGGACATGTTTGGCTTTAGAAGCCCCAGAGCAGTGGGATCAGAACTGGGGGGAGGGCACCAACCCCATTCCTGTGCACCCCCTGGCCCCTCTCCCTTCTTCTTGCTCTGGCTGGGATGGTGAGGATGCTGCAGCCTCCAGCTGCTGCCAGGTACCGGGCACAGCCCCTGCTGGGGTCTCTTTCTTGGGCTCCCCACTCCATGCAAAGCCCGCTGCCAGGCTGAGCACAAGGGTTATAATCAGCCAGGATTTATGGAGAAAACCGAAATCCCGAGCTGTTCTGGTCATTAATCAGAAATTCCTCGTTCAGTTCCCAAACCGTTTCCCTGGGGATCTCCTCATTGGGACCCCCCACTCCACAGCCCCCTCCCCATGGATGGCAGCTCCTTCATCGCAGGCACAGGGGCTGGGGTGGGGAGAGACCCCAGGCTTTGGAATTATCCAAGCCCCCCCATCGATAAATAAATCGCCATGGATGCATCAGGATAAACCCCAGCAGGGCCCCCCCTTGCCTTCAAATCCCACCTCTGTCCCTACAGGGTTTTATTTGGGGGGGATGGGACCTTGCTGTTTTTGACTCTAAGATGGGGGGGAAGGAATGAAATCAGGGCAAAGCTTTGCCGACGCGTTGGGATCGTCGCCGTCCGCGTTTTAATGTGATTTATGCCTGGATTTCTAAATCCAGCCACTGACTGCACGCTTTAAATATAGCTCCAAAAACACCCTGCAAACGTGTAGTAAGCACGTTAAAAACAGCGGGCGGAAAGGATGCACAGCACCTCCCTGGCTAAGGATGGAGAGCACAGGGGGATTTATTGGGGGAAAAAAAGGGATTTGGGGGGTCCCAGCAGATGGGAATGGGGGTCCAGCGGGGCCTGTGCTCAGTCTGTGGGTGTAAAGTGGAGAGCTGAGTTGGCAATGAAGGGGTGAGTGTCCCCCACCCCGCAGACCTCGGCAACCCCCCAAAACGGGGGAGATGCGTTGGGGGTGGAGGACATGGGTTTGCTTTGCCTCCCACGTCTCCAGAGAGCCTCCCCCAGCTCCCCCCATTGC